>CM076576.1:410205810-410597019 GCA_034641835.2 Pinus albicaulis
TGACTAGTATTGATGACGGTCTGTCTAGCTAACAAAATATATGTGACGAAGGATTGATGACAAGGAAACTATAATGACATTCCATGATGTAGAGTTCCATGATTAGTGTGATGCAGTAAGTATTAGACACCAGGCCAAGAATGTAGGAGGTTTTGTCTACATGTTGTGGCTGTAAGGGTTCGAAATCATTTGAATGGTTACAGCCTAGGTGTCAATACCTCAACACTATCAGATTTAGATCGCTTAGGATTAGTAGAAGCTCTAATAGTTAGGTTCAAATTATCCGTCATATTTTTTTATTCGAATAAATTGTAATTAGGCTTTTGATTTACTAATAACGGTCCTCTCAGAGGAACCGAAGAGACATATGTTGATGTATAAATGTATTCCCCGGATTGCATTGGGAGGAGGATATTTTCACAGTGAAGTTGTGTGTTAAGCTTTTGTTTTATTTGAATGAAAGACAATATCCATTAACTATCTGTGTGTGATTGAATTCATCTATGAGTGAATCGAATCTTCAGTCCTGTGATTAATTCGATGAAGAGAATTGTTGTGTAATCTCTGCAACTCGCGTCTATGGTTGATTGTGGATTCCCTGGGATTTCCGCATTACATTTCGTAAGAAGCCAAGATATATATTAACCATCATCGCAGACACTGTAGATGCCAGTCTTGAAGAGCGTGACCGTAGGATTTGTTGCCTGCAGAGCGATGGACTTCTGATCATAGTGGAAGCCCCGCTTAATAAAGAGATAATTTGGTTTTTTTGTTAATTGGAAATCCTGCCCCGAAGTTAGACCCTGAGTTAGTGAATCAAAGGATAGCGTAACCCCGACTTGACCCCTGGTCAATCACTGTTCTAAAACCGAGAGTGGATTTGCGAAACCAAACCACCCATATCGCACTGCCTTTGTGGGGAAAGAAGTATTCCCAATTTGGAAGCGATTCCATAGAGTGGTTGACACGTGGCATAAGGCAGGACCCCCAAAACCACCTTTTTGCGCGCCATCGCACATTAAAGTTCGACTGAGGAGGCAGTGCGATATCGACGAACGCTGTCGATTTGGAGGAAGGCTCATCGAACAGTGATCGCGTTCGGAAGTAGCACGAAGGATAATCTAAGGTATGGCGGCCATATTTTATTAAACAGTCAATTGTATGAGTGGGCCCGTGTCTAAAGCACATTAAGTGTTCCATTGGTGGCGTAATCGGTGACTCACATAAACCCCGAGTATTTAACTTTACCATAGAATTAAATCTCGAAATTGGCGTCAATTCTATATTGGAGATATTATGATATAAGAGTTGATACATTTGAAATTTTCTCCAAGGGTTGTTGTATATATTTATTTGTCAATTTCTTCAAAATTGATAAATAAAATTACAAGAAAGTTACTTAAGACCACGGGAGGTGAACTGAGTTAGTTGAGAGCAAATGTTGATAGAGCGACAATAGAGGCCAACTCTGTTAGTAGTGCTAATTCGGGCTTTGTTGTCAAAATAGCGATGTTGTTTCTTGTCTTTTATATGTTTCTTGTCTTCATGAATTCCTTTTAATGATGTTGTTGTGAAGAGATATTACTATATTTGCATAGGTGTGTTTGTCCTGGCATTGAATCAATATACATTGAGTTGATAGTTTGATATTGTTATACATTCAGAGTTATTATTTAATGCAGAGAATATTTGGCATAATAATGATGATGTATTTGTTGCTTCTTTGTATATGATAGTGTTGTTGAGAACTAAATTAGCTTGGTATTGAACAGTTTGGCTTGATATCTAATGAACTAGATTTTGAGGATATATTGTAGGATTGACACATGTTTTGGGATTATGATAGGTTTCCTTGGTACATTGAATGTTATGAATGACTAATGATGTCTTATTGAGTGTTGGATAGTTAGAATTTGATGAGCATGAGATTTTTTTGACAGTGCAAAAGCTTTTGGCTTAACATTTGACTGCGTTGATTTGGTATGGCTTGATAGTGTTATGGCTTGGTTGAATTGAAATTTGAAAATATTGATTCTGATGTAACTTGGTACTGAAAATTTGTTGATGTATGGATGAGTGATATGCTTGCAGTGGTGTAATTGGTTTTTCAATGATTGGCATTTTGGTATTTAATTATTCAAGTTTATCAATGTTTGGTATCTTGGTTTTGAGAATATTGTTGGGTATAGGTTTTGATGGTTGATTGAGACAAGTGGATCCAGTATGAAAATTTATAAATTTGGTCCACAAAGGTGCTGAGGGTCATGGCCTTCAATGAGGGAGTAGGATCTTCCTTCTAGTGGCAGCTGGTAAACTTGTTAAGGGAGTATGATATTCCTTTTGGTAGGACTTCATAAACTTGATCAGGGAATAATAGCTTCCTTCTAGTCGTAGTTAGAGAAACCAGAGGTGATAGGCTCCCGTAGGTAGGAGCATGTGTAATGGTAAGAGTCTGCACTAATACAAGATGTAAATCTTTGATTTATAATAAGAAATAATACATAGGCGATAACATCGATGGTGTTTTTCTCCCACATAAAGTTTCCACCTAAAAAATATGGTGTCCCTATATGTTGATGTGTTTATATGTCTTGCATTCTTATCGTTTACATGCATCTAAAATTATTGTTGCCTATGGTGTACTAAATATGTTATGATCTATAAAATAATGTTCTGATAATGAAATAATGATTCAAGATAACTTTGAAAATGAAACAATAAACTAAGTAAATATGAATTGGGAATGAAATATTGATTCACTCCCTCCCCCCCCTCTCAGTATTTCTAACACGATCCTCACCATATCAGAAAATGTAATAGTTACCCCAATGGCAGCAAGCTCATCTCAAACTTGAGACAATCTTGTTAGATACGAAGTCACCCCTTCAACCTATGTCTTTTGGGTGGCCTTCAACTTATCCTGTAATACCAATTTTTAGTTCTTTTTCTTATTCTATAATAGATCCTGAAGGTATTTCCACATCTCATGGGAAGTGCTCTTCCTGGACGGATGAGGTATCAAAGTATCTTTGACACCATCTAGGATGATCAACTTATCCCTCGTATCCATGTCTTCGTACACTTCCAGCTCCTTAGGGTTAGTCGGCTTCTTGATCTCTTTCTTGGCAAAGTCCCAAATCATGTTCACCATTAGAATGAACTTAATCATTTCCTTCCAAGGACTATAGTTGGAAAACACTTCCAACCTATCCTCAAATTGCAGACCAATTGACATCTTCGACATTGTTATTAGTCCTTCAACAACAATGTGACCAACTCCCTCTTAAGTTTTACTTGTTGTGCACATTCTGATTCATTGGCCCTTCAAAGTAGCTCTGATACCATGTCGTTTTTCCAAGGCACTGGAGAATCTAGTTTAGAGTCTTAGAATCTTTAAAACCACCAATCCAAATTCCACAACAAAATACTTTTCACAACAGAATATAAACAACAATAAATCAATTAGTGCATAAAATTGACAACATTTTTCAATTTTTCAATAACCCAACTTTGTTATTTTAACAAATTGTAATACAAATATCTAGGGTTCTCGTAACAAGGAATGTGGCCCTCATAGAATCATTGATACAAGGAATAAAAACAAGGGTTTGGTGTCGACTACTATGACAACCAATCTACCCTAAACAAAGTACAACTGACCTTTTAACTAATATAACATACCCGCACAACTCCTCTTAATTGTACCTTGAATAAATTTGTTGGTTTGTTTGCTACCAATCTGCAACGTTGTCTCTATCAATGGTTTTACTCCTTTAGGTCACTGAACAAAGCTCCAATTTTCCCTCTAGTTGGTCATTCGTTCATCAATGACTCAACACATAGGACCTCCTGTTGAGTTGTTCACAACTTCGTTTGTGAAAAACTTTCGACTGCCCATTGGTACTCCTTGGCTCCTTTGGGACTTCTTCCCTCTATTTCCTTCCTGCACTACTCAAATGAAGACAAAATTTGGGCATGGAGGGTTTCCCACCATCATTATCAAAATTCCTTCCCTAACAATGAGCTTAGGGTTGGTTAAATTTCTCCCTTTGACTTCCTTCTTTAGTCCTTCAAAAATCAGTCCCTGAGCTCTCTAAATATTCCTCTCCTACCAGTCAAAATGTCCTTATCTGTACTACACATAGGGCCTCCTTGGGAACCTACTTGTTGCCCTCTAACAACCTTAAGATACCCAATAACAATCTGTCCAAACTAGGACTTTGTCCTCTAGCAAAAAAACAACTCAAAGACATCAATGAACATACATTTTTACACTTTTTGGGCATGTGCACAGTGTTGTAGGGTCATGGTATGGTTAGGGCATCCAACAATATTGTTTATCCCTTCCTTTATATTGCCAACATTCCTCCACAAGTTGTTGTCTCCCTCTTCCTATAAGTTATTCCCACACGCTGCCTTCTAGGAGTGGTTCCAACCCATGTTTATGCCTTACGGTCCCCTTAAAGTCTCAGGTACAGGGATTGGCCCTCTCCCAAATAAACACAAAGAATGTGGCTTGAATCTGAGCTTTGTACCACATTTATCTTGCATAAGAAACAACCTAGAAATAATCCTCTTCTACTCGACCCTGCTCTTGTTTAGTCAGCCCTTAAGATAGCCACAAGAAGCACCAAAATGGACCCTTCTCTCCTTTGGTTGAGTTGCTCCTGATCTGCAACCTTATTTCAGATGTCTTCCTTATGAATCGTTGCACACTTATGGGTCACAATGAGGTCTCACACATCTCTTATATATATGTTTCTTAGGGTAAACGAGCAACCCTCCAAAAGGACACCTCTAATGTCTAGCCGACCTGCTTTTCTTGTTGCAAACCACCTAACACACACACATATATACATAACTTCATTTGTAGACCTCCTCTCTTGGTGCTTGAAGTTTCCCCTTACTCCTCTAAGGGTGTGCTTCTATCTCCAAGGGTCAAATGTCCAAAAGTATCTTTGGTTTCACACCCACAAGCTTGGGTGCAAAGCACACATGTTGGGTTCTTAGCCCACAAAACACTTTGGTGGCAATTCCTCCACAACTCTAAACCCTAGGGTTTGGAGCACCTCCCAAGCTACAAATCTCAACAAGCATTCCTCTTTTTCCCTTTTCTTTATTCTAGCTAGTACATATAGATGATAGTTGTATACCTTGAACGTTTTCTTTGAGGGTTGCTAGTGTGTTACATAGTTTTAAAAAACACATGAAAAAATCTTCTAAGTTAGTTGAAATTCAATAAAAATGTATGCCTGAAGTTTAGTGCATATAACATAGTAGTGACTATATTATATACTCTTTGAACTCTTGATTGTGCTCTTACTTTTAGTTATTTGGCATAGAAGTGAACCAAGGAAAAGTCTTTGTATAATGTCTTTCAGAAATAATGAAACATTTAAGTAGAGACTTTCCATTAAATTATTTCTCTATTGCTTCAATAAAAAATATTTTTTTATTTATTAAAACATTTTTTATTAAATTCTCAAATCCAATACAACTAATTTAGATACCAAATCTGATATCAGCTTATATTGCCATTTTATACACATAATTACCCAAGTTTGAAACTCACATTGAGAATCTTAGCCTTCCATAAGATTTTAAATATATAATAGAATACTAATCAGATTAATATAGTCCAATATGAAGTATAGTCCAATATAAAGTCTATAAACCATAGATTTGATATAAGCCATAATTTGTTTTTAAAATGAATTTTTTATTTTATAAATGACATCTTTATTTTAATTTTATAAATCACACATTTATTTGGTTTTAATTTTCTACATATTTACGCTCAAGGCGTTATTATTTGAAAACAACTTTGCTGATGTGCATCGTGTCATAATGTGAAACCCTTAGATTATATGTTAGACGATTGAAACATTTTCAACCCTTAGATAGAAAAGTTAGTTTACAATGCAGTTATGAAATATAGAAAATGAAAAGAGAAAATGTAGAAGGTAGAGCATTGAGCAACTGGACATTTTGGGATTTCAGAGAAGTAATGCATTGCTGCTGGAAAATGCAATTGGTACAATCTTTGCGCCTCATTGTCGCTGAAATCATTGGTAGTAGTTTTTTTTTCATATATGTGTAATGCTTTGGTGCCTGCTACAGGTGGAAAACGTGGTGGTGAAGGTGGATTACCTCATATCGGGGAAGATGGTGGCGACCTCAATGTGAAGGAAGAAGGAAGGGAAGGGAAAGGGACTGGATTCCTTTTCTGTTTTTGCAGCATCTGAACACGAAGCACAAAGCCCCCATTGAGAAAGGCCTCTCAGATGAAGAATTCGTGAGAATTGAAGCTACTTTTGGCTTCAGTTTTCCTCCAGATTTAAGGGATGTTTTGCAACAGGGTGTCCCTGTGGGAGTTGGTTTCCCTAATTGGAGGTCGGGTGGGTCTCAGTAGCTGCGCATGAGACTCAACCTGCAATGGCAGGGCTTTCATACGAGGTGGCCCAGGATCGATTCTGGTGCAAGAAATGGGGTCGGAGGGCCCGCAATACAAAAAAACGCAGCTGAAATTGCGAGGGCCAACTTGAAAAAGGTGCCTCTTTTCGTACCCTTGTATGGCCATTGCTATATCCCCTCCTCTCCCAGTCTTGCAGGCAATCCTCTGTTTTTTGTTTATAAGAGCCATGTGTTTTGTTGTGGGTTTGACCTTGGTGAGCTGTTTTGCAACAGGGTGTCCCTATGGGAGTTGGTTTCCCTGATTGGAGGTCGGGTGGGTCTCAGCAGCTGCGCATGACATTCAACCTGCAATGGCAGGGCTTTCATATGAGGTGGCCCAGGATCGATTCTGGTGCAAGAAATGGGGTCGGAGGCCCCGCAATACAGAAAACGCAGTTGAAATTGCGAGGGCCAACTTGAAAAAGGTGCCTCTTTTCGTACCCTTGTATGGCCATTGCTATATCCCCTCCTCTCCCAGTCTTGCAGGCAATCCTCTGTTTTTTGTTTATAAGAGCCATGTGTTTTGCTGTGGGTTCGACCTTGGTGATTTCTTTGAGAGGGAAACTTCCGGTGCCCATGAGCCCTTGGATTTTTCAGAGAGTTTCAGGTATGTTCATGATGGTTTGTTCATGATGGTTTGAGGGATAGTTCAATGAGTTAGTCAATTCCAGTTTTATTAGTGCATTTGGCAATGTCCCGACCTCCACTATATGATTGCAAAACCGGAGGGAGAAATATTGAAGGATGGGGCAAACGCCTGCAGCAAATGATACCTCTGATAATTTCATGTTGTACAGTTCCAAGACTTGCAGCTGAGGCATGCAGTTGTCATTGGATGATTCCAAATCATTCCATGTTCTTAATGTTTGCAACAGGCAATTCAATACTCTCAACTCCGTTAATTGAGTCAACAGTCGAACAGTCACCGGCAAATGTTTCAATTCACTGCAATTCTTGAGCCTCAATTCCTTTAAGATCTTCAACTGACTGACTGAAGGTGGTAGACTATGTAGAAAAGGGCTCCCTATTTCCAGAACCTCTAAATCCCCCAAGTATCCAATTTCATTTGGCAATGTCGGACAAGAACATATCGATCTCCATAATTTGTCTTGCAATTTATAGGTCACCCTTAAGGCTTTTTTAGGGAGGTAGTTCCATTTCAGAGTTAAATTAGGACCTTAATGGAATAGACCATGAACTATGATTCTATTCTTTATATGATTTAACCCATTTGATATTTCTTTGGCGTAATCATTAATGATTTATTGGAATTTAAATTTCTGACAACAGGTATGCAGATGAAAGTATCATTCTTGCTTTCAAGTGGGCTTACAAAGACGCTGAAGAAAACAGTGTTCTAGAAGGTATGTTCATCAATTCACATCAAGGTGCCCTTTGTATTTCCAGTACTTTTTGGGGCATGATTGCTGAAATACTGTCCTTTGCAGATGACTACTTCCTCTCTCGCTTGTCGATTGTTGAGAAGCAACTTGCAAAAGTAGGTTTCAGGTTGGCTGCAACTTTTCGACTGAACCTGGACTTGAATATACGTTTGGGTATAACATGGATTGCTCGAGAGAATTATCTCATTTTTAAATGATATTGAAGGATGTGCAACATATAAGAAATATCTGAGGAACAACCTTATTAGAGATCTCAGAATTTTTCTATTTGTTTGCAAACAGGGGACTGCCATAATGCTCAAGGAGAAATAGGCATGTGCCTTGAAGGTGCCATAAACAATTACACTTCTCAGCTTGAATCTTATGGCAGCAGAGCCGACAGAGAAAAATGTATGTTTATCCTGTATTGCCACCATCTTACAATGTTCTCTATCTGTGACATGTGTTTTACATCTTTAAGTGCTTTCACAGTGAATTATATTTGAGTGTGGTATAATTCAAATACCAGTGGATGCTAATACCCATTTGTACAACTTGCAGATAACTTAATAGAAGCTTTACTATTTCTCTCTCATTTTATGGGAGATGTTCATCAGGTCATGTCCTGTCTATTTTTACATTTTCGATATGGATAATTTATTGGGAACTTATTCATTGATACTGATTAGTGAAAAATATATTTGCAGCCTTTACATGTGGGATTCAGTACAGATGAAGGTGGAAATACAATCATATTAGACTGGTACAGGCAAAAGAGTAATTTGCATCATGTAAGTAAATACAATATCCTCTGCCCTGTAGTTGGATTAAAGTTATTGTGCAATGAAAGATTTTTATGATGATGACCTTGAGGTTATGATCTCATCAATTCAGAGAAATATTACTGTATGTGCCTTCCTCTCTCATTTCAAAAGTGCAGTTGACTTGGTGGATTACTTATTTAGTTTATCATCTGCCCTAGTCAATCTTTATAACGGGTTGTTTAGTTTGGAGTCTAGGGACTATTAGCTGGGTGAGGATATTTGTTTGAGTTATATATATACTTACATATACATTTTGATACTTACAACGACTATTGTTTCTATGGGCAAGTGCAGCCACTGCTAAGTGAAGAAGAATCGTAAATGGCGGTGAAGAAGCTTGCTCCCCCAGTATACGAGAGGTGATCTTGCTTCTCTATTTTCTCTATGTTCATGGGCTGATCATATACGTTCACTATCCTTGGTCAAGTCCAGCACTTCTCATGACACCTTTGAGACAATAAATGTTCTTATGTTTATTCCAGGTAAGTTATTCCTATCAAGATAGACTTGAGTTTTTTTTTATTTTGTTTTTAGTGAAATACTCTACGATTTCCCATCGATTTGGTACTTTTATGTATACGCGATTTTACCATAATAATATGGGTATAACATGGATTTCTCGAGAGAATTATCTCATCTTCGTGATAAATTGAAGGATGTGCAACATATAAGAAATATTTGAGGAACAACCTTATTAGAGATCTCAGAATTTTTCTATTTGTTTGCAAACAGGGGACTGCCATAATGCCCAAGGAGAAATAGGCATGTGCCTTGAAGGTGCCATAAACAATTACACTTCTCAGCTTGAATCTTATGGCAGCAGAGCCGACAGAGAAAAATGTATGTTTATCCTGTATTGCCACCATCTTACAATGTTCTCTATCTGTGACATGTGTTTTACATCTTTAAGTGCTTTCACAGTGAATTATATTTGAGTGTGGTATAATTAAAATACCAGTGGATGCTAATACCCATTTGTACAACTTGCAGATAACTTAACAGAAGCTTTACTATTTCTCTCTCATTTTATGGGAGATGTTCATCAGGTCATGTCCTGTCTATTTTTACATTTTCGATATGGATAATTTATTGGGAACTTATTCATTGATACTGATTAGTGAAAAATATATTTGTAGCCTTTACATGTGGGATTCAGTACAGATGAAGGTGGAAATACAATCATATTAGACTGGTACAGGCAAAAGAGTAATTTGCATCATGTAAGTAAATACAATATCCTGTGCCCTGTAGTTGGATTAAAGTTATTGTGCAATGAAAGATTTTTATGATGATGACCTTGAGGTTATGATCTCATCAATTCAGAGAAATATTATTGTATGTGCCTTCCTCTCTCATTTCAAAAGTGCAGTTGACTTGGTGGATTACTTATTTAGTTTATCATAAGGTGCTTCTGGGATATCGCAACGAACTATCGGTTTTTTTTCTTGTACAAGAAAAAAGTTATAGTTTATGTCTTTATATTGTGAATTCCATCAATGATAAAATTTATATATTGTTTCAAAAACAGGATAGCTGGTCTGATGAAGTACCTACATGGGAGAAATGAAATGGGCATGATCTAGCCTGCCCCAACGTGTGAGTCTTAAAATTCCAGAAGTCTACCATCATCTTTGTTTTTATGATCTTTGTTAACATTTATCCAACATAACGTTCTTGATGAATTTGGTAAGCCATTTTTTATTGTTGTCAATTTCTTTTGTAAAAGCAAAGTTAACAGTTCTGAAAAGAGAGTAATTATATTAAACTTTTGTAAGCTGATGTGTAGTGGATATACGATCTTCCTCATAATTTATGCCTGTTAAGACACAGAACTAGACACTAAGTCATGATTTAGAGTTGTTGTTTCTTATCACTTATGCCTCCTTTTCTATAACAAAGGAAATGGCAATTTTCTTTTTGGGTGAACGGTCGAGAGCTGTATTCTAAGAAAAGTTTCAATATTTTGAGTTGGCAAAGCTCATGGCTCAAACACAATTGCATAAAGAGATGGAACTTGTGATAGGACTGTCACCATTGACGATTTTGGCATTTGCTAGGACGTATCGTTGTCAAGTGCACTGGTGATTTGACTCTAACTAATACCAACCGCTGTAATACATGTAGATTTCATTAAAAAAAGTGCACAAAAAACATGACATTTAGCTATTATTAATCACAGAGAAATAGAGAAGATTTTATGGGAACACATAAATTAGCAGAAGAAGACAAACAACAGCTACAATCTCCTTCCAGGTAGCTACACCGTCAATGCATGCATTGACCTTCTAAAACTGATATATAGGTTGCTACATTAACATATACTTAATTGATTGTCTGACCAGATTTTTATCAAGTTTCCAATATAATTTTCTCTGAATTGTACAGTGGCGTCGGACAAGAACATATCGATCTCCATAATTTGTCTTGCAATTTATAGGTCACCCTTAAGGCTTTTTTAGGGAGGTAGTTCCATTTCAGAGTTAAATTAGGACCTTAATGGAATAGACCATGAACTGTGATTCTATTCTTTATATGATTTAACCCATTTGATATTTCTTTGGCGTAATCATTAATGATTTATTGGAATTTAAATTTCTGACAACAGGTATGCAGATGAAATTATCATTCTTGCTTGCAAGTGGGCTTACAAAGACGCTGAAGCAAACAATGTTCTAGAAGGTATGTTCATCAATTCACATCAAGGTGCCCTTTGTATTTCCAGTACTTTTTGGGGCATGATTGTTGAAATACTGTCCTTTGCAAATGACTAGTTCCTCTCTCGCTTGCCGATTGTTGAGAAGCAACTTGCAAAAGCAGGTGTCAGGTTGGCTGCAACTTTTCGACTGAACCTGGACTTGAATATACACGTTTGCCAATAACTTGGATTGCTCGGGGTCGGATTATCTCCATCCTTAGATAGTATTGAAGGATGTGCAAGATATAAGAAATATCTGAGGAACAACCTTATTAGAGATCTCAGAATTTTTCTATTTGTTTGCAAACAGGGGACTGCCATAATGCCCAAGGAGAAATAGGCATGTGCCTTGAAGGTGCCATAAACAATTACACTTCTCAGCTTGAATCTTATGGCAGCAGAGCCGACAGAGAAAAATGTATGTTTCTCCTGTATTGCCACCATCTTACAATGTTCTCTATCTGTGACATGTGTTTTACATCTTTAAGTGCTTTCACAGTGAATTATATTTGAGTGTGGTATAATTCAAATACTAGTGGATGCTAATACCCATTTGTACAACTTGCAGATAACTTAACAGAAGCTTTACTATTTCTCTCTCATTTTATGGGAGATGTTCATCAGGTCATGTCCTGTCTATTTTTACATTTTCGATATGGATAATTTATTGGGAACTTATTCATTGATACTGATTAGTGAAAAATATATTTGCAGATTTACATGTGGGATTTAGTACAGATGAAGGTGGAAATACAATCATATTAGACTGGTACAGGCAAAAGAGTAATTTGCATCATGTAAGTAAATACAATATCCTGCACTTACTGTAGTTGGATTAAAATTTATTGTGCAATGATATTTTTGCAGTGATGACCTTGAGGTTATGATCTCATCAATTCAGAGAAATATTACTGTATGTGCCTTCCTCTCTCATTTCAAAAGTGCAGTTGACTTGGTGGATTACTTATTTAGTTTATCATCTGCCCTAGTCAATCTTTATAAAGGGTTGTTTAGTTTGGAGTCTAGGGACTATTAGCTGGGTGAGGATATTTGTTTGAGTTATATATATACTTACATATACATTTTGATACTTACAACGACTATTGTTTCTATGGGCAAGTGCAGCCACTGCTAAGTGAAGAATCATCAATGGCAGTGAAGAAACTGCTCCCTGAGTATGCAGAGGGTGATTTTGCTTCTCTTTGTTCATGGGCTGATCATATGAGATTCCACTATCCCTGGTCAAGTCCATTACACTTCATTGACACGCAAGACAATAAGTGTTCTTATGTTTATTCCAGTAAGTTATTCTATCCAAGATAAACTTAATTTCAATTTTTTTTTTTCTGTTTTTAGTGAAATACTCTCTGATTTCCCATCAATTTGGTACTTTTATGTATCTGTGATTTTACCATAATAAGATGGGTATAACATGGATTGCTCGAGAGAATTATCTCATCTTCATGATAAACTGAAGGATGTGAAACATATAATAAATATCTGAGGAACAACCTTATTAGAGATCTCAGAATTTTTCTATTTGTTTGCAAACATGGGACTTCCATAATGCCCAAGGAGAAATAGGCATGTGCCTTGAAGGTGCCATAAAAAATTACACTTCTCAGCTTGAATCTTATGGCAGCAGAGCCGACAGAGAAAAATGTATGTTTATCTTGTATTGCCACCATCTTACAATGTTCTCTATCTGTGACATGTGTTTTACATCTTTAAGTGCTTTCACAGTGAATTATATTTGAGTGTGGTATAATTCAAATACCAGTGGATGCTAATACCCATTTGTACAACTTGCAGATAACTTAACAGAAGCTTTACTATTTCTCTCTCATTTTATGGGAGATGTTCATCAGGTCATGTCCTGTCTATTTTTACATTTTCGATATGGATAATTTATTGGGAACTTATTCATTGATACTGATTAGTGAAAAATATATTTGCAGATTTACATGTGGGATTTAGTACAGATGAAGGTGGAAATACAATCATATTAGACTGGTACAGGCAAAAGAGTAATTTGCATCATGTAAGTAAATACAATATCCTCTGCCCTGTAGTTGGATTAAAGTTATTGTGCAATGAAATATTTTTATGATGATGACCTTGAGGTTATGATCTCATCAATTCAGAGAAATATTACTGTATGTGCCTTCCTCTCTCATTTCAAAAGTGCAGTTGACTTGGTGGATTACTTATTTAGTTTATCATAAGGTGCTTCTGGGATATCACAACGAACTATCGGTTTTTTTTCTTGTACAAGAAAAAAGTTATAGTTTATGTTTGTATATTGTGAATTCCATCAATGATAAAATTTATATATTGTTTCAAAAACAGGATAGCTGGTCTGATGAAGTACCTACATGGGAGAAATGCAATGGGCATGATCTAGCCTACCCCAAAGTGTGAGTCTTAAAATTCCAGAAGTCTACCATCATCTTTGTTTTTATGATCTTTGTTAACATTTATCCAACATAACGTTCTTGATGAATTTGGTAAGCCATTTTTTATTGTTGTCAATTTCTTTTGTAAAAGCAAAGTTAACAGTTCTGAAAAGAGAGTAATTATATTAAACTTTTGTAAGCTGATGTATGATGAATCTCACAGTCCTATCATAATTTATGCATTGAACTAAAACTAGGAATTAAGCTGGGGAATATTGAAAATGAACCAAGAGACCCAGAAAGACGCTGAATAATAAATACATGAGATGTCAACGGGTAAATTTTCATTTTGTATTATTAACTGGATTTTCTGTATGCAGTCACTGAATGATCAGAAAATGACAACCCACGTATCCTCAGTAACTATCAACCTAATTAAAAATATAAGCATTAAGAATATTCAACATTCTGGATCAACGTAATCCCAAGTATTAACTATGAGACATTCAACATTCTGGATCAACAATCAGAATGCGTCCAGTAAATTTACTTCTATAACTAATATGTCAATCCCTAACTATCACACATTCAACCTAATTTAGGAACATGTATTAAGAATATTCTACACTATTTTATAAAACTAATAGATCCAATACACTCTCACATTTAACTATGAAGCATTGTACTTTATTTAATCTTTATAAGTTAAATATTTAATTAAATCACAAATTAATTACAGTTGCTTTCTTCTAACTATTTCTTACGGTTCCTTTGCAACGTGCGGTTGCGTTGCTAATTAACTTTTTATAGTCAAGTTGCTACCGATAGAATCCCATTGCAGCGTGCTAGAAGTCCACTTAGCCTACGCCCACATGGATTTTTCGTGCATACTTAATCCAGACCCCGATACTAATATTTTTTTGTTGGCGAAAACTTGAACAACTTCAACTAAAATTTCCTTACTGCTATAATATATATATATATATATATATATATGACTTTATTTTAATGCTACTATAGTTATATACTTTAAATTTGAAAAAAGCTTTCCATTAAACACTTAAATGCATTTTTAATCCTCATCATATAACTTTAAAATTATACAAATTTACTACCTTTATTTGGATGTGTTTTGTTTTTTATGAATAAAACATTAAAATTAGTTTTTCTCCATGAATATGAGTCAAAAGAAAGAAAATGTGGAGTAGACAAAATTACACATGAATTAAATGGACTTTATTTTGTCCACAAAATAACAAAGAGGCTAAAGAATTTTATAGAAGTTTGATGGAGAAAAGTTGGATAGAAAGAATAAGTACTACATTGAAGAATTCAACCCTAAATGATCTCTGAAAAAATGCTATTGGAGCTAACATTTGTGGAGAATAAAGGTTCTTATTATAATTAGAATAGCTTGGCATCAACCCGGTGTGAAAGCAGGACGGTGCAAAGTACAAAGCTTGGGAAAAACACGATGTATTTGCACATACGAGGCCAAAAGATCGGAAAAACATTTCATTTTGAATGCTGAGTGCATTAAAATATCAGAAAAGTTATGTGAATATGTTAGCATTGGTTTTTGGCATTGTCTTTTTCAAGATGAGATTGTTGCGGAAGGTTGAGCTGACTCATCATCAATAATTTGAATAATTTTCGAAGTTTATATAGCCATATTTGTCTCTCAGTCATTTTCCCTCACGACATCACCTGGCCGGTATCCAGTTGAGAAAGTTCAGCAACAAACGTAGACTGGGTGACAATGAGTTGAATCCAAATTAAAATAAAATATGTGATTTTTGATACATTTAATATTATTATCAATTATCTAATTTTAAGTAGTTGTTTTTAGTTACTAAATCTATATATAGAATAAAAAAAATGGGTTTAAAAATAACAAAAAACAAGATTTTGCCTCAAATTTTTTCACCAAATTCGGACACCTAAAACTCCAAAAAATCTCACTAGAGACAACTCCTATCTTAAATGCATATATATTGTGAAATTTAAAGTCCCATCCAAAATTTCAATGGAAGCGCGGATATATGCACATCTGGGTTTTAAACCAAATAAAGACTTCGGCCCTTTGGTTTTGGGATCGCAATGGCAATGGCGACATCCAACCTGATGAGATCGACTGTCAAGGCGGCATCGTTTGAGGAAAATCATCGACATTCGAAGGCGGTTTCCCTCTTTTCTCGAAGTGGTTCCTCCTTAATGAGATCTTAAATTTTAGCCCAATTTTCCCTCTTTCTTGTATAGGTGTCCTGCTAACCTCATTGTCAAGTTATCTACGCCCTACTGGACTTTTCTGCGTTCATCAACTATCAACCATTTCACTGACCTGTCTGCCTTCATCAGCAACGAATTAATTATATTATAACTTTGGCGGGATGTCTCCAACAATTTCCATCAGCATACGGCTGACAGAGTAAGTAAAAATCTTCGTCCTCAAAAGGTCTCCACCAATTTCCATCCGGCATCTGCCTGACAGAGTCTCTCATTGATTTCGATCCAGTGTACGGCTTAGAGAGTAAAGTAAAGATCTTCCTTCGCGCTCTCCCACCAATTTCCATCCAGCATCCAGCAGGTGGATATCGATCGGCGGAATATGTCGATGGCCTGCATCGAAGCAGCGCTGCTATAGAAATTTGCAGGCACAGTAAGTTAGAATTGAGAACTAAGAGTGTTCTCGTCTATACAGTTTGGGAAATTACTTCCCCTTGGATTTGGATTTAATTTAACAATGGTTTTGTTTCCGGAAATCCGATATGTTATGCACGTGTTCACTGTAATACTAGTTTGCTGGATGGGGTAGCTGTGTGGTCTTGCATTTGGACAAGTAGGTGAAGCTTTAACAGTTTCTGCTAATTTTCCAGATATAGGGCTCACATGTATAGCCAATTTAGTGGCTTTCCTTACATTTATTTTACTATTCAAGTATTGGTATGATTATATGTACAGACGCGTGGAGGCCAGCCGAATAAGCGAGAAATGGAAGGACATAAACCAGTTGAAAGTCGTTACCACGAGTAGGGGAGAAGTACAGGAATGTTGTGTTCGTAATGTTATCATTCCAGAAGCCCATTTCCATTACTTCTATGAAGCAATTCATGAGGCATATCTCCAATCTTTATGATGTGCAATCTCTCTCTCTGCAGTGCTTCCCTTTACAATCTGCTGTAGAAGTAGCTGTTGCGATGTGCAGAGACACCTGCACACAAAATGGCAAGGGTAGTTGCGGATGCATTGTGTTCAATACAGTGGAAGATATCACAATGATGCTTGCTCTTCGGATGCCCGGAACACTGAAAAAACTGTCTGATTCCCAGTGCCTAATCCCATCTCTGTGCTGCCTGAGAAATGGCTGCCATGGCTGCAACCAGGGGCTGTTGTATATGGAGAATGATAGCTTGATTGAGGGTGAATCCCAGGTGGAATCCCCTGCTGCTGTCTGTGAACTACTTGATCTTATATCCATCCATAAAGTGAGTGCTTGCATCTGCATTCCAGTGCATTCGGCAAAAGATGATGAGTGGACAAATCAGCTAATGAAAATTTTGAAGCCTAAAGATGAAGAATTCAGAGGAGCCGTAATAAGAAAAGGCAGAACCAACGCTTATGCTGCCCTCGAAAATTACAAGAATGGGAATGGAAAATGCGATGCAGACGAAAAATACAAGTTTGCTTCTGTAAGTATGGTGCCAGATTTGACAATAACATTAATCATCCTTTACCTAACGTTCGGGCTTAAAGTGGATGGCTTCTCCAGCTGGTTGCTAGCGCTGACGGCATTGGAACGTTTCTGTGAAAGACTAAATTCTGACATTTGTCCCCATAACTTTCTAACCAGAAGCTGCATCAAATCTAATGCCAGCAAGACCAATATATGCCAAGTGTTATTCTTTAGAGATACACTTCGAACAGGGGTACGCTTAGTCGATTTGCAGCTGTATGTGGCCTGCATTTGCAGTATCAGTTGGATGGTGCTTGTTGGATTGGAAGGAGGCGCTAATAAATGGTATCATACGCATTCTATGCCGCCCTCTAAAGCTAGGATGATTGTGATATTGCTGGGCATTTTTATTGCTTTGGTAATGGATAGCTCTGATTTGAAATTATGTTTGCAAATCGGAAGAATGCGCCATTTCAGGGGAAGAAATCATAAGAAAATTACTCTTATCATCTGTGCAACCATGGTTTTGGAAATACTTTTTATTGTAGCCTTCAGCGCAATAGCAGGAGTTGGAGTTGTGGGCATG
This sequence comes from Pinus albicaulis, assembly GCA_034641835.2. NCBI lineage: Eukaryota > Viridiplantae > Streptophyta > Pinopsida > Pinales > Pinaceae > Pinus > Pinus albicaulis. The sequence continues at coordinate 410,223,820 of CM076576.1, forward strand.
CAATTTTCTGGGAGATGGATATATAGTGCTTTGCAATGCCTAGTTTGGATGAAATGGACGATAGGCCTCCTTATCTTTCAAAGCCGTCCAAATTTACCCAAAAGAGAACTGAATTGGTGGTATGATAGCTGTGGACTGTACATCACCTGTTCTGCAGTTTTGCTTAATGCGATCTTAGCTGGAGTTCGAGCTAAGTGGGAATTCTCATAATAAGACCTTACTTGATATATATTAATTAAATTGAAAGGCTCGCTCCCCAACAGGTTCTTTTGCCCAACTCTTTGTAACATGAATTCTGGTCTTCATCCTCAGGCCTGCAACTCGTCGTGACTCTCATTTGAACAAATACCTTGAGTAACTCATTCTTCCAGCGTGACAACGGCTTGCTCTGAAACAGTGGAATTTATGGGACATGACCTACATCGATCGAGTTCAACCAGACTACAGCAATTCCCTCCCTTCCAGAATCCTCATTCTGGAATTTTGTTTTTCCGGTAACTCTGACAGTGCAGACCTTGGTACATGGAAAACGGAAATTAATCTACCAAATGTCTCAGTTAGTTGCAGAGTTCTGTGCATTTATGACGATACAAATATTAAAGTCACACCATGCCTTTGGGCAGGAAGAAAAAGCAAAGTACAGGCGATGGGTGAGTGCCACGGCCTCTGCATTGAAAGATGGAGGGTAATTTACTCCCTGATGGGTAAGCAGATTAGGAAAGGTCTTCAGTGATGGGAAGCCAGTTTTGCCTCTACGGAAAAACGGAGAGATTAACTACGGAGGCGGAACTGAGTTAGGCAGGTCATTCGGGCTTTAAAGCCCTCAACAACAAGTTATTTTGAATAGTGTCTTGTGGTGAGTTAGATCGATCACAATGTAAAATGTAATAAATGTTACAAGGGCCAAGGTGTCTTGAAGTATGGATCCGCGATCGACGATCAGCGTCACAATGCACATATCAACATTATCAAATGTCTTGCAAATATGTTGGAGATTCATGATGGAACATTTTAATATAAGCAGAAACCATATAATAAAATAACCCTCCGTATGCTTGTGAGGGCGAAGTGGTCTTTGATCATGTGGCGATATTTCAATGGAATACTTAGGACGTGATTGCAAGGATCAATCGGCGGTCTTTTGTTGTGAGCCGATTGGACGGACCGTCCAGAAGTTGTACCTGACTTAATGGTAAATCGCATACGGATCATTGATGTGATCGGAAGGTTTTGTGTTTTGGGCAGGTGCATTGTTTCCAAAGTGCGGACACGATGTGAGATCAGGTGGAGTTAATAAAGTTCAACCATAGGATTTTGATGTGATAAACTCTTTGTGTAAAGTAAAGGCCGATACGCACATTATTTGAGGTGGCGGACAAAGTAGTTTTATGAGCGGCGCACCATAGTACCCCGATCGCATGGCTTTCGGATAAGTGAACTTACGTTGTGTGCACTTGTTGTTGTTTTACGATTAGATGGTCCCCACCTTCCTATAGTGCATTGTAGTATTTATTTTAAAAGTTTTAATATGGTTTGTGTAATGTTTTAATGTGGCATATAAAAACCAAAGAGCATGAAATCATATATTATTTTTTTGTCTTATTGTTTGTACAATGACAGATAAGGAAATGAGAAATATATGAGTGTGTTAGTATTGAAAATAGAGTATTGATGTAGAAACGAGAGAAGTGTTCTTGCTTTAAATGCATAGCAGTCACTGTGTTGCTATCCACTCTCTTAAGAGAAAATTATGTGATTTTGAAAGTAATAGAAAGTTTGTTTTAAAGCCACAGAAAACTCTTATCTCTGTGTGATTTTTAACTTCTACTGTGTTTGGGAGGAGAGCTATTCTATTCACTTGGAATTCTCAAAATTCCAACATTAGTATCAACTAGTCTAGGCTCTTATGAAGATTTCAAAGTGAAGAAAGAGGAACATGTTCTTTGACGTTTCTCTCTGATGACATGAAAAATGTAATGAGAAGTCAGGTCGAGATGTTCTGAAAGATAAAGAAACGGTTGTTTACAGTGTGTTTAAAAATTTTTACTGAGAAGAAAAACAGGATTGTTTAAAGAAATCGATTCCCGATTTAAGAAGCAATGCATTGGATAGCTTCTTGGTATGAGTCTTGGAAGTGTCTGACTTCACGGTTTAATGGAAAAGAACTGAATTATTGGGCCATTACCATGAGAGCCACTGTTTGTCTCCCACAGACTTACAGGGAACTAGTAGAAGATGGTTTCAGACAATGAAGAACACAAATGGGCATTTTAATACCTTAACTCAAGCGAGAAAGATGTATTGAAGAATAATAGGAAGAAGGATGCAAAGCTCTCTTATGTTTAGCATCAGGCACTCAAGTAGGAGTGTGTTTCCAAGAATGACAGCATTGAGAAATCCAAGGAGGCATGGGAAACTACGGCCTTTCTCAGTATGGAGAAAGTTAAAAAAACTGACAAAACTTCAATTTGTTGAGAGAAGATTTTGACTCTGCCATGAAGGGAGTGGAACAATGTTGACACATTTTTCACATGTGATTGGGATTGTCAGTGGATAGATCCATGGAGAAACTCTTGAAGATAGAGGATTGTAGAAATTTTGAGATGCTTACCCTCGAGATTTGATGTTATAACACCATAGAAGAGACCTAGATCTGCGGTTCATGATGGATGAACTTCTTACCTCATGATACTCATGAACAAAGATTTCAATGAGAGATGTTGCTCATCTCTTGAGCACGCCAACCTTCAAGACCCGGATGCCTTGGAGGAAGAGGAGGGAGTCGAAAAGGAAAGCGGGGAAGTCGAAGATAGAGGTGAGAGGAATGACTCTTCACATTCACATGGAGGAGCCAGCAGTCAGCTGAGCCATGGCCAGCTGTGTGCAATGAGGTGGACATCAACACCAACATGCTCAAGGACAAGGTATGACAAAACCGATGTCCAGTGTCATTATTACGAAATATACAGGCACTATGCCAATGATGCAGAAAAAGCAAAATGACATGAAGAATGGCGAGAATAATGTAAAGAGAAAAAGAATAAGAAGTAATGTCACCAGTAGCTTGTAATGAGCACAAGATAAAGAAGATGATGTTTTGGTTCTTAGATTAGGATGTAATAATCTTTGTTGTAGCTGAGCAATGTTTGCCAATCTTGATGAAAAGTTAAATGAAGTGACCAGACTGATACTAAAATCTCTGTCAAAGGGAAAGGCAGGAGTAAGTATTCGTTCAAGGAAGTGGTGACAAGAATTTGTCCCTGATGTGTATTATGTTCCAAGTACGAAATGCAATCTTTTGAAACGTGAGAGCGTCATAAACAAAGGAATTACAATATTATATTCAAAAGAGATAATTGTGCACCATAAAGATATTCCTCCAAATGAAAAAATTATTAAGTTCAAATGATAGCAATAGAATGTTTAGCTCCAAGCAACATTGACTTGAAGGAAAAGGAAAAATAATAGCATTGTAACTCGAGAAGCCTTCGAGGAAGAGAAAGATGAAAATTGGTTATGGCATTTCTTGAGATTTAAGGACATCTAAAATTTGGATGCTTGAACTTCTTTACGAGAAAAGGAATGGTAAGAGGTTTACCAGCATTGACTTGCTGACTATGTGAAGGGCTGCATCTTAAGGAAAGCAACACGGAAAATTTTCCTTCGGGGAAAAGCTATGAGCGAAAGCACCTTGGAGATAATCCACTCGGTTGTGTGGTAAATTACATGAAAGCATCTGTTTGAAATGGCGGAGTACCATGCGACTTTCATTGATAGTTCTTGTAAAAAGTGTGGGTTTATTTCTTTAAAATATAAGAGTGGTACGAGAAATTTCGACGATTTAAAGCTCTTGTGAAAACGGAGCGGGCATGGGTAAAGTCCTCGAGAGCAGACGGAGAGAGGTGAATATATATCAAAGGAATTTACCAGTTTTACGAGGAGGCAGCATACAAACGATTTACAAGGTACACGCTGTATGACGAGAATGGAGTTGTGAAAGGAAGAATGAAACATAAACTGGAGATGGTGAGAAGTATACTAAAGCGAAACACTGAAGACAGTATTGGGCGGGAAACCAGCATCATTATACATTTGAATCGTGCCCTACAAAAGCGGTGATGAACAAGGATCAGGAAGAAGCGTGGAGTGAGGAAAACAAGGAGTCACTCACATGAGAGTTTTGGATGTGTTGCATATGCACACATTCCCGACAAATTGAGAAGAGATTGGATGGTAAGGAGAAGTGCATTTCCATGGTGAGATTCAAGGATACGGGAGCGCATAACCCATCCATGAAAGTTTGTAATTCTTATGAGAGATACCCAGTCCTTGAAGAAGAAAGCGTGGATGAAAGAAGCATTGAGAAAACGATCCCGATGTCAAAAATGTTTCTCTCATGATGAAGATGATGTAGATGTGGTTGAGATTAATAACCCATCAGTAGCCTCGGCGGCGCAAGGCCGGCCAAGGGGACGCCTCTGCGCGATAAGAACACCCCTTGAGAAGAATCGGCGGTGGTTCCTGAGTACACACGAGGAGCGAGAATCGAGTGCTTCTTGGCTTTTACCAAGTGAAAGAGGAACAAAGTTCGAAGCCCTTAAATCTATGAAACAGAGGAGAAGCGAGATGAAGGTATGATTCCTTATTTGCTTTGTATTGTCAAGTTGATGATCATATTCATTTTGAAGATACTATTAAAAGATAGAAAATGGATAGAAGGAAGCATAGATGAAGAAGTCAAAACCGTAGAAAAATAGAACATGGGAGTTGGTTGATCTACGAGGTAAAAAAGAAGTCATTGGAGTTAAATAGGTATACAAGACCAAAAGCAAATAAGAAGGAAAAATAGAAAACACAAGAGCCAAACTTGTTGTCAAAGGATATAAACGGAAACGGACCAGTTATGAAGAAACTTTTGCACCGGTTAAGAATGAAACTGGTAAAACTGATGTTGTCCATAGCGGCCTAGGAAATAAATGGAAAGTATATCAAATGGATGTAAAATCTAAGCTGCCCCAAATGGAGTTTTAATAGGAGGAGTATATGTGGAGCAAGCCTCTTGGATATGAGAAAAGAGCCCGGAAGTGTGAATGCCTTAAATTGAAGAAAGCTCTGCTGGGCTGAAACAATACAAAGGCATGATACGATGAGAATAGATTCTTATCTATTGGAGAATGGGATTGAAAAGTGTGAGGAAATTATACCTCTACATCAAAAGGATGGTAGGTTAGTTGTTGTCTTCTATATTGAGTAGTTTAATTTCTGAGGTAATGATGATTACCTTGTTGAAAATTAAAAAACGGATATGAAAGATGAATTTGAAATGGCTGTAAGATAGAATAGAAGTGGAGCAAGGTGAAAAAGGGAATTTTTATTTCTCAAACAAAAATGTGTGAATCAAGTTTTAGAAAGATTCAACATGCGAAGTGCAAGCGTGATCACTCCCCTGATGGCTGGATTGAAGTTGGAGTAAGAATGACCGGACGTGAGGATTTCGATCCGAGTTTGTATAAAGCATAGTTGGCGACCTCATGTATTTGGCTGTATTAAGTACAGGATATTATGCATCTTTGTTAATTTTAATTTTCAGATTTATGGAAAAGCCAAAAGAAGCACATTGTGGGCAGGCAGAAGAGGAAATTACATGTAGGGTATGTGAAAGCGACATCAAAGGATTTGGTATTTTGCCTAACCTACTTGGAAAATTCGGAGATTAGTTATGGCAACGGTGATTGGGGTGGAGGTCAGATGATCGGAAAAACATTAGTTATATTTTTCATATGGGTTCAGGGAACCATTTCACTTGGGCTTCGAGAAATAGCCTATTGTAGCATTATCTATATGGGAGGTAGGATAACAACTCGACGTGTCAAGCAATTTGGATGAGAAGGATGTTGAGAAGTTTGTGCCGAAATGAGAATAAAGACCTTTGTGATTTATTGTATGAGATAGCTAAATTTATTGCATTTGTCAAAGAATTTTGTGTTTCATAGAACAAAGCACATAGACAGAAAGTATCATTATAGAGGGAAATTGAATAATGTTGGAATTGTTTTGACATTGTAAAACGAGAGGAGCAATCTGTGAGATATTTTAACTAAACCAATGGAATGAGAAAGATTGATTTCAAAGAATGCTTGGGTATGATGAATAACCAAACGGTGACTTTAAGGGGAGTGTTGAAATATTAAAGTCACATGCCATGCCTTTGGAGGTAGGAAGAAAAGCAGTACACAGACGGTCGAGCATGAGTGCATGACACTTTCTGCGTGAAAAGAAGAATGAGATGAATTTACTCACAGTGGGCCGATAGTTCTGAAAATTAACTTAGTGATGGCGGTCGTTTTGTCTGAAGAACGGAGATTAATTTACGGAGGGCGATTGAGTTAAGACGATCATTTACGAGCTTCAAAGCCCTCAACAGCAAATTTATTTTTGGGTGTCTTGTTGATGAGAGTTAAATACGATTACGATACGCAAATGCATATTAAATGTTCTAAGGGCAAAGGAGTGTCTTGTTGATATGGGCAGCGATCGATGCGATCGATCGCAAATCATGTGACTGTCAAATATCTTACAGTGTTGAGTTCTGATGAGCATTCAACCTGTGACGAAACACATATAATAAATAACCTCGTATACTTGAGGCTCGTGAGTCCACACGACCACGTGGCGATATTTCAATGGAATCGCGGGGAGCGCGATAACGAGGATCAATCGAGCGGTCTTTTTGTTGCAGGCCGATTGAAGGGCAGGACAAGTCAGGATTACTGTACACGACTTATTGGTAATTGCATCTGGGATCATTGATCGCAATCGGGAAGGTTTGTGTTTTGGGCAGGACTGCACATTGTTTAAGTGCGGACTTGGAGTGGTAGAATACGTGCAGAGTTAACAAAGTTTAGCGGTGCATCGGTTTTGATGACGATCGCAACTCTTTTGAGCACGAAGACACAGATCGCACATTGGTGAGGTGAGCGGACAGAAGCTGAGTTTGTAAGGCGACTTTTATAATTGCCAATCGCATCACTTTATTCATGTAATCGGAACTTGTTGTGTGCACTTGTTTGTTGATATTGCCGATTGCGATGTGGTCCCCCACCTTCTATAGCGCGCATACGTATTTGTTTTAAAAATTTTAATATGGTTTGTGTAATGTTTTTATGTCATGTAATAAAGGCATGAAGTCTATTGTATTATATTTTTTTTGTCTTATTGTTTCGCATGATTGGCAGAGTAGAATGAAATACAACGATTATGTTGTTATTGAAAATAGAGTGTGTTCTTGAGAGGCAGAGAGAGTGTTTTACGTGCTAAATGCCCTTAAGTCACCTTTGAGCTATTATCCACTCTCTTAAGAGGAAGAATTTATATGATTTAGAAACTAATAGAAGTTTGTTTTAAAGCCATGAAAGCTCTTGTCTCTGTCCAATTTTTTTTAACCTCTTGTGTTTAGGAGAGAGGCTTTATTCTCTTCATCATAAATTTCTCCAAAATTCCAACGTGAATTAACTTTGAATTGTAGGGTTCATCGGAAGACTCGTTTACTTGCGATTCAGATCTTCGCCTCCCATTTGGTTTACAGGAATGAAATCTTCATACTCAGATATGAAAATTATGATGGTCTATGGTCTCGATGATTTACATTGTAATACAATGATTACTGGAAGCTCTCTGCATTTATTTTAGTTTCTATTTTTATTGGGTATGAATTGTCACATCTGTGATGTAAATTTGTGTATGGAGTCGCCAGGAATATCTCGAGTTGTTTAGGTATGGGATTTTGAGTGCAATTATTCTTTAGGTTTTAATTTTGTTTTATTACGGCAAAACGTTTGCCTTTACGGAGTTGTCTTTTAGAAGAATTGTTTGAATTGAAAAGTTAGAATGTGCCTTTAAACATTTATTGTTATTTAAAGGAGAAAATATCTAAATTTATGCTTTATATGTTCATTCATCAAACAAACATAGTTATTAGGTGTTTCTTAGCAATTTATCTTTATAATTTTTTCATCATATGTTTAATGGGCAATCTAGTGAAAAAAAACATACTTTCTTCTCTAATGTCTTAAAAGGTTATTTGCAAAATTCGATAAATAGAATAAAATCAATATTTTAGCAATGGTTTCAAATTGGTTGGTTATAGATGTACAAATCAGCATTAAATGAACATGTAGTTAGCAGGTTCTGAATCTTTGCACCATGGCGAGGCTTCCCATTTTGAAAGTAACGGCACTGGATCTGCTGCCAATGACAATTTATTGTGTATAAGGTGTATTTAGGGTGAGTTGATGAGAAACTTGATGAGCAAATACATTTGTGAAAGGCGTAGCAATTAGCATATTTCATGTTCAATTGTGTATGAATTTCTTATCATAGTCATGCTGTGGTGCTGGATGGGCGTTGAGGGAGTCTTGGCCTTTCCAGCCTTCAGATGGTCAAGTGGGTAGAGGGCTTCTACCGTAATATTCTCTCTCTTGATCTCGTAAATTAGACAGGAAATCGAGTCCATGGTATTCTCATGGTATTTTCCCGTGTAAATGCCCATGGTATTTGTTGGCTGGTTTCAAGGAAAAAATAATAAAATAAGATCCATCAAGCTTTATAAGGAGATAGGCAGAGCCATTTAGATTCATTGAGTTTATCTATCTTATTGTTTTGGTTGAGAACTTGCTTGTGATTGACAAATCCGGGATGAAAGCTAAGTGATGTTTATTAGTGGGGTCATCTGTTTAAAGTGAAGCAGTTCTTTATTTTTATTTGTAAGAAGTTGTGCATGCATTTCACGAGTTTTATGGTGAACATGTATTTCACTTTCAATAGATAATATAAAATAAATAGTTGCGCATTCTTGTGTTCTTTGATTCTTTGTCAAAAAGGTTGTTTTAAATCGAACACTAGGAGTGTTTTAGATCTATCACAAATTGTGATGTTGAATCTTACGGTGATATGGAAACATTGGAGTTTTTATGCAAACATTGATGAAATTTCATTGCTTTCACCCTAGCGACATTTCGCTCATTGATATTTATCACCTAGTTTTGATTTCTATTTTTCAATTAATTATTTTCAAGTGATTCGAGTTGAATGTTTTTTTAGATTGTATCTGGTTTCTTAATATTTTATAAAATATGTCAATTGGAGTAAACATATTCTTGGGTTAGCAAAGTTGGAAGTCATTTACTTTTTGCTTGGGAGAGGGCCCAACCGGTATCTCTGATAGTGAATGAGAAACATCTATATAGCTATCAGAGTACAAGGAGTTCATGTAGATTCTGAAGTATCATAATCTGGAAATGTATCTGCTGTCGAAACTACCTTGATTTGCCAAATTTTGTGGCGTTGCATGGCCGCATTTACATCCTAGAAGCACCGTTGGAGTATGAAATATCACGCAGAGGTCGTGTCAAGGGTTCTAATTATGGAGCTGTGTCAAGGATTGGATTTCGAAGTGAAAAAAAAAATCGTTCTTATAATTAGAGAGCGATGAAATCTCGCGAAGGATAAGAGGAATAGGGGAAAGGGAAAATATTGTTGCTATGATATTGTCGAGATGCTAGAATAAATTGCACGAAAACGTTGGTCTTCTCTGCAATTTAGGTTTTTCTGTTGGTGAAGAAGTCGGAGCAGATCTTGTTGGGCGCACAAGATCGATTGAGGAAGGAGTCAAACGGCCTTTGTGCACAGAAAGGAAGAGGCATCAACTCATCTGTTAAGAGGCCACCAAGGAAAGACCCGTACATTTTGTCTTCACCGATCACTGCTCTATGATTTCCGCAGTCTCATTAGGCCTAGAATTATATTATGATTGTCGCAGATATATTCTTCTGAAATTATATTTAAATGTTTGTCGTTCCTGCAATATGCTGCTCTATGATTGAAGCCTCGGATTATATTTAAATGTTTTCCATAAGCATGACTCTCTTCAATACGTTGTTGGTCAAATAAACTTGGTCAATAAAGCATTCTCTTTTTGGATTCAATTTGTGTTAAATACGCATGCACAGATCACATGAAACATCATATCTATATATATAGCATTTGTCCTTAAGGGTGCAAGGTATATCGAAGTAGTACAATTTATACAACTGCTTGTTGTCCCGAAGGGTGCAAGGTATCAAAGGAGTACAATTGTATTAACTCTTGTGCTTATAAAGACTTCGACCTGATCATACGTGTTTGCAATTAGAGATTAACAATTGACATTTTTGAATCCAATTAAATGTTAAGAATAATGAAATACCATTTATAGTTTAAATATAAAGAATTATTTTATTTTTAATAATTATATGTTAGTTGATTCAAAACTCATAACATCAGTTACCTTATTTTATAAGTAATTTTATTAATAAGAAAAAAATTTAAAAAAAAGAATTAAAATAAAAATTAAATAAATTAGAAATAAAAATATAAAACATATAAAATAAAAAAATAAAAATAAATAAAATAAATAAATAAATAAAAATAAAATAAATATATATATAAGAATTAAAATAAAAATGAATAAATGAAAAATATAAAAAAATAAATGAATCAAAATAAAATCAAATAAAATCAAATATATAATGGATATATCCATGTGCATATTTGGTCACATTTCAATATGTATATAGTTGGTTAGTTTCTGCACTATATGGAATTCCAACCTCAAAATTAACATTTCTAATAAATCTTGATATTATATTGTTTTTTTCTGACAAATAAAAATACCTTGTAGAGCTAAAAATCAAACTACGCTTATAAGATTTCAAGCGATAAGCTTGTCTTTCTCCACTATTATTATAAATGTGTAGATAGTGAACTCCAATAGTTGAGATTATATGGAAACGTTATCAATCATTATTGATCATTAGTATTTTTAATATTAAATATGGTTCCAATAAGTTTAAAAATTATTAAAAATTTTATTAAACAAATTATTTAAATTTCTATTAAAAATTTTATTAAGCAAAAAGTTGTTTAAATTTTATAATTATTAAACTTAGATAAAGATCTATTACCAAAAATGTTGGTGATAATTTTATTAAACAAACTTGTTTAAATTTCAACAAATAACTAAAACTTAGATAAAAATTATTACTGAAAAAATTGGTAAAGGAATTATTAAAAAATAATTCAGAATTTCTAAAAAATAATGTTACCGTACTTGCTTATAATTTTTTGTGATTCAAATGCCATTTTAATTTAAAATAAAATACTATATAAGTTTGATGTTTTAAATGTTTAGTTTTTTTCTCTTTAAATATTATATTGATTTCTTAAATATAAAACAAATTAACTTTATTTTATTGTTAATTGACTTATTATTTTTGCCCTATACTTTCAGTTTGAAATCCTACAATGCATTTTCACTAATTCCTTTTTCTGACAGTATGCTTTGGAAAAGTGCATTCTTAACATCGAACGTTGTATAAATCTGAAGGAAGAAGTGAGCCGAATGCACAAGGCTCCATATAAGAAAATATCTTTGTATTAAAAGTAAATATAAGAATAAGATTTATCTAGATTATCTAATCTAACTCTCTTTTTTTACCTTCATTCCAAAATCTGTCGGGATCTAAATTGGAATTTATATTATCATTTAATATAGAAGAGATATTATCACATCACATTATATTATTAAAAAAAATAAAATTATTATTAATTTTAAATTTAAATTTAAATTATTTTTATTATATATTTTAATTATTTAATTAAAAATAATTATATTATATAAAATCAATTAAAAGTATTAAAAATTTAATCATCACAATAATTTGATAATTCAATTACATATCCCTAGCCTTGACCTTATGTACGAAATAAGGTGAGTAGGCGTTCAGGCAAAATCTTTTACAACTATCAAATCATAAGAAAAGAACCAGCAGTAACAATAATATTGACATGAAAAGACACATCAAACTAGGGTTTCCGCCTCACGAGCCACCATCCCCTAACTCTTTCCAAAGCCAGGCCAAACGATGTGACAGATTTGGGTAAAAAGCGGCGATTGATCGCACCCCACTTGAAGTGGCAGTGGTATTTTAAGAATCGGAGCGGTTCTGTGATCGACACGTGTCAACTGACCAGATTGCAAAACCACTTTCATTGCACGCCATTTACGCACATTATTATTCTCTGTCTTGATGAGCACATCCGTGCTCAAACAGATCTGGATGTTGGGCAGAGACGATGTAGTCTCCGTCGTCGGATGTGGAAGGCCGTGAATTACATCGAATCGCCTTCGACCCAGGCCATCGAAGAGGCTTAATACGAGCGTGAAGAAACTAGATGACTCTCGGCGGCCAGAGGTACTGCACGCTCTGATGTTGTTGCCCTTACGATCAATTCGACGACCTCTGCAGTGGTGCTATTTCCAAGCTGGAAAACCCCCTTTGGATGTGTTCGTACGTAGAAAGAGCGTGAAAACTCTCTTTCTAACGTGATAATCCGAAATACAACGATTTAGGTCCAATTACAATAGCGGGGAAAGGTTCGATAACTTGTACTAAAGGATCGATGTCCATCAAATTTACCCCCAAAGACAAGTTCTATACGCATACCCAGCAAGGAGACATAGGCCCCTTATAAACATAGTACACATGTTTTAATAGCCATAGACACAAAACTTCGTCTCTCATGGCGATATACAAATGATTGCATTTTCAAAGGTGAAATACGAGATGAAAGCCATTCAACGTACATTACAGCCAGCCCAAACTTTGAATTATGATGATTTTGCTAAACAGCACAGCTAGCTTGAAAGCATTCGGAAGTAATCACGAAGGAGAAACGAGGTGGCGATCAACATTTCTACAATAGATAAAGAATTGTAGAGAATAAATTCATGATGCAATTAAGCTCTTAGAACATTTGTCATGCGACAGATCACGAGATGGTGTGTCTGAAGACATTGTAACACTGTGTAACTTAGAGCTCGAGAGAAGCCCGCCAGTTCTTCGCCTCATGGATTTTCAAGGCATATTCCTACAAGCTCCTCGCTTATGCTTCTCTGTTGCGAACCACAGCATTAAAAATCCCTACGAAGCGAAATTTTTGAAAAATTATAACTTTCATGTATTTACCTAATTAAAGTATTAAGTCGCATAAATAATTTGGTGAAACATGATCATAAAAGAATGTTGGAAGTTGAGAATGTGAGTGTGTTATTTTAAACACAGGACGGAATATGCGCGAGTGCGCCTTTTGAAACACTTAGAGAGAGAGAATTATTGGACTTAACTTATTTTTGTTCTAATTTGGTTAATGAGAATAGAGGAAAATGAAAAATATTATTACAATATTTATAAATATTTGCAAGTAAATATCATTTATTTTAAACTTACTACAAATGCGTGATGTTTTCAGCAAATGTTCGAGAGAAATGTGGTGTCGTGTTGCCATGATTAGCTTATATGTAGGATTGTTGAAAGAGCCACAGGAGTATATTTTCAAATGAAGAAAATAGGTATGGAGGCAAATGAGTTCTGCACTGCGCTGTTGCTACGAGATATAAAACGCGTGAATGCGAAATCAAACTTACGAGAAGAAATCAGATTGCTCTTCCCACGGCTAAATTACCAGTGAGAAATTAACATTTCTCTTCTCTCAAATTACGCTGGGCATATCTTTGAGATTGCGGGGATTTATTCGCCGATTACGAGTTCACCTCGTTTTCACGAGTGAGGTTCGGAGATTCTGGAGTCTCGTCGAAACAGCTGGAGTAACTTGAATTTGACCTTCCCTTCCCCTTCGATGTGAAGCAACTCATTTAAGTGGAGCGACTTGGAAAAAGAAATTTCTCGGTGAGGTTGGAGAAATTCGGGTCAGCATTTAGAAAGTACGGCGAATCATGGCGTAGCACGACAACATTCACAATATTTGTCAAAACAACGAATCTCTGAGAGGCAGTGGTGACTCACAGAAGATTTGGTCGATTTTATGATACGACAAATCTCTACGATTAATAAGCTACGAGAAAACCCAATGGACAACACCTTCGGTGTAATTATGGATATGGATATTTTAATGGGGTATGCATATGTGGAGATGGGTATTTAATGGGCTTTGTGATAACACATTTTATTATAGATATTTCATATATATATTAAGAGAAGTTTTCATTGCCATTATTTTAGTAAGTATAATTGTGGCAATTATCCATGAGGATTGAATCTCTTACTTAATAGCTAAGTAGAAATTATTACGACAATATTATGGTGGGTTCTTAATTGGATACATAAATCTCTTACGCATTTTATTTGAATCATCCATTGCCCTTAATTTAAGAATACGAGCCTGAGGATGAATTGAGGAGGGAGTACATTTGGGTTCTCCCATTGGATGGAATCATATGGGGGAGCTTTGGTCACTCTGGACAACATCGAAGGTAAAGGGTTATAATTGTAAGTTATTGTAAAGGGTTTGAAAATGGGTGTCAGAAAATTTTGGAAAACAACTTCGAGAAAATCCTTGATGAACTAGTGAGGATATATGGTCCTTTGAAACCATGCCTCCATGATTGGAATGATGATCGAAGCGAGGATGCATTCTAAAGGGTCCATGTCGTTGCAACGACAAAGCAACTGCAGGAAGTGAAGGAAGGACAAGAAGAGGAGTTAAGCTCTTCGCATAATTATGAATTGCAACAAACAAAATGGTGTAGACCTTCATAGGTTGCGAATTAGACATATGTTTATCAGGCGGGATAATGAATGAACTCGTTGGGCTCTCAAACCATCAATACTTGCGTGTCAGCCAGGACTTGGGAACATCATTAGAGGTCGGACTCACAATTGTTTCTTGTCTCAGTGGGGTCATGACTCTATACCATTGCGCCTTACGACTGCAGTCTCATGGCAAATATACGTGGTGATAGTAGAAGCCCATGAGAGGTTAGACAACATCATGCTTCCTGCTTATCAAAAGCGGTGTAGAATTTTGAAACTTGGTAGGTTTAGTTGGCACATTCATGTTGGAGTATGTGAAATGCGACGAGTTGATATTTCGATTTCTCCAAAACATTTATACCAGATATTACATCATCACTTGGACATGTAAACACTGTATACAAAATATTGTGTCTGACTGTAGGAGATGTTGTTATATGAAATATAATAAGATCCAAATTGTTGACCATTTGGAGGAAGAGACAGATGTATCACAGTACTGTAATATTGAGAAATTGGTCGGGGAAAAACATAAAGTAAACAAAGGTGAGCTAAGGAGTTGAGAAGGATTGACGGAGAAAGCAAGAACAAAATGCGGCAAGAATGAACTAAGGGGAGAGGATATGCTTTGTCTGAGGGGACCTTTAGGCCTTAACCATTTTACATTCTGGGTGATAAGAAAGAGAAACAAGAGGAGAACAAGAGAGATACTTCAGGCAGTGGGGAGTCTTTGTAGCTAGGTATATTGATCTTCAAGATGGTGAGCAACATTGTGACATTATTCGGGGGAGGCTTAGGATGATAATCATTTGGAAGTGCATGAGAAATTCTACCTAATGACATTGATGAGGTTGACTCCTATACAATTGAGTTCGTAGATCCCCGAGGGAATATCCATAAATAATATGAACAATCAAATATAGATAAAAAGTCCTGTGTATCTATGTTCAAACAGGTGAAAGGGATGAACATATTGTCTCCACAAATGAAGGAGACTTAGGAGATTTAATTGGGATCCAACCATAGTGAACTAGCACGATGAGTATGATCACGAGGGAAGAGCGACATGACAACATAATATGCAGCTGAACCATTCTATAGAGAGTTAATTCAAATCCGAGTTGAAGTATCATTCGTTGGGCATCAGTGCAACCCAGAATGCGAGAGGCAGTCTGTTACTGGCACTAGAATTTCCCGATGAAGACTTTGGGAAAAGGATCAAACATTCAAGATAGATCTTATGTTGTTGCAGACGAGTACGGACAACCCCGAGACATTGTCTGGGAGAATAAAAAATTGAGGAACTCATAAGGTATAACAATCATGACAAGAGTTGTTTAGTGTTGAGGAATGACTCAAGTCCCTCACAAGGCAATGAGAGAGGAGTACAATTGGGAATTCCAAGTATCCTTCTACGGGGAATACATAGATAAGGCTTGCAACACAACAGCCACACCTTTGCTTACATTGGGAAGAGCGGTGATTACCAGAGTATCATGTTGGGTAACAGTGGAGAAGCGACAGATTAGCATTGAACAACATCAACATGGTGGTTGCGGATGATAGAAAATATTCCCAAGTGTAGATTGGCGAAGATATTATGAGTTGGTATTCTGTGATAGGAGCGATCCTTTGGAGGATACTCACCATTGTGAGGGCATGTGCAACTTGGGCCCCTTTGGTGGCAGTGATAAGAATTTAGAGAATGGTACATAGCAGCGGATCCACAGGGATTTAGGTGGCATTGGGATCAAGGGAATCATTGAAATGAGGATTTGCCAAGTGTGGGATCTAGGTAAATCTATTGATGGGAGGGATTAGTCGGAAGATTTTGGGATCAGGGTGTCGGAAAAGGATCGTGGACATTAACATAAGAGAAGAGAGAAGGCTTAAGTACACTCCAGTGTGGAGATCTGGAAGCATCAATACAAATGCTTCGGCTGTGGATAGAGGTGGATATGAGGACAAACTAATCTTTCTGGGGGAGGACTTGTAATATTCCCTCTCTTGATCAGTGCAAGTGGGCAGAATCGGTCCTTGAGCATGCTGTGGTATCGAGCCATGGTATTTATTGACACATTTTTCAAAAGGAAAATAATAAATAATGTCCATCAAACCTCAAGGAGATAGAAGCGAGGCATTGGAACTATTTGATTTGCCCACTCTATCTGTGTGTTTTGGTTGAGAACTTGGTGTGGCCGGTTCTGGCATTGATCTGAGGCCAGGCTTAGTGATTTTTATGTGGTGGATCCATCCGGGATTCACAAATGAACTGAGTTTCTTTGATTTGTGTTTATGCGCGGTGTGCATGCCATTTTACGAGGGTTTATGATACGAGCATGTATTTTAATTTCGATGAATAATATAAATATGATACTTGCATTCTTGTGTTCTTGTTTCTTGATGAAAGATTGTTTTAAATTGGAACATAGATGTTTTAGATCTATCTTAAATTTTTTATTGTTTGGAATCTTCTGAGCTGTGCTATGAGGTTTCGACTGGGTGAGATGATGAAAGCAGACAGGCAATAAAAATTTAACTGAAAGATTGTTGTAATTAACTCTTTCACTTTCAATTGTGTACGAATTTCACTATCATAGTCCATATGTGCTGACTTTGATTGAGGAGTCTTGGCCTTTCACAACCAATTAGGTGGAGTGGAGAGAGTGGGAAGCTACCTGTTAATCTGTGTCAACCATAGATTTGATGGCAATCTCATGTTTCCATCCCTTTTTGTTGGAGAGTACAATCCCTAAACAAGGTAAGGCCCAACACCTGATGAAGAATAATTTCAAAGTATCCCTATTTCCTACTATTTAGGTATTGAAGGAATCAACACAAGGGTCTAGAGGTTCAAACTCCCACCTAGTCTAACTAAATTTGACAAGGAAAAGAATGGTGAACTGAATATTGATTCTGGCATGGCCTTGATCATGCTTCCTACATCTCTCTGCACAGAAAGGTCTCAAAACAAGCTCGAGTAAACAGTTTGGTACACCAGGTTTGTTGAGTATGAAGCCGCCTCGTGGTTGGACCTCTGCTCCTTGTGTTGCTAACCTTCTCATTGCACTCCAAGCACAATCCTATAATGACTCTTCCTGTAGAGAATTATATGTTTATAATGTCTGATCTGAATGATGCTACCACAACTTGTACTAGTGCTTATACTGTTAGTGAAATACCTGATCATCTTGAGCAATGGAGATGAAGTGCGAGGACCTGCTGCAGTTTTGGGTTATTACCAACAACAAAGCCTTCATGTTATCTATGACATGGAGAAAAAATGATTTGGATTTCAAAAATAAAAAAAGTGCATTCCAATCACCACACAATCTCAAATACACAATTTACTCTCTTTTAAATTTTGTATAAGTGAAGCGCTCGGCTTAAATTGGATTTCAATGGTGGGAATCTTCACATGGCTGGGAGGGTTGGCCAAGTTATTCACAAATTCAAAATCATTACAGTAAAACTTAGAATGTACGTACCAAATTTTGTTATGACTCATGCAGAAACATACATTTTGTCCACAAAATTCTTTCTTTGATAAAACATAATTTCTTGATTCCAGAATTATGAATAACATTAAATATGAAATTATATCAGCTACAATTTAGTGCTTTGCTTTCTACTTTACTTTGGCATTCATTTCCGGAAAATTGAAGAGGAGTTTGTTGGGCAATGCATCTTTTAAGTGGGCACTAGGTCAAGTTGGGTGAGGAAAAAAAAATTAAATATAAAGTTATTTTCGCAAATATGAAGTTCTATTGCCCAATCGCTCCACCCTACCATATTTCCATAACATGCATTTCTCTCCAAGTTTGTATAAACTAACTTTGCATTAATTTTTCTAGCTTGTAAATTTCTGTATGTAAAAAATAAATTATTGTAAATGTTAGGTTTTAATTTATTTTTAAAGTTACTCAGTTTAAAGTTATAACATATAATTTGTATTAAGTTATAACATATAATTTGTATTTAGTAAATCAAAATTTATTTATTTTATCAGAAATATTAGTATATTGTTGATAAATTATTTATATACTACTGAATTTTCAGAGTAAAACGTATTACATATAATAAAAAATTCTAAAATAATAATAAGTATATATATATCTATATATAGAATTATAATTTTAAAATAAAAAACCTTACAGTTCAATCCAATTACTTGAATCAAATATATTAACATCTAAAACTTTGATAGATTGCTAAATGCTATTGAGATGGAGATATGTAGTTGTTAGCTTTTCTAAATTTTGCATTCTTATGTATATTTATTTTTTATATTTTATAATTTTTAAAATGGTTTTTATTTAAAATTATAAATTTTGAAATGGAAATCATTTTGATTATAATTAATTGAAATGTGTTTATAGATCTAAGCAAATTTTAGGCAGAAGCATTTTACAGTAGATCGTGGTATCACGTTGAGGCACATTGTTGAAAAGGTTTGGGGGAACAAAGAAGAAATATTTTGCTGCTTTGTTGACTTCAAAAAGGCATTTGACATGGTCCCTAGAGATAAGTTGTGGCGTAGAGTTATTGTTCATAGGCTTTATGAAGAGGTGAAAGTCAAAATTAGAACTTCAGCGGGCATTTCAGAAAGCTTTAAAAGTGACATTGCAGTCAAGCAAGGTTTCCCTTTATCCCCTACCCTTTTTGGTTTATATATTGACAAACTGGAAGAGTGGCTAAATTTTCAAGGTGGGGATGGTGTTCGATTGGGGGAGTTTGTGATAAAGCTTCTTCTATATGTCGATGATCTTGTGCTAGTTGCTAAATTGGCCCATGGATTGCAGATGCACCTATATGCTCTTGAGCATTTTTGTAAAGCACTGGGGATGCAAGTCAATACTAGTAAGACCAAAATAAAGATTTTCTCTAATAAAAGGAAGCAGATCCAGCATACGTTCTTCTTTGAAGGCAACATTCTTGAAGAAGTAAATGAATACAAGTACCTCGGGATCGATTTCAACAACAAGCTTAATTGGGAGGATTGCAAAAAGAAAAGAATTTTAGGAGGGTGGAAAGCATTATATGCACCTCAAAATAGACGTAGAGAGATAGATTTATGGGATTGGAACGCAATCAAAGTACTTTTTGGACTCCTAGTTTGTCCAATGCTATTATATGGGTGTGAATTGTGGGTTAGCAGTATCCCTGTTTCAAAATGGAAACAAATTGAAAAAATTCAAAAACGCTTGATCATGAACAAGTTCAAAATAAAAAGTTCGGTTCCCTATGAGATAATGTTGAGTGAAACAGGGGCAGCTCTCATCAAAGCAATTGCTATGGTGTGTCTTATAAGGTATCTAAAAAGAATTGAGCAAATGGGAGGAGGTAGATGGCTGAAAGTTATCTTCAATGAAGGTATGAGTGAAAGAAAGAAATCATGGATGAGAGAAAACAACAAATGGATGTAAAAATGGAATATTTGTCTTAATGCATGTCCTACAAATAGCAAGGAGTTAAGGAATTTTGTTCTGGAGAAGTTCCGTAAGGGTATATGGGGAAAAGAGTTGGGTAGTAAAAAGAAGTATTATGTTCAAGAATTCAACGCCACTTGTGATCTCCAACAACAAGAGTACATTGGAGCTAACATTGCATGGAGAGCAAAGGTTCTTATTGCTCAATTAAGAACTAACTCACATCAACTTCGGTGTGAAACGGGACCGTGGAAGATACCTAAAGAAGCATGGGAAGAAAGGGCATGTACTTTTTGCACTTCTAAGGCAGTGGAATCAGAAAAACATTTCAATTTGGAATGTGATGCTTTCAGAGACATTAGGGATAGTTATCGCAGTAGGTTAGCATCAATTCCGTGGCATTATCTTTTCAGTGAGGGAACGGTTAGAAGGTTGGGCCAGCTCATCATCAATTTGAGTAAGAAAAGGATTGAATTACAGAAGGAAAAAAACAAGGAAGCTGGTAGTCCCATAGACTATTTTTAGTCTCGTGAACGTTAAAATTTAAAATATCAAAAAAAAAAATAGATGATATAAACTAGCCAAGGAAATGTGATTTAGTTTCTACTACACTATGGAAAATATATATATGAATCTTATTTTTCCATTAGCAATTAAGGAAAAAGGGTTTTGTATTACAACTAAAGCTTTTACACCTTGAAGAATATATATGAATTCTATTTGCTTGTGCAAATTAAGAGAAAAAAAAATTACTGGGAGCTTTTGCTACATTATGGAGAATATATATAAATCTCATTTTTGCTAAAATGTCCATGACAATTTAAACTTCAATTAAAGATAGAAGTAAATAGAATTAGCAAATTTGTTTTGATTTATGTTAGGTGTGTTTGTTTTGAAATATGACTTCCAATATTCTAGTTTAATTATCAATAATTATTAAGTAGATAGTAAAGATTTAACCTTTATAGAATATTCTAAAATATTTTTAGTAGCATTCACAAATCAAAGGTTGAGATTTCTCTCAAAAGTAGTCATGATGTTTCTACCCTTTTAATTAAATTGAATAATTAAAAAAATATTATATGAAATGAGCTATGGTTTTTTGGGCATGCAGTATTAATAAGCTCGCGATATTGTAACAAATCCTATTTATAAGTTAAGAATCTCCATAGTAAAGTGGGAGTGAATTTCTGTGGTTAAGAATCTGGTTACGTGTTGTCTTAAATGTTTGTGTATTTAAGTAATATATTAATTTTTTTAATAATAATAATAATAATTGAAAAGGGGTGGAAAGAGTGCGAGGGGATATTCTTTGTCCCAATGAAAAGAAAGAATTAATCTTAAGCCTGCTTTATTCTAGGATTGAAAATTGCAAATAAATAAGTGATTCAAAATTTAACCATCCTAAAAGACTCCCAAATTCTCCTCCCAGATGATATACATCTCAAGGCTATCTCAAAAAAATAATGAGACTCCTATCAAGGATTATAAATATAAACTATACCACATTCTCAAGTAGCATAATCAATTACTTTCACTCTATACTACCTACTTGGTCTATTGCAGTGGTGGACTCTGTGGGAATGTCGGGGGGCTTGACGGCTCTGGGGAATCTCGCTTGAGCTCAATTTCGTGCACATGGTTTTTTTGTTGGCATGTTGTTCTCTAGACGTTTTCGAGGCATGGCTACTAGGGTGCATATTTGGAATATTTATGCTCCATACGACAACAGGTTGTCTTTTTGTGATCGCATTCAGAATTCTGGCATTTTTGGGATTAGTTCCCTCATTAGTGGTGGGGATTTTAATATGACTTTTGATCGTTTTGAAATGTGTGGTGTGGAATGTCGGGTTGATCCCATCTCTTCCAGACTTTTGCACTTGTTTGATGACTACAACCTTAATGATAAGCCTTAATCATGCACCACTTCAGTGCGACTTGGCGTAATAGTGAAGCGTGAATAATTTTGAAAGCGATTTGATACATGTGCATGAATGACGGTATGAAGTTTTCAGAAATTTTGTCATTATTCTCTACCCTTTGGTTTATATGACAATGACAGCTTGAAGAGTGGCTAAATTCCTGAGGGTGGCGTGCTTCTTTGGGCAAGTTCATTATCAAGCTTCTTTTGTATGCAAATGACCTTATATTGATTGCTAAATCGGCTCTTGGTTTGCAAGAGCATTTACGTTCCCTTGAGAATTTTTGTAGAAGGGTTGGGATGCAAGTCAATATTAGCAAAACGAAAGTAGTGGTTTTCTCTAACAAAAGAAAGCATAACCAACATAATTTCTATTTTGAAGGCAACATTCTGGAAGAAGTTGCAGAATACAAATACCTCGGAATTGACTTCAACAGAAATTTAAGTTGGGATGGTTGTAGAAAGAAAAGAACTTTAGGGGGTTGGAAAGCATTTTATGCTCTTCAAAACAGGTGTAGAGAGGCAGAGTTATGGGATTGGAAAACCACTCTAACTCTTTTGGGCTTAATGGATTCAAGCCATGAGCTCCTCTGGTTGTAAATTATGGACGTGACTGATCCCCGAAATAGATCTGAAATATGTGGAAGTAGAAATTTGAATCTTTGCTGTGATAGTCAATTTAACTGATTTCTTAGTGTGGAATTACTTAGCGAACTTAGCGACGTATTAAACATGAATTTATGTGATAGCAGGGATAGAACAGCAAAACATTGATTACGGAGTTCGTCCACAGTGGACTACGTCTCAGTCTGATTTCAAGATGGGCGTAGTTATTGGATTGATCCAAGGAAGTATTTTGACCACACTCTTGGGTGTACCCAGAAAGCAAACTGCTCCTTGTGTTATAAATGCTCTCTCTCCACTAACTCCCATTTTGCTGTCTTTAAAGCCTTGCCAATTACCTCCAGACATTAGAATACACTGAAAACAAAATTATCTCTCTCTTCAGAAATCTGAACACAAGCCTTCAAAATCACTTCCCCTCTCATCATGAGAAAAGGTGGTTTTATAATACATTTCAGGTCAAACTTGGGCCAAAAATGGCAAATTGGTTTTACATTAATGGATGAAGTTTCTCTCGGTAATATAATAATGAAACACCTAACATATAGGTTACATGGTGGATAACTTTTAACATAGCGCATAACTATTTAAAACCCAAAAATAAACCTTACATTATAAATAGACCTCCGACGGTTTGCAATCGAAGAAAATTTGTTAACTGCTTCATGTGACAAGTCGACGGACTAACCACTGAATGCCACCTGGTGGTTAAGTCCGACGGCTTTGGCAAACGGTGTAATTGTGTCCTGACTCTGCATGTGACAACTTCATATCTCGGTGGTTGCGGGATCTGCTCTGCAATCTACATGTTAACATTCCAACTGCAAAGTTAACAACTCCATGTTCACATGTTGTCCGACGGTTAAATTCTTCGTTGCGGTCAACTTCGACGGTTAACTCATATGTTTTATAATATATGGTTTTGTACATAATCTGAAAGGGTTTATTACCAGGGGTTTTATAACATAGCATAGTTGAAACACCATAGTATTGTTACATGTTACATGCGCTAGGTTTTAACTTGATTAATGACTTAGTTTAGTGCTAGGTCTTAAACACCAAGTCATACACCACCTTAGCATAGTTTTACCACTAAGGATTTAATACACCTTTTTCACCATGACATTACAATTTGACCAGATAAGGACATTTAACCATGACTGAAGAAACTGAAGACTTCCTCTTTCATCCGGAACACTAGAGGAATTGAAGATGGTCTGGACTTCACTGTCGATTTGAACTGATACAAGATCCTCTTGGATCAATCCTCTCCACTTGAAAGCTTTTGGACCAACAAAAGTTTGATTTAAGCAGATATCAGGTGAGGGTACAATGCCATCACTCTTCCGATCTCCATCCACCTCGCCTTGCTTGGATTCATTCCCTTGAGTCCCACTTGAATATATTCAACATCTCCACGCCTTGAAGAGTGAACCTTCCTGTCCAAGATGGTACCTTTCGGCAACTCATTCATATACTCAGGTGCCAAATCATCAATGGCTGGAATTTGTGTATCTTCCTCTGGTCGATGATCATCGAAGGTTCATACAACTTCAGATTTTCTACATTTACAATCGAATAAATACGCATGTAAGGAGGTATATCTAACTAGAATGCATTGTTTCCAATCTTTTCCACAATCTTGAAAGTACCATACCTGATGGGTTTCAGTTTCTTACCTTCACCTTTCAACCTGTCTTTACTAATATACAACCATACCTGATCACCGACCTGAAAATGATGATACACTTGATGCTTGTCATGGTGCATTTTGTACTTGGCCTGACTCATCTCTAACTGATCCTGCATTGCTTCATGTATCTGTTGTATCCGTTGAATGAACTTAACTACTTTATTTGAATCTTCGTGTCCATCCAATTTATCTTCTTCACCAAACATGAAATCCATTGGTGACTTTGGTAGATACCCAAAACATGTTTCAAATGGCAATCACTTAGTTGAAGAATGTAAGGCTCGATTGTAAGCATGTTGCACATAAGGAAAAGATTTATCCCGCAACTTAGGATGTTTGCTGCAGTAACCTCAGAGAATATGTATCATTATCCTGTTCACCACACCTGTCTGCTCGTTAGTCTGTGGATGAAAAGTTGTGCTCTTCTTCAGCTTTGTGTCCATGAGTCCCCACAAAGTGGACCAAAACTCTCCTACAAAGTGAGTGTCTCGGTCAAAAATGACGGAAGTAGGTAACCCAAAATGAGCCCATACTCGTTGAAAGAACATATGTGCAGTTTGTTCAGCAATCACTTGCTTTTTGCATGGAAAAAGAATGCACATTTTGCTAAAACGATCAACCAAGAAATACATGTAATAATGCCCTCTCTTGGACATAGGAAGTCCTCCAAAAAATTCCTTGGATATTTTGTCTCATGGTCGCGAAGGAACTGGAAGTGGCATATACAATCCAATCTTTTGATTGCTTGGTTTGCTTGTCGAACACATAACACATCCTTTAATATACTTAACAATTGTTTCATACATGTGAGGCCAATAGCAATACCTTTGAATTTGCACCATTGTCTTGCTTACGCCAAAATGTCCTGAAATGCAAGAAGAATGTGCTTCCCGAATAACATGTGCCCTTTCTGTTTGTGGTATGCACAACTTACCCAGATGATATAACATCCTATCATGAACATAAAAATTGACTTCTTCCACCTGAATACCATGAGTTAGTGATTCATAAATATATTTGAAATCATTATCTGTACTATATTGTTCTAAATAACTTTCAAGGTTTTAAGAACTATTATGCAACACTACTGAAGCATTCAAAGATGGTCTAGACAAAATATCATCTACTTTGTTTGTTACACCTTTCTTGTACTTAATTACTAAGTGAAATTGTTGAATAAATATCATCCATATGTAATGGCGAGATTTTTGCAACTTAGTCTGAGACTAAAGGTACTAAAGCGGCTGATGATTTGTGTGAATCACTATTTCCTTACCCATTAAGTAGTGTTTCCATTTCTTAACACTTTCAACCAAAGCAAACAGTGCTTTATCATATGTCAGATAATTTATAACTGCCTTAGAAAATTTTTTTGAAGTAAGACTGCACCCATTGCATAACCACTAGCATTTGTTTCAATTTCAAATGGCTGTTGAAGATCTAGTAAAGCTAAGATTGGTGATGTGACAATTTTATGCTTAAGTGTATCAAAAGCTTTTTGTTGTTTCCCTCCCCACTAAAATGAAACTTTAGATCCTGTTAAAGCATGTAAAGGTGATGCAATCAAAGAAAACTGATAAATGAATTTTCTCCAATATTGAACTACACCTAGAAATCTCCTAACTTCAATCACATTCTGTGGTCTTGGCCACTTAACAATCACATCGATTTTAGCTAGATCTATTTTCAAATTATCACCTCCAAATATGTAACCAATATAAATCAATGAAGTTTTCCCAAACTCATATTTGGATAGTTTAAGGTACAGTTTTTCCCTTTGCAACAATTCGAAGACCTTTTAGCATGCCTAACATGCTTTTCCATACTGGAACTGAAAATCAGGATATCATCTAAGTAGATTATGACAAACTTATCAATGTGTGGATGGAATACATCATTCATAACTCGCATGAAAGTTGTTGGAGCATTACACAAACCAAAAGGCATCACTAATCATTGAAATAGCCCCTACCTAGTTTTAAATGCAATTTTCCATATGTCATTTTCTGCAATGTGAATTTGATGATACCCACTGCACAAATCCAACTTAGTGAAATAAACAACATTTTTAAATTGGTCAAGTAAATCATCTATCATGGGAAGAACATGTTCTTAATTGTGATTTTATTTAAGGCCCTAAATTCGACACACATTCTCCATGTCCCGTCTTTCTTAGGAACCAAAATTATGGGTGAACCACATGGAGATGAACTGGGTCGAATGAAGCCTTTTTCAACTAGATTTTGGATTTTTTTCTTTATTTCTTTGTTCTCTATGACTGACATGCGATACATTCTGACATTAAGAAGAGGGGCATCAGAAATCAATTGTATCTCATGTTGTATTTCACGTTTAGGAGGTAGATGTTTTGGTTCTTTAAATAGACTTTGAAAAGAATCTATCACTTTAACCAAACTATCTTTAAATTGAGATTCACAACCTAAAAAAGCATCATGTTGATCCTTATGTTGTTCTTTTACAACCATGAGTACATATCTCTTACTTGAACTTATTATTCTCTTCATCTGATTAGTAGTAACTAAATCCAAGTGTGTTTTGATTTTATGTGCCCTGACAATGTATTCAATTCCATCTTCCTTAAGGTGATATTTATGCTCTTTCCTATGAAACACAACATCATGATCATAGAGATAAGGACTTCCTAGCACTACTCCACATATGTCTAATGGAATCACATCTAAATCCACTTCATCAATTTAATTAGCTGTGATGGAAAATTTTAAGCGAAATTTCTTTGTGACATTAATCTGAGTCTTTTATTTTATCCAACCTAATGAGTATGGTCTTGGATGATTTTGTATCTCCAAACCCAATTTCTTAACTAATTCTTCAGATATTAAATTTTCCTGTGATCCACTGTCAAACAATGTATCTATTTTTGTGTGCTTAGAAGTTACCCTTATGTGAAATAATTCAACTCTTTTATCCTCATCCAAATGATTTATGTTTGAAGAAGATGCAGAAGTACTAGAACTTGAACTAGCGTCAGAACTTTTACCTGTCAAAACCATTGCGGTTATTTTCCTTTCATCATCTGAATCAGAGCCCAAATCTTGTTGGATTGTTGTATTAGCCTTTTTTTCACTTTTATTTTTCTGGAACTTCTTTGGTCTGAGTTCTAGGTGAAGTTTCCAACATCTGGCTTCATCATGTCCGATCCTCTGACAGTGAGAACAAGTAGGTATTTCACCTTCCTTCTGAGTTGTCGTTGTTTTCTTCCCCTTCGAACTGCTCTTCCTTTTGTTGTCTTTGGAATCCTTGATTTCCAACTATTTGGATGCTTTCTCTGAAAAATTAAACGGTCTGCCACCTGATTCAATATGTATGGCTTGAACACACACTTCATCAAAGTCATTAGGATTAAACATCAATAACGTATGTTGTAAATATGAATGTAAAGTTCTAATGTTCTTTAATAAAGTTCATGTGTATCTAATGGAATACCAAGCACCAAAGATTTTTTCCTGAACTCTTGAACATTCTTCCCTTTACCTTGCCTCAAATGCTGCCAATCAATAACAACTTGTTTCATGTATCCCAAAAGATAGAATTATTTTCTGAGATCTTTTAAAAACTCAAACCATGAAGAGATGAATTTACCTTTCCGCTTTAAATCTAGTTGAGTTTTACTTTCCCACCAGATTAAAGTTGTTCCCCCCATTCTAAGTGTAGCTAACTGAATTTTTGTTCTTTCATCAGAAATGTTCTGAATTCTACTACAATTTAATCCAGTTATCTAGCTTTTCAGGATTCATTTCACCACCATAAATAAGTACTTCAAATTTTACATCAAGTTTCAAAAGAGATGATTTCTGAGATTTTTTTTCTGTTTCAGAATCTAAACTAGAAGAAGAAGAAGACGATGATGAAGAAGATGGAGGAGAAGGAGGTTTATCTTCTTTTCCTTTTCCCTTTTCCTTCTTTATTGCTTTCGATTATGAAGCTGCATCTATCGCCTTCTTATCTTCATAGATTTCTCCCAACATCTGCTGCATGTTTAAAAACATTTGTTGAACTTGTTCTTCGCCCATGACCTTCACTTCAGGAGTTTCACTTGCATTGGATCCTCCCATTATCGATCGTTGAGTGATTTTTCGATTTCCAAATTCTAGGTCGATCTCCTCGAGCCATTCTTCTCCACGTTGCAACCTAGACCTGTTAACATTCATTGGAAAAAATCGTACAACATGCAACCTGCTCTGATACCAAAATATATGATCTGAAATAGATCAGAAATAATACTGACGTAGAACTGAATATTTGCCAACAGTGAATTGATTAATAACTTGATCGCTTAGTGTGGAAGACTGAAAGAAAGCAATTGATTTTATTACTTAAACCAGAACTTAAGAAGCATATTAAACATGAATTTGCAGCAAAGAATAGGGATAGAAGACAACAAACATTGATTACGGGGTTCGTCCCTGGTGGACTACGTCTCTGGGTCCGCTTTCAAGATGGTCGTTTGTTTTATTAAGGATTTATCCAAGGAAGTATTTACACAGAAATAGACCAGACTGAATGTGCTCGTAGACACCTCTGGTCATTGTCAACAGAAAGCTCTCTCTCTTAGATTTACAACGCATGTCTCGGTTCCCAATTCTGCCTCCAAACGACCAAGATACACTGAAAACAAAATTGTCTCTCTCTTCAAAAATCTGAACACAAGTCTTCAAAATCACTTCCCCTCTCCATCATGAGCAAAGGTGGTTTTATAATACATTTCAGGTCGAACTTGGGCCAAGAATGGCAAATTGGTTTTACATTAATGGATGAAGTTTCTCTCGGTCATATAAGAATGAAACACCTAACACATAGGTTACATGGTGGATAACTTTTAACATAGCGCATAACTATTTAAAACCAAAAAAAAAACCTTATATTATAAATAGACCTCTGACGGTTTTCAATTGGCAGAAAGCTATTAACTGCTCCATGTGAGAGGTCGGCGGACTAACCACTAATTTCCGCCTAGTGGTTAAGTCTGACGACTTCGGCAAACGATGTAACTGTGCACTGACTTCGCATGTGGCAGCTTCATATCCTGGCGGTTGCGGTCTCTGCTCTGCAGTGTACACGTTAACATTCCAATTGTGCGTTAACAACTCCATGTTCACATGTTGTTCGACGAATAACTTCTCCACTGCGTTCAACTCCGATGGTTAACTGATATGTTTTATAGTATATGGTTTTGTACATAGTCTGAAAGCATTTATTACCATGGGTTTTATAACATAGCATAGTTGAAACACCATAGTATTTTTACATGTTACATGCGCTAGGTTTTATCTTAGGATTAATGACTTAGGGTAGTGCTAGGTCTTAAACACCAAGACATACACCACCTTAGCATAGTTTTACCACTTAGGATTTAATACACCTTTTTCACCATGACATTACAATTTGACCACATAAGGACATTTAACCATGAGTGAAGAAACTGAAGACTTCCTCTTTCATCCTGAGCACTAGAGGAACTGAAGATGATCTGGACTTCACTATAGATTTGAACTGATACAAGATCCTCTTGGATCAACGGCACAACCGAGATGCAGTGGAAACAAATTGAGAATATTCAGAAGCGTTTGATTACAAACAAATTCAAAATTAAAAGTGCAGTTCCTTATGTTATCTTGTTAAGTGAAACAGGGGTTGCTCCTATTGAAGCAATTGTTATGGTGCGAGCCATAAGGTATTTGAAAAAAATTGAGCAAATGGAAGAAGGTAGATGACCTAAGGTTGTGTTTAATGACAGATTGTGCAAAAGAAAGAATACTTGGATGCGGAAAAATAGCAAATGGTTTAGTAAATGAGGTATTTGCTTGAGCATGTGTCCTACAAACAGTAAAGAGATAAAAACTTTTGTTATGGATAAGTTCTACAAAAGTACTTGGGAGAAAGAGCTAGGAAGAAAGAAGAAGTACTACATTAAAGAGTTTAACCCCACTCATAATCATTAGCAAAAAACGTACATAGGGGCCAATATTTCTTGGAGATCTTAAAATCTTATTGCTCAATTAAGGACTAATTCTCATCTACTCCGTTGTGATACAAGGTGTTGGAAAAGGCCAAAAGAAAGGTGAGAGGAAGAAGTACGTATTTTTTGCTCTTCTCGAAAAGTGAAAACAAAAAAACATTTCATTTTAGAATGCAAGACCTTCAAAAACAATAGGGAGGATTATGCAAGTATTCTGGCAGCTAGCTCTTAGGATAATCTATTCAGCAGAAGAGTTTGTCGAGAAGTTGGGAGCATTTATTGTAAAACTCCACAGGAAAAGGGCTGAATACAAGAGCCAGATAAAAAAGCAATATGTCCCATAACCTATTTTTAGCCTCCTAATGTTAAAATTACTTTCTTTCTTTCTTCACTTAAATGCATTTTTAATGCTCGATCATCTAACTTACATTATATAAGAATATAATGAAATGCATTTTTAATCCTCATCATCTAACTTTAAAATTATATCAGAATTAACTAACGACATAACAGTGCTCGATGGCCCTCCCGTCGTTTTCCTCTACGAACAAAACACTAAAAGTCGTATCTCCCGTCCTTTTCCTCCGCGAACATGAGATGCCAAAAGTCGTCTCTCCCGTCACTTTCCAAAAGTCGTCTCTCCTAATTTTCGAAGTTTTCGCATTACGCTATAGTCGTATCTCCCGTCGTTTTCCTCTAACATCTACCTACCAATAGTCGCCTCCCACTGAACGAGCGAAAAAACGTGATCCCGTTAATGAGATTTGAATCTAAATCAAAGCCAAAATATGCGAGATTTTGAGCCACATTAATGAATAATCGAATTCAGAACAGTGAAAATATGAAATAAAATATTGCACTGTGCAATTTTAGTTTCAAATGTCAAAAATGCATATATTTTACCAAAAATTGTGGAATTTAAAATCTCGTGCTTAACCGCCCAAAATTTCAATTGTAGTGCGGATATATGCACATTTGAGTTTTAACTTTTAAACCAAAAAAGGAGTTCGGCCATTTGGCTTTGGGATCGCAATGGCAATGGCGATGGCGGCATCGTCCGAGGAAAATCACCGACATTCGAAGGCGGTGGAGTCCAGTTTCCAGCTTTCGAAGTGATTCCTCCGTAATGAGATTTTAAATTTTAACTTAATTTTCCCCAACCTTTCTTATCTCTCTTGCATAGGTGTCCTGCTAACCTGATTGTCACAGTTATCTTGGCCCTACTGGACTTCATCAGCCATTTCACTGACCTATCTGCCTTAATCAGCAACGAATTAATTATATTATAACTTTGGCGGGATGTCGCCAACAATTTCCATCAGCATCCGGCTGACAGAGTAAGTAAAAATCTTCCTTCACAAAAGGTCTCCACCAATTTCCATCCAGCATCCGCCTGACAGAGTCTCTCACCGATTTCGATCCAGTATACGGGTTACAGAGTAAAGTAAAGATCTTCCTTCGCGCTCTCCCACCAATTTCCATCCAGCATCCATCGGCAGAATATATTGGTGGTCTGGACTCTGCATCGAAGCAGCGCTTCTATAGAAATTTGCAGGCACAATAAGTTAGAATTGAGTACTGAGAGTTTTCTCGTCTATACAGTTTGGGAAATTTACTTCCTCTTTGGATTTGGATTTAATTTAACAATGGTTTTGTTTCGAGAAAGCCGATATGTTATACACTTGTTCACTGTAATGCTAGTTTGCTGGATGGGGTGGTTGTTTGGTCTTGCATTTGGACAAGTAGGTGAAGCTTTAACAGGTTCTGCTAATTTTCCAGATATAGGGCTCACATGTATTGCCAATTTAGCGGCTTTCCTTACATTTATTTTACGATTCAAGTATTGGTATGATTATATGTACAGACGCGTGGAGGCCAGCCGAATAAGCGAGAAATGGAAGGACATAAATCAGTTGAAAGTCCTTACCACGAGTAGGGGAGAAGTACATGAATGTTGTGTCGTAATGTTATCATTCCAGAAGCCCATTTCCATTACTTCTATGAAGCAATTCATGAGGCATATCTCCAATCTTTATGATGTGCAATCTCTCTCTCTGCAGTGCTTCCCTTTACAATCTGCTGTAGAAGTAGCTGTTGCGATGTGCAGAGACACCTGCACACAAAATGGCAAGGGTAGTTGCGGATGCATTGTGTTCAATACAGTGGAAGATATCACAATGATGCTTGCTCTTCGGATGCCCGGAACACTGAAAAAACTGTCTGATTCCCAGTGCCTAATCCCATCTCTGTGCTGCCTGAGAAATGGCTGCCATGGCTGCAACCAGGGGCTGTTGTATATGGAGAATGATAGCTTGATTGAGGGTGAATCCCAGGTGGAATCCCCTGCTGCTGTCTGTGAACTACTTGATCTTATATCCATCCATAAAGTGAGTGCTTGCATCTGCATTCCAGTGCATTCGGCAAAAGATGATGAGTGGACAAATCAGCTAATGAAAATTTTGAAGCCTAAAGATGAAGAATTCAGAGGAGCCGTAATAAGAAAAGGCAGAACCAACGCTTATGCTGCCCTCGAAAATTACAAGAATGGGAATGGAAAATGCGATGCAGACGAAAAATACAAGTTTGCTTCTGTAAGTATGGTGCCAGATTTGACAATAACATTAATCATCCTTTACCTAACGTTCGGGCTTAAAGTGGATGGCTTCTCCAGCTGGTTGCTAGCGCTGACGGCATTGGAACGTTTCTGTGAAAGACTAAATTCTGACATTTGTCCCCATAACTTTCTAACCAGAAGCTGGATCAAATCTAATGGCAGCAAGACCAACATATGCCAAGTGTTATTCTTTAGAGATACACTTCGAACAGGGGTACGCTTAGTCGATTTGCAGCTGTACGTGGCCTGCATTGGCAGTATCAGTTGGATGGTGCTTGTTGGATTGGAAGGAGGCGCTAACAAATGGTATCATACGCATTCTATGCCGCCCTCTAAACCTAGGATGATTGTGATATTGTTGGGCATTTTTATTGCTTTGGTAATGGATAGCTATGTTTTGAAATTATGTATGCAAATCGGAAGAATGCGCCATTTCAGGGGAAGAAATCATAAGAAAATTACTCTTATCATCTGTGCAACCATGGTTTTGGAAATACTTTTTATTGTAGCCTTCAGCGCAATAGCAGGAGTTGGAGTTGTGGGCATGCAATTTTCTGGGAGATGGATATATAGTGCTTTGCAATGCCTAGTTTGGATGAAATGGACGATAGGCCTCCTTATCTTTCAAAGCCGTCCAAATTTACCCAAAAGAGAACTGAATTGGTGGTATGATAGCTGTGGACTGTACATCACCTGTTCTGCAGTTTTGCTTAATGCGATCTT
Source organism: Pinus albicaulis (assembly GCA_034641835.2). Classification (NCBI taxonomy): domain Eukaryota; kingdom Viridiplantae; phylum Streptophyta; class Pinopsida; order Pinales; family Pinaceae; genus Pinus; species Pinus albicaulis. The sequence goes on from CM076576.1 coordinate 410,257,470, forward strand.
AGCTGGAGTTCGAGCTAAGTGGGAATTCTCATAATAAGACTTAGGCTCATGTATATTCGATGGGTTGAAAGCTAAACTCCCAACGATTTGCACCTTTACCGACTACTGCTTCACACTGATTCTGGTCTTCACATCCTCCGCCCTGCAACTCGTGCAACTACCGCCTTACAATGATTCTGGCCGATTTGCATCTTTCAACTATGTCATTTGAACAAATGGCATGACAGCAACTCATTTCTTCGACTTACGTGAAAACAACTTTCAAATGATGGAATTTATGGGGCATGACCTACATCAGTGAAGGTTCAACAGATTTAGTAATTCCCTCCGTGCCCAATCCTCATTCCTGGAATTTTCAAAATGTCCCGGCCAACTCCCCAACAGGCTGAAGCTTGGTACATGGAGAAGGAAACAGGGTAATCTATCAGATGTCTCAACTCTGCGTTTAACGAGCGTTCATGCGTTGTGGCCGAAGATTAACCTGAATTGAAGGGCTCATCAGGCAGAGACTGGTTTATTTGCAGCTAGATCTTCATGCCCCACTGGTTTACTTGGAGTGACATCTTCATACTCCAGTTAACGAAATTATGAAATTTCAATGTTCTGTCAATGATTTACATTGTTTACAACTCTCTGCATTTATTCAGTTTCTATTTTTGTTAGTTTTGAGTTGAATTGTCTTAATGACAGCTGTGTATGGAGTCGCCAATATCTCAGCTGTTTAGGTATGGGATTTTGAGTGCAATTATTTTTGCGGTTTTTAATTTTGAACTCCTATTGCAGCAAAACAAATTAAGAACCCCTATTGCAGCAAAACATTTGCATACATAGTTGTGTTTTGGAGAATTGTTTGAATTGAAAACCTATAGTGTGCCTTTAAACATTTATTTCAGACTCTTTAATGGAGAAAATATTGAGTTATCTGCAACTCTTAAATGTTCTAGATATGCATAGACAGCCTAGCCTGGCTATTAGGTGTTTCTTAATTTTTCCATGTCATTTTCATCATGTGTTTATTCGGGCAAATCTCTTGGGTTAGAGGGACAAAAAAAAAACACATACTTTCTTCTCTAATGTCTTTCCTATTGTTCAGACAGTGAAAGGTTGTTTGCAAGATTTGATAAATAGAATAACAAGCCCAATATTTGTTACTCGTTCAACTGATTGGTCTATAGATGCACAATCAACATTTCAGTCTAATCCAGGCAAACCTGTAGTTTGCAGGTCTGATTCATGCTCCACCATTCACAACTCAGATAACCCCAAAGATCTCTGCACCACGGCACGCTTCCCATTTGAAGGTATTGACATGGACCCCTGCCTGCCCCCCAGCACAGCATTTTATTGTGCCTATGGGGTGTCAGCTTTAGGGGAGAGCTGATGAGAGACAGGAGGTCAACGCATTTAGCCAAAGGCGGTGCTTAAAAATTCGCATATTTCATGTTCAATTGTGTCCGAATTTCACTATCATAGTCCGTATGTGTCGCAAGATTTGATTGGGGAGGCTTGGCGTTTCATAACCAATTAGGTCAAGTGGGGAAAAAGGGCTTCAAAGGGCTTCTCCTACTGCTTTGTCAGCCATAGATTTGATGGCAATCTCCATGTTTCCAGCCCTTTTCGTTTGGAGAGTCTACAATCCCTAAACAAGGTAAGGTCCACTGCAAACCAATGATGAATAATTTCAGAGCATCCTTATTGCTACTATTTAGGTATTGAGGAATCAACACAAGGGTCTAGAGGTTCAAACTCCCATCTAGTCTGACTAAATTTGACAAGGAAAAGAATGGTGAACTGATTATTGATTCTGGCATGGCCTTGATCATGCTTCCTACATCTCTGCACAGAAATTTCTTAAAACAAGCTCGAGTAAACAGTTTGGTACACAAGGTTTGTTGAGTATGAAGACTGTTGAGTATGAAGACGCCACAGTGTTGGACCTCTGCTACAAGCTGCCCACTGCAGCGGGGTCTTTTCTTGTGTTGCCAACCTTCTCATTGCACTCCAAGCACAATGCTATAATGTCACTTCCTGTAGAGAATTATATGTTTATAATGTCTGATCTGAATGATGCTACCACAACTTGTACTAGTGCTAGTACTGTTGCTACTGCAGTGAAATGCTTGATCATCTTGAGCAATGGAGATCAAGTGCAAGGACCTGCTGCAGTTTTGGGTTATTATCAACAATATAGCCTTCATGTTATCTATGACATGGAGAAAGAATGATTTGGATTTCCAACAACAACAACAACAAAAGTGCATTCCAACAACCACATAATCTCAAATACACAATTTACTCTCTTTTTTTTAATTTTGTATAAGTGAAGCACTAGCTTTAAATTAGATTCAATGGTGGGGAATCTTCACATGGCTAGGAGGGTTGGCCAAGTTATTCCCAAATTCTAAATCATTACAGTGAAACTTAGATTGTATGTACCAAATTTAATTTTTTTAAATATACTAAATTGGTGTAGTATAATGACTAATGCACAAACGTACATTTTTTCCACAAAATTCTTTCTTCTTTGATAGAACATAATTTTTTTTTAAAATCCTAGAGTTATGAATAACATGAAATATGAGGAGAAAGTTTTAAAAATCCGGAGAGAGCGTGCTGCTAGGGTTTCTGAACTTCGTTGCCAAGGTTTCCATCGTCTTGCAAGGTTCAAACTATGGTAGGGGCCGGAGGGGGCACGCAGGCCCCCTCCTTTAGAGACACTGTTATGGGCAAGAATAAAGAGCCCGAGATATCCTTCTTCACGAGGCTCACCACCTACAATGCCTTTCACTCTTCCAGATTATCAAAATTTGTAGAAGCAAACAAACAAGCAAACGGAATCTCAGAAGAAGACAAGCATGCACTAGGAACGATGTCAAAAGAAGCCTCGACTTCGCAAGATGGCTCAGAAGTCAGGACTGACCACCCCCACTTGGAAAACTCCCAACAGAACAAACAAAAGCCCAACAATAACTGCAAACCCAATGCAAAAAAGATATCGGTGTTGGAAATCCAGGACCCAAGTGTAGCAGCGTATAGAGATTGCATGCAAGAACACTCAGTCATCTGTAAATTCATGGGAATCTAGCCGACAGAAAAAGCCTTGAACTGGTGGATTCAGACTAAATGGTGCCCTAAAGGAGAGATTAGATTGCAGCTTGGATCAAAAGGATTCTTCGTGGTCATTTTTGACCTCCTGGAAGACAGAGACAGGAGATTCGAAGGAGGCCCATACTTCTTCAACTCGGCAGGCCTCTACATGTGCTACTGGAAGGAGAACTTCACTCCTAAAACGAAGGATTACACTAGAGTCTCAGTTTGGGTCAGGCTCTACTCGTTGCCCACAGATCACTGGTCTTCGTCAGTGTTAAAAGGAATAGGAGATGAGCTAGGAGAATACATAAAAATGTTAGAAGGAACCAGGAATGGCTATTATGTCTCCTATGCTAGAATGTGTATACATGGACGTTTCAAGCGCTTTACCTATTTAGGGATTTCCCACTGAACAAAGCACAACAAAGCAACACTCAATCCCAAAAGAAACCAAACGAACAAGGGTTTACCAAGGTTGGACCAAAAAACACACACAACAGGAAAACGCAAGGCAAACAAGGTCATCATCAAGCTGCCAACAAAAACAAATATGAAGCCCTATAGGAAGAGCAAGAGGAACCAACCTCTGGGGACAAAAATGAGGAAGAAAACCAAAGGATAGTCCAAAAATCGACAGGTCAACTCAACCACAAATGGATCAATCCGAGCACCTTCAAGAAGGATAAGACTACATTCCAGAAGACACTGACATGGAACCAGCAATGGTAGAAACCTCACCTGAAGACCATGCAATAGAGGAAGCCCTCGAAGGAGTTGATCTCAACTCCATAGCAGAAGAATGGGAAAAAGGTGGCTTGGAAGCCATATTGGAGGAGCACATACAGAAAATAGAGGGATCATACTTGCTACAAGAAGAACTAAAGCAAGGTACGCTCAGGAAGCTTCCTGATGACCTAGCCCACAAAGGAATTATAGCAAACATGACAGTCGAGCAATACAATGCCAAACCACAAGCCAACTTCTATAAGAACTTGGAGCAAGACTTCTCAATGAAGGCAAGGTAAGAGCTCTCACTCTAACCCCCTCATCTTTATCATTGAATTGTATCTCTTGGAATATAAGAGGCCTAAATGGTCCAAGAAAAAGAAGAGTCCTAAAGCACAGACTCACCACAGAAAAACCAGATATTGTTCTCATTCAAGAGACAAAGCTTGCTATGGAAAACCTTAAAACTCTCCAAAAAGATTGCTTCAAAAACTACAGCTACTTAGCCAACTCAGCTTGTGGTACAATGGGTGGGCAATTGATTCTTTGGAAGAGTTCATTATACAAGCTAACCTCATATGTTGCAACGAAAAACTCCATCACTATTATCCTAAACATCACTGGTTCCAATGACAACATTTGTGTGACAAACATATATGCCCCCCACAAGGTTGTTGAGAGAATCCAAATGCTAAACACGGTGAAGAAAATCATTGAAGCTATACCTTCGCCTTCTATATTATTGCAGGGGCTTTCAATATGGTCTTAAATCTAGATGAAAAGAAGGGAGGGATCTGCAAGTTGGACAGTGACTCAAAATTATTTCAAGAAACCATTGACAAGCTTGGTCTGATTAATATTCCAACAGTAAACGACACCTTCACATGGAATGATAAAAGAGGTGGAGAAACACACATTGCCTCAAGGCTAGACATATTTCTTCTCTCATAAGCCATTTACATGACCTCCTAGGAGACAGATGCTCGCATTCTTCCACAAATGGGCTCGGATCACTGGCCATTGCTCGAGAGTGCATATATCTTATGGCCCCAAAAATCAGGCCTTTTGTTTTGAGACTTTCTAACCTGCGGACCCAGACTTCATTTCAAACATGAAAGATTGGTGGGAAAGCTCACCATCCCAAGCAGGCACAAGAATGTACCAATTCTAGCAAAAGTTGAGGCACATTAAAAATAAAATCAAATTTTGGAATAAAGAGGTTTTTGGCAACATCTTCAAAGACAAAAAAGTTCTAGAACAAAAAATGGGAGAAAAAAAAAAAAAAAAAATCATCCACAATGGCATCACTGAACAAACGAAATAGGAGGAAATGATCCTCCACATGAGATGGGAAGACAGAGTCTTACAGGAGGAAAAACTTTGGCAACAAAAGTCTTGAATCTGATGGCTCAAATGTGGTGAACGCAATTCATCCTTCTTTCATCGCTCAATGATCCAGCACAGGAAACATAACAAAATACTTGGCCTCAAAAAGAATGATGGAAATGTGGTCCATACCAATGAGGACATAATGACAGATCTAAATTACTACTATAGCAAACTCCTAGAAGAGCCTAGGGTTGATAGACTCTGAGTAATCAGAGAAATCATTGTAAACATCCTTTCCATCCTCAATCAGGACCATAACAAAATGCTCTTAAGGGGAGTCTCAATGCAGGAGGTGGAGGATGTTGTAATTTCAATGCCCAACGGGAAATCCCCATGCACAGATGGATTCACGATTGATTTTAATAAAGCATGTTGGCCCTTCATGAAAGAGGAAGTTTGTGCTTTGGTGGAGGACTCCAGAATCAACAAAACAGTCTTAAAATCTCTCAACGCCACATTCCTCACGCTCATTCCAAAAGAAGACGGTGTTGACTCTCTGGATCACTTCAGACCCATTTTCCTCTGCAATGTAATCTACGAAATCATCTCTAAGGTCCTAGCCAACATAATCAAAATAGTCCTACCCCTCCTAATATCTTCGAACCAATCTAGTTATGTGGAGGGTCAACAAATTATGGAAATCATTATCCTATCCCATGAATTATTACACTCGTTCAAAACACAAAAGAAGCTCAGCATGATGATGCAAATGGACATGTCGAAAGCCTTTGATACACTAAGCTGGGAATATATGCAGGAGGTCCTAAAAGATTTTGGTTTTAATCAAGACTGTATAAACTGGATCATGTCCATGGTTTCTTGAGCCTTCTTCTCCATCCTTATCAATGACTCTCCCCCAAAGCCTTTCTGCCCCTCCAGAGGTATAAGACAAGAAGACCCCCTGTCTCCCTTCCTCGTTGCCATCATAGAAGAAGGCCTTAGCAGAACCCTCAGGACAACCAACCTTAACAACACTCTTGCTAGCCTCAAAATTCACAACAATGCCCCATCCTCAACCCACCAACAATTTTTGGATGATACTCTTTTAATGATAATCCCCACAATCAAGGAAGCTGCTAAATTCAAATAAATTCTTAATTGTTTTTCAGAAGCCTCGGTCACTTCCATCAACCTTGAAAAATCCAAATTATTCTTCTTTAACACTTCAGTGGCCATCCAAAGGAACATTACCAGAACCCTGGGCTTCCAAAAAAGCTCTCTCCCCTCCAGATACATAGGAGTCCCACTCATAGATAAATCTTTCAAAAAATACAATTGGGAGGACCTCTTCAACAAACTCTGCAAAAGACTCTCCAATTGGACCTTTAGATCTCTCAACTTGGCAGATAGATTGGTCCTAGTTAAATCGGTGTTGTAGGCTATGTCGATGTATCTCTTTTCTGCTTTAGCAGCCCCCAAACCTGTTATAAATGTCATATGATTACTCAAAGGAACTTTCTATGGAGGGGCTCCGACATTAAAAAAAAAATGGGCTTTGGTAGTCTAGGAGAATGTTTGCAAGCCTAAATTTGTTGGAGGGTTGGGTCTGGGGGACCGGAATATTCTTGGGAAAGCCCTTGGAGCCAAAATATGGTGGCACTGGCTAGACAACCCACAAAGACCATGGGGAATCATCTGGAGGACAAAATTTGCTCCTAACCACTCATATGATGACCTTATCATACTTACAGGCAATATAAAGGGATCTATTATCTGGAATCAAGCTTGGGAGAACAAAGATATCATTCAAAAGTGCATCTTCTGGGAGATTGGTAATGGTGAAAGGGCCCTCTTCTAGGAGGATGCCTGGCAATAATTACAAAACTTAAACAGAGACTAGTTTGATTCGCTTAATACTTCCATGCAAGGAAAAGGTGAGCACAAGGTGGTTCAAAATTGGAAGCCCAACATCGATAATGATAGATGGAGAGACTGGCTGGAGCAAAAAGAATGAGAACCCATGCCCAATGGCTTCGACTGGAACACCTTCGCCAGCACCATACAAGAAATACAAATAAAGTTTGATAAAGGGGAGGACAAGCTCAGATGGGGTAAGAACTCAGTAGGACATTTCAACCTCAGAGAAGCATACAGCTACATGGAAAATCACGACAAACTTCAGCCTCAGCAGAAATGGAAAACTCTATGGAATAGACAATTGTGGCCCAAAATCACCCTTTTTCTATGGCTAACAATGCAGGGGAAGATACGCACTTGGGACAATCTATGGAAACATGGTTTCAAGGGTCCATCAAGGTGCCCTCTCTGTGAATCAGGTGAGGAAACTATCAACCACCTACTAAACGTTTTTGAATACACCAACAAATTATGGGAGTGGGTTTATCTGGTTTTCAGAATTTCAAACAGAAATGGGGCTTCCATCCTTAGCACTCTGGATAAATGGAGAACGTCAATTCCCCCACACCCTATGGTTGATAGAGCATGGAACATTATCTCGGGAACCATATGTTGGGTGGTTTGGAAAGAAATAAATGCCAAAATATTTAGAGGGGAAGAAAAACGGAAGGAGGCCTCATTACCTCAATTAAACAAGTGATTCGAGAATCGGTTGTCATCTCCAATTTTCCGAACCTCAATGCCCCCCCTCGTCCTACTGATAAGAGAATTCTATAGCTCCTCAAGATGCACTCTCCTCCCCCGAAAAATAGGACTACGGTGATGACAAACAAGGATTCTCCCTGTAATTGGTGTCCTCCCAAGAAAGACATCCTCAAATTGAACTATGATGGAGCTGCGAAAGGAAATCCTGGAGTGACGAGATTTGGGGGAGTTTTCAGAAATTCAAAGGGTGAGATAATTTGGATTTACGCAAGAAGTTTTGGCATTACCACCAATAACACTGTAGAACTCCTTTCCCTGGAACACAGTCTCGCCATTGCCAAATTACAGGGATTCGGGCCTCTCATTGTGGAAGGGGACTCAACTCTCACTACCATGGCTTGTCGTAAGATCCAATGAGGCATTGCAGTCACCAAATTCATGGACAATAGGAGGCTTAACAAGACCTTCCATCGTATCAACCAGCACGTAGGGGAGTTGAGTGGGCTCCACTTCCAGGCATTCAGATGAAAAGCCAACATCCTGGCTGACAGGTTGACCAATGAAGGCACAGATGGCAGCACCAAAATTTTCTTCTTGCATGGGGGTACTTAGAGGAGGGGCCTCTCCACCGGGATTGCATGGTTATAAATAACAAGGACAATGAAGTACGAGATAGCCTTAGCAATGAGATATCATATCAGGATTCTAGTCATAATCGACACAATCTCCATATCTCTTAATCATGAAGTACTCAGTGAGCATAGTTCCCAATGCTTCACATGAGGATACGAACCTCCAAATCATAACGATATATCAGATCCTACGCCTAAATGGCCCCTCGACCAATATCCTTTCTTGCTCTCTCACAATGGCATTGTACCTAACCCTGGCAGTAATCAATGAAGCATTCATTGCAGCCTCTCCCCCGCCTCCCTTGGTCGCCTGCTCCTTCTATGAATACTTGGAGTCACTCATTTCACCTCACTACTCTCCTCTTCATCAAGCCTCTGTTTCCATTACCTCTACTTCCATTGCCTCTGGTTCCATTATCTCTTGTCCCCCTCCCATCACCCTCATGGCTCTGCGTCGTGGCTCGGCTCTCACCCCTCTTGCAGCCTCGCACTAGATCTAAGGCTTCGGCCAAATGGGTCGCCCTCAATTACAATGTCTTTGTTTCCTTGGAAGCCCAAGAGTGCATTCATACTATGGAAATCTAGGCGCAAAACATCAGGCGATGTATCACCACTAAGGAGGTGGAGGAGAAATTTGAGTGGATACCCGACCCTGGCATCACCAGGGATAGGGAGATCCTTTACGGTCGTACCATTGAGCTACACTAGCAGCTCAAAACCATTCTCGACCTTGCGCTTCAAGAGAAAACTGAGAATTCCAAAGTGTTGGAGGAGAATATTGATACACTTAATGATAAATTTACAGTTTATGTTGAATATGTCCATCACAGACACTTCGTCACCAGAGACTCGCCCCACTATGCCTTGCTAAAGCGGCACATCACCACCATGCAGGCCAGCGGTAGAGGCTCTCCAAGCATTAAAAAAAGAAACAACCGCACTTCCACCAGCCACCAGGCTGCAGAGGTTGCCCCTCTTGGCAGAACTCTGGAGAAACCTATCAGGCTGGAGGATAATCCCTCGGATGACTAAGCCTTTTGGTTTCCTACATGTTACTGGTTATCTCGACATTCTGGATTCTTACTAAAGTTTTGATTTTTGATGACTCTCAGTATCCAGTCACCCCCAGTAGTTGCCCTCTCGATAATGTCTCAACCGACTCCAACGTAAAAATCTTGTTGCATTTTGTAAAGAGAGGTTCGAACATTATATGTAAGTTTTGTATAAACAACGAGAAGAACCTCAATCTCACCTTACAACTCTAAACAAAAAAAACAAAAAACAAAACAAACATTTTTTGTAATTACTCTAACTACCAAAAAAATTGTTGCACCTAGTGTAAGAGCCATGCGACACCTCAATCTAATTGTAATTATCAAAACATCTCAATCTAATTGTAATTATCATTTTATGATATAATAGAATCTTTCTTATAAAAACAAAAACAAAAACATGAAATATGAAATTATATCAACTTCCTACTTTCCAATAGACTTTGGCATTCATTTCCGGAAAATTGAAGAAGAGTTTCTTGGGCAATGCATCTTTTAGGTGCCATTAGGTCAAGTTGGGTGAGGAAAAAAAAAGTAAATATAAAGTTTTCCGTAAATATGAAGTTTATTGCCCAATAGCTCCACACTACCATATTTCCATCACATGCATCCCTCTAACTACAAGTTTGTATAAACTAACTTTGCATTCATTCGTCTAGCTTGTAAATATTTATTTATAAAAATAAATTATTATAAATGTTATGTTTTGATTTATTTTTAAAATTAATTCAATTTAAAACTAAAACATATAATTTGAATTGGTATCCAAATTGATTTATTTATGTTTATTGTGGATAAATTATTTATATATTAATAAAACTCAAAGTAAAACAATATATATATTTTAAAAAATTCAAACATAATTAATTAATAATATATATATATATAAACCCTCACGGTTCAATCCAATTACTTGAATCAAATATATTAACATTTAAAACTTTGACAGATTGTTAAATGCTATTGAGATGCAGATATGTAGTTATTAACTGTTCTAAAATTTTGCATTCTTATGTATATATTTATTTATTTTTATTTTATAATTTTTACAACAAATTTTATATTAAATTGTTGCTAAATGCTATTGAGATGCAAATATATAATTATTAACTTTCTCGAAATATTGCATTCTTATATATATATATATATATATATATATTTTTAATTTTTACAACAAATTTTATATTTATATTAAATTGTAAATTTGGAAATGGAAACCAGTTTGATTATAATTAATTAAAGTGTGTTGATGGATCCATGTCCATCTTTAGATGATATAAACAAGCTAAGGAAATGTGATTTAGTTTCTACTACACCATGGAGAATACATGTGAACCTTATTTTTCCCTTAGCAATTAAGGAAAAAGGTTTTGTTTTACAACGAGATGCTTTTACACCATGAAGAATATATATGAATTCTATTTGCTTATGCAAATTAAGAGAAAAAAATATTAGTGGGAGTTTTTGTCACATTATAGAGAATATATATGAATCTCATTTTTGTTAAAATATCTATGGTTATGTTTATGGTTATTTAAACTCCAATTAAAGATGGAAGTATATAGAATTAGCAAATTTGTTTCCATTTATGTTAGGGAGTGTATATTTTGAAATAGGTTTTCAATATTTTAGTTTAATTATTAATAATTATTAAGTAGATAGTAAAGATTTAACTTTTATATAATATTTTAAAATATTTTTAGTGGTATTCACAAATCAAAAGTTGAAATTTCTCTTAAAAGTAATTAGTAGTTAGGTTGTTTCTACCCTTTTAATTAAATTGATTAATTAAAAAATATATTATATGAACAATTATCTTCTTTTTTTGTAAATATGGTAGGACCTAGCTATTTTCTATTTATATATGCAAGACAAGTTACAAAAATATAAAATCAAGTCTGTGGCCTCAACCTGCCCGTAGGAAACCAGGTCTGTTGGCCACCTCAAAGCATGAAAAGAAAACCAAAACTGAAATTGTTTCATCCTTCTAAAATCCGCATGAGCTATCTGTCCTCTAACAGAACTGTCCACATACTGATACTTATAAAATAGCATAAATTCATACAAAACTGCTAATTGCATTAAAAAGCATGATAAAAAGTAAACTACTATCCATCAGATGAGTAAACTAGAGCGGGGTCTTTCACTGTGGACCCAGGCATGTCAACTTGTTGTAGCACCTGTAGTTGCTTCTCCATACGGCCAACCCGATCATCCAATCTGCTAATGCGGTCCGTTGCCTGACACTGAGTGATCTTGATATGTTGTAATTGATCCTGCATGTTCTGAAGCAGTTCCAAGAGGCGTGGTTCAATCTTAGTAGCATCAGTCCATGTTTGGCCAGGATGGAAACTTTGTATCGCCTTAGCTATAAGGCATTTGACTATCCAATATGTGTGTACAGTCTGCTGAAATAAGGTGAGACGCCCTCGGGTATTGCCTGGGTCCGTTATGAATTCGATGATTTCGGCTTCTGCTTCATTATCTTCAAGGTCAGTCTGGATATCACGTTCCCAGCCACGGATTTCGTGGCGAATAGTAGATGAATTCCCAGTGACATAGCTTGCAGCGATGGTCTCAAGGGTCTCATGAAGAGGTCTCCGACCACGCTTCTTAGGAGCAGGCTCCGGCATTGCCTGCAATTTACCTTTCGCAGACTGAGCACGACGCTTCCCCATGGTAGAAGGAACTCTGTGCAGCAACCCAGACATATAGGAGAAAACGACAAGAAGATGAGTAACAGCATTAACATAACCGGTGACCACCCCATGAACAGGGACAGTGTGCCTGCCCAGCGCATCACAGTGAATTAACTAGAGAACCCAATTTATAAAACAATATACAGAGACGGCCTGTCTTTTCAAGGCACCGGGGTCCCATTTCCATGAGCCCAAACCCGGGTCAAAATTAGGACAGAAGACATAGGGTTGAACAGTGCGCATGGGAGAGAAAGGATGGAAGCCCCCGGGACAAACAAGGGGTGGCCTAATAGCAGGACATGTGAGAGGAACAGAGGACGTTTTAGACACCACTACATCCCAGCGATGGACAGTTGTCGAATAATCTCGACAAAGTATTCCAGTGAGATGAGCAATAATAAAACAAAACCAGACCCATGGGCGAAACTGCGACCAGCTAGCGAGACTAAGATCCCAATAGCTTACTTTGCAACTGGTAATAAGCAAAAGAGATAACCCAAAGCATAAGCTTCCTGATATTCCCCGGTGAACAAAAAAACAACACCACCTACAGGCCCTACCCCGGCTACTGCCTCTATTAACAACAGCAGAGTCTATTCCCCTACGGCGAAAACCCCACAACCAGCCTTCAGAATTCAAGCCTATCCACTTCAAGGTCCAAGAACTAACATAAGCACTTATAAAAAATAAACAAGGATCCCGAAAACATGGATCTATAGGATTCAGCAGCAGTTGCAATCCATCTGAAACTGCCAGATGACCTTAATATGATACTGAACAATTATATCGTTACAGACATCAACAGCAACAATACTCAGACAAGCTAATACATACCCCAATGGAATCGCCTGCCTATTTGATAGCGCTTCCAGCCGTCTTCGGTGCTGCCTCCGCGTCTGCACTGCAAAATATTTTTGCATGGCAAAATTCCACAGACACGCTACTTTGATGACCCTCCCAAGCCTTTCTGACATCCCAGGTTGGCATGCATGCGAAACCATAACTCTCCATTCCATCAGCTGGCGTCCGCATGAAACGATGACCTGCTCCATACTGTGGCATAATGACCAGGTGGGAGTACCGCCGCCATCTGTCATTACCATTTAAGACTCTTGTGCCAACTATCCACCCCAATCGGGGGTATGAACAATTATCATATGAAATGAGCTATGGTATTTTGGGCATGTGATATTAATAAGCCTGTGATATTGTAACAAAGCCTATTTATAAGTTAAGAATCTCCATAGTAAAGTGGGAGTAAATTTTCATGGTTAAGAATCTTGTTACATGTTTTCTTAAATGCCTGTGTATTTAAGTAATATATTAATTCTTTTAATAATAATAATAATAATTTAAAGGGGTGGCAAGAGTGTGAGAGATTATTCTTTGTCCCAATAAAAAGATAGAATTAATCTTAAGCTTTCTTTATTCCAAGGATTGAAAATGGAAAATAAACAAGGGATTCAAAATTTAACCATCCTAAAAGACTCCCAAATTCTCTTTCCAGATGATATACATCTCAAGGTTGTCTTAAAAAAATAATAAGACTGGTATCAAGGATTGGAAAATATAAACTATACCACATTCTCAAGTAGCACAATCAATTAATTGATTCATTGGTCAATGAAGGAGTATGGTTGCCTCTTAGAACATTAAGAATGCCACATTCCACCCAACATATCCACAATTCCATGAACTGTGAATTTAGAATTAATGGGATTTACCCATCTCGGGGAGGACCAAATCTATTTTCCTCATCGTCAACTTGCAAGTGAAATTAATGAATTGAAATCCAAGCTTGGAGCATGCCCCTCCCCTCACTTACTCAAGCATGAAGAAGTGATAATTGGCATGGGATGAAGGTACTCCTCCATGATGTTGGCTCACACCCAGGTGAGGTCATGGAAACTACATTGAGCACACTTAGATTTGGATTACTAGTGCATATTATCACCTCATAAGCGAGAAGCTCATTTGGTGCATTATGGTAATTATTTAGAGAATGAATAAATTTGCCAAAGGAAAACATACATTCCCTAGGATGCCAAGGACTATTTGGCTTTGGTTTGGCTCCATAGGTGTAGAGAGTCGGTTGGGTTTGTGAGTAGAATTTATCATTCAGAAGGCTATCATGTGTTGTCGAGACTCCATACTCTACAAGATACGCTCAGTCCCAACCATTCTATATGAAATAATGGCTCAAACAACATTCCTCTTAATGGTAATTTTGGAACTATATACTTAATTTATCTCTATTTTGGTCAGGTTGTTGGACTTAACAGGGACAAGGAAGATTGGTTTAAGCTCAATGTTGTACATGAGCAGGGGAATTCGACTGTGTTATATTTTTGGCATAGTTTTAGGAGTAGTAAGACAAGGAATAATGCTTACAATGGTATATAGGTAAGATTAGTTTGTTGGTTTTTGAGTTTGTTGAGATATTTTCTCAACAAGCAATGTCTTGGTTTGGAAATTGTTGGATCTCATAAACACTATTTATGTGGCTTGTATTTTGACTTTGGGTGAGTAATATACGAATTATTTTTTAGTGAATTTGTGCACCATGTCGGCTTCTCTAATTTCTAATTTGATATCAGAGCCTCTTTTGGCCTGATTCCCTTATGGGAAGGCTAGGAAAATGACAGAGCGTTGATTGTTATTACCATGTACATATGTTAACATAGAGGGTGTGTAAATATTGGTTTCCTATGTTTTCTGTGATTTGTGTATTTTTTGTGAGTTGTTAACTTGCCACAGTCTATGTTGAATAAATTGTCGCCAATATGGCTTAAGTCGCCATCCAGGGGATAGGGCATCTTCGATTAATTTGGATTAATGTATGCTTGCAAATATTTTCATTGGACTTTCTTTGAACTGGGTTACCGAAGGCAATGGTTGTTGTCAAAAATAAGTCAGGTTCAAAAGGTGGTGTGGATGCAGATCGGATTTCATGCATGCGCATGTGGGTACACAACAGCGAGCGATGAGTGGTTAAAGTGAATAGTTTCCTCATAGTAGGCAAAGGAACCCATCATGGATTGTTTCAAACATCAATTCGTTCTGCACTTTGGTTGTAATCTTACCAAAGCTTGTCAAATCAATTTCAGAATGGTGGCAGCGTTCATTGAAGGTGTTTTTGGTCTATGGTTGTGAGGGTCAGTGTAGAAGTATTCCGCCTCTTAGCCGAATCCATTCATGAGAGTGCAGTTACAAACTTCAAAGATAAAATTTGTGGTAGTTTCAGTAGGTTTTAGGCTTTCTTTAAATCATCGTCTATTCGTGGCTTACGACAATAGTTTCAGTGCCATCCAAGTGCAAGCTCAAACCCCTGGCGAACTAGAGGAATCGTGGTTGAGATAATATTTTGATTTTTCACAATGTTTTGTTTTGGTCAAAGACATTGTGGGGGGTAAAATTTCTCATCGTGTTGCATTACGTGCAACTAAAGCAGATGTGAAATCTCTACATATATGAAGAGTAGATGAAAACTTCACCCGTCAAATCTTTGACAATGTGGTTTATGGGCTTTAGCAAATTTTCACGCTTGACATTCTCTTCCAGCATTAGTTATTTCTTAATCTTTGTTCAGATTTACTGTGCAGAATATTATTTTCATGGTCATGTGTAGAAGATTGGTTTCATTATTATTATTATTTTTGTAAAAAAATTTTGTTTGTACGTGAGATTATAAAAAGTTCAGAACCAATTAATGTACAGTGCTGTATAATTCAAATTAGTGGTTCTTGGTTCTTGGAAACCCTTGAATACATCACTAAAATATGTTTTTGTGCTTCAGGATTCAAGAGCATCAATTACAGGTTATGTTATGAGATCCATGTGTGTAGAAAGGTCAGTTGCATAACTAACTATTGAATATGCCCAGTACTCAGACAACTCACCTATACAATTATCAAAAGTGTAGTTCGTTACATTTTGATATGTGAGAGTTTGTCCATAGGGTGGTCCAGTATCGAGATTTTCCTTAGGGAGATCGAGAAGCATCAATTATACAAATTTCATCAAAGATCGTCAGAGGTGTTTATGTTTTAAATGGAGTTGAAGTGGCATCTTGAAGATAAGTTGGTGAAGAAAGAGCGGTGTTTGCAAGATTCCAGAGTGGATGTGAGTGTTGATGAAGACCATCCAGACAGATGTGACTATATGTAATTTATGATTCTTATAATAATCTATGTAATGACATAATGTAAGCATTAAAGGGGGGGACTTGGAATAATGCTTACAATAGTATATAGGTAAGATTAGGTTGTTGTTTATTGAGTTTTGTTGAGAGATTTTATTAACAAGAAATGTAAGTTGGTTTGGAAACTGTTGGATCTCATAAAAACTATTTATGTGGCTTGTATTTTGGTTTTGGGTGAGTAATATATGAATTGTTTTGAGTGAATTTGTGCACCATGTCTGCTTCTCTAATTTATAATTGTAAGCCTTTAGACTCTTAGTTAGGAATCCTTTGGGGATCAGTGACAATACCATGGAGCATGGTCTTCCCTGCATCTTTTAAGTTTCACCAGATTGTGACAACGAGGATCAAACTCATGGGTTATGGGCTTACATAACTGAATCAAGAATATGGGATCTCAAAGGGAAGGGGAATTCATCCAATTCTGAATATCATCACACTGGGTTTGGGGATTTGTCTACTTGAATTGATTAGGAAAACTAGTCCTCAAGTGGATTTGGAACTGGTGCATGAGATGGATAACGCAAAAAATGCAGAACTCGAGCCTTTTTTTTTAACAAATCAATCATTTTCAAAGAGGAAATTTACACTCTAAAAATGAAACATAATCAATCTATCTTGAGAATAACGACATGGATATAATGGTTGAACACCAAAGTATCATTCGATGAAATGAGGATGAGTTGATTAGCGTTCGTTAGCAAAGTGGAAAAATCCACTCAACCTTGGATTGTGGACCTACTAAACCAACACAATCAATCAGTGAGAGGCCTACAGTAGCACACCTCATCCCATACTTGAATTCCATTGAATTTTTTAATTAGGAAGAAAGCAAGATGGAAGGTGGCCACTCTAATTAGAATTTAGACATGCTTTCATGTAAACATTTTTTAATTTTGCAAGTCTTTTGGTGTATTTATGTTGCATTTATGTGTATAGGCATAATAAGGAATCCAGGAAAAAACTTCTAAAGTTTCGAGAAAGTCTTTTGTAAGAAATGGGTGTCACAAAAATTTTATTTGGTTCATGACCCAAATTTTGAATGAACATAGTAATATAACAATTGAATATGCTATATAGATTTGAAGCAATAGAAATGTTATTCTCATTAAGATAATAATAACAATAATTTAAATAAATTTATAATATAGTTAATTTTTATAATTTTTTAATCTTGACAATGTTAGATGTAACCTAATATTAGTGTTTTGATGTTTATCGTGAATTAATGTGTATGCTAGTTTATATTATCAAAGGTAAAAAGAAAAATAACATTATAATTATTTTTAAGTTCTATATATATTTTATTATTTTATTTTAAAATGTAATATGGATTGTGTGGATTTAGTTTTAGTGATAGTCTATGGAATTCAATAATATAGATTTCAAGGACAAAGTTGAAAGAAACAACACTCAAAGTCATGTATATGATTTGTATAGGATATTTTTTTTAATTTATATTATAAAGTATTTTTTTTAAACGATAGTATGGTTATGTCTGAGGGCGGTTTGGTCAGCATGGTTGGACATGTAGCATTATAAGCTATTGGATCATTTGTAAGCTTTGAAATATATTGAATATTTAGTGAAACTATAAATGGTAGGTTAAGTGCAGGTTGGCCATCCTAACGTGACATGTTTGTGATTAAGTATTACTTTGAGAGGAAGGTGTTCCTAACAAAGTACCAATAAGGATGGAAGAACCTAGCAAAGTGGGATCAACAGTTCATCTCTAAGTGGAATGTCGAGTAGGTTGTGGTCTAAGACCAGGAACTCCTTTTACGAATGATGGGAGGCTTCGAAGGCACCAAGAGTGATAGGGTACTGAGTGGTCCCCTATGGTGCCCTAATGAGTGTGTGAATCATGAGGGGAATTTTTCAAAAACCAAAGTATCGAAAAATAAATCAAAGCGAAAAAATAAAGGTTAATTTCCCTAAAGTGGTGTTTTAAGGGTGTGAAACAATCCAAGTGTTGGCACGAGGGTTTTTGTGTATGATAATCCTAAAGACACAATGTATTGCCACTCAGTCAACCACTAGGCCTTTTGAATGTTTTGTGACAGTGGGGTCTCAAGCCACCAGAAGAAAACTAGAAAAGGTATGAAAGGAGTGTTATAATGAGGGGTACTAGGGTCATGTCTCGAAGAAACTCGCAATGCTTCTAGTAGTCGTTCAAAATTGCCTCTAAGTGAAAGATATCCCAAACCCACCACCTTTGTCAAGATGCCATGACTTTTGGCCACTAAGCTACCTCCTTCTGGTGTGGGTGAGGAAATCACATCTTCTGGGTATCAACCACATATCCAAAGCCCCTACCAAGAGTTGGGAGACTCAAGGAGGCCTACAATAATCCTTGGTCTAGGCCTTTAGCTCTTCACAAATTTCTTCTCACCACTGGATTTTTAAATAGTGTATTGTGGAGGATTGAAAGTTCCCTAAAACAAAACTTTTGTTTTTTAGATGAAAAATGGCCAAGGGAGGTTATTTGGATATCTACTCCCAAGGTCCTAACTTAAGTTATACTTTTTTTTGTGACCCCTTGGTGGGGAAAATTAGTTTGTTAATTTAAGTTGACTTTATGAGTATTTAAGATTTTGGGAGGATGTCACAAAAGTCACTTTTTTTTTATGTGTATGATGAATTTCAAGTAACCCAAGGTTATGGTTTTGTTTCCCCAAGATCGCAAAGAGTGTGAGGGAAAATCATACTACTCAAACAAAGTTTAAGTGAAATTCATGTGTGAAGTGGGGTGTGTGCAAGAATGTTTATGTGAGCATAACAAAGTTTAATAATTGTAGCTATTTTGGATATCGAGTGATCCTTTACTAGTACCTCCTAATTAAAATAAGTATGTTATACCTTGCAAAAAAGGAAAAGGACGTGCATACCAATTGGACGCTTACTTTTACGCATAATTAAACTATGTGAAAATGTTTCCAATATAAAGGGATATGGAAATGGTGGTTTTGAAAAATGTTTTTGATTCCCCAATATCACCAAAGTGTGAGGGGAAGAGCATACTCCACTTTCTTACTCACTCCACTCCTATTCCCAAAACTACAAACTTGGTTAGTCAAAAGAGAAAAGCCATCCATGTGGCAAAAGAATTGAAATAATTTTCTACTTATTCGCTAATGGAAGCTAAAAAAAAAAAATTAACTTGTTAAAATTTGTAGGAGTGAGGGAATATCACTAAAGGTTGTCACCCAAATTGGGTCATAAAGGAAAGTTACAATGAAATGATGCTTTGTTGATCCATGTGGGTTTCGGTCTGAAAATCGCTAGGGAATAATTGGGACTATATCTTCACCAGTAGTGTGGACTAGCCCAAAAAATAAAAACAATTGAATGCCATTTTCCAAAGGCCTATTGATGGCATGCAATGTTTACGCAGCATTACAAAAGAACAGGTGAATGAAACCAAAATGAGAAAAGAGTCTGCATACAACCAATAGGATTAGAAGAGATGTGGTAGAGTCACAATATTATAGTGGGGGATTTGATGCAATGGTGGACCAAATCCCTATATTATTTTGCAGCTTAGTTGCTACTTGCAAGAGTTCCCACAATCAGGTTGATTATAAATGAAGACAAAAAGCATGCAATGTAATTAAGAAACAAAGAACAAAACTCATGAATAACATGGAAGAAATAAAATTGACGAGAATAAGAAACAAAATCATCTTTATTAGTTGATGTAGATAGATGCAATAGATGTTCAAGAGACACTTAAGGGAGTTATGGTGAGAAATTGTTCTCTAAAACTCTCCTAAATTAAGGTCCCTCTCCTCTATATTATGCAAGAAAACTCTCCCCTCAAAGAAGCCACAATAAAAGTCCTTTATGGTGAACTCTCTCAGTGCAAAACAATGTTGATTGTCGTAGATATTTTGGTAGAATAATCTTTCTGAAACTTCCTCTTCTTCTTCTTGGCTCCAATTCTATGTGTAGGCCCAAGTCCAATTCTTGGCTCCCCCTAACTCATTAATGAGATTAATATTAGTATGATACAAGAGGAGAATGAGTTATTAGAGATTTTCCTCTCAGTATAATTCATCTCATTCAACATGAAATGTTCCATGGATTGTTGATATGTCACTTTGTGGATCCTTGTGAATATCAAAGAAATATTTGTAGCAATTCGTGCAAAAAATATTATAGTACCTTTGCACAGTTTTATTTTTTAAATGACCCTTTAGGAACCTTTAATTTTTTGTTGCTTCATGATGTTCCCAGACTTATTAGCACACTTGTACATGTCATTTTTTGATGTTGAACACAACCTTATGTGTACAATTGGTTGTACTTTTTTTCCATGTAAGAATTTCCCCTTGATGTGTGAGATTAGGAGAAAACGTATAGCTGAAATACATCACGTTTTTTGTGTTTGACGATGAGTCTTGTTGACTTTTAGCGAGAGAGATTCTTGTTCAGAAAGAGTCGAGTGGATCCTTCAAAAGAGATTAAAAAAACCCAATTTTGATAGAGAACATATACAACTATATCTATATTAGGCAGGCATGACCCATGCTTGTGATCATGACTTTGACATATATGATTATAAATATACAGGATGAATCTTGTCAAAAGATGCTAGAAGTTCTCAGCTATTGTATGTTGAAGTAGATTGTTGCTTCACCCTCAAGGAAATTTCTGGAAAAAGGTTGATGTAGGTTCCCCCCATGCATAAGTAATTGTTCAAGAGAAAGGGAAATGTTAAGGGAGGTGCCAACCTAATGCATGGATTTTTAACCAAATGAAAGGACTACAACTATCACAAAGTACGACACTCCCTTAATGTGAAAACAGAGTTGATGTCAAATATCGGAGAGTCAATGATATCAATGGGAAATAATGGTTCTCGTTGTTTCACCTGAGGTCGACCTGTGATGGGAAGGGATACCAAGGTACTGCTTCAATCCTGGAAAGTGAAAGTTGATTTCAATAAGAAGGAAGACGTCAGCATATGGAAAAAGAGATGTTACGGGAAATCTACTTGAACTTGATACAGATATGAAATCATGTGGTGGTGAAAAAGGAATGATAATTGAGGTTTCTAGTGTGTAAAACATATTGTAAACGTCCCAAGGTTGGGGAAAAAATGCAAGTGGAAACAATGAAAACATGGTTGTAGCATGATAATCCCTTAGAGTTGGGAGGACCTCCAAGGGAGGAGTGAATGATTATTCTCACCTGCAATGATAGGTTGGTTGCAATATGATGTTTAGGTTATAACTAACATGGGGACACAACATAAAATTGATATTGACCAAATGGTATATGAGAGGTTTGCTGCAACCAAGCGCCACTAGGGATTGTCGTCGGGTGATAGACATAAAATATGGGTGAGGGTTTTGCTTCAAAAATAATCTTTTTACACTTGCCAAAAAAAATTAAAAGTGGATTGGAATGTACAAACACATAAACTGGTGGCCCAAATGTGTGGTAACCTGCATTATGGTGCAAGGGAATAAATACGGAGGGTCAAGACCTCTTTGGTTGGTCTCGGCATGGGGTAAATGAAATGGGGGTGATCATAGAAATGGTGTACTATAATAGGAAGGTGTGGGTGGGCAAGTGCAAAATGTGGTGATGCATTTGTGGTGATTAAGTGGGTGAGTTCTCAAGAAGAGTGGAAAGAAATGAGATGAGAAGAGAAATGAGGCCATATTTTAGTCATGTGAGTAAATGGTTCCTGGCCAAAGGGTGACGACCATGGATGTTGATAATGTAATGGGTACTATTGAATAGGGAAATCCATGGAGATGAGGAAAATACCGATCGAAGCAAACATTTACCATGTGCAAGTGGAAGGTGATTATAAAAATGGTCAAGAATAAGGGCCTTATGGCTAAATTGGTGGGTTGTACTGGGTTATGATTTTTTTGAGAGAAAAATCTAGAGTTAGCATTAAGGGATGATACCTTGAATGTTGATATGTAGTTAGAGGGGTGAGGCTACGTGTTTAGTGAAAAAGTGACCTACAATCATGGAACCAAGATGCCACGTAAAAGCATTGCATAGATATATTTGATATTAACATGTGCATATGTGAAAATAGTAGAATAACAACAAGGTGCACTTGATGGATATCCGAAGTGTAATATTGGCCCAAAAATGTTATTTTTTAAAGTAAAGTGAAGCTACTATGATGAAGTATGTTGTGACCTAATCCAAATGGCACAAATGGTTGTGAAAATGGAGCTTGTCGGCTCACATGCAAGTGTCTGAAATATGGCAAGGGGATGTATATAAGGGGGGTGGGGCCCACAATGCCACCTCATTGGTCCTTTAGTGAGGTGGTGAGTGAGGATATTGGTACACGCTAATATAGTTGTTTGACATTCACTGGAGCATTCGATCGACTTCTGTTGAGAGCTAGGTGAGTCAGCGTATTTGATTATTTATCAATTTCCCAGTTAAGGTAGGAAAGTCATACGGTACGATATAACTCCTTTTTAGGCTATGGGGCCCACATCAATGTAGGCAACTTCAAAGGAGTTGTGGCATTCCCATAGGGATGGCATTGACAATTTTAGTTGTATTGCACACAAAAGCATTGGTGTCAATGTGGGTAAGGGTAAGATAGTTGCACTAATGGGTGTGACTGTTGGGTATGAGGACATACAACGCATTGCACCTATGAGGAAAATAATCATGACAATTAGTAGGACTGTGAGTCGAAACATGCACGTCGATACCCACGCACAAAAAGGTGAAACAATTGTAGTGATCGTGTAGTTGTGCAAAACATTGGTGTGTGGTCCCTGCATCTGTAATGGGTCAATGGGAAGTCGTGACAATCAATCTAAGTGTGATTTTGTGTGTGTATGTTTTTTTTTACTCCCTTGGTCCTTATAGATGGTGATCCAATGATGTGAGCAGGATTATGAATAGATACGAGATTTCATGGTTGATAATACTCAAGCATGAGTAGAACTAGCATGATGGGGTTTGCTCAAATATTTTTACTATCAATTGATTCGTTCATAGGATGATCTCTTACGGTTCTTGATCAGACTATGGCAGCCTCAGCGGGAGGTTTTTGATGTGAGAGGTAGCAACCTCAGGATATCAATAAAGGTGGATATCTATTTTTTGACAAGACATCCTTCGGGGCAGGACGTGCCTACCAAGCCTCTATGGCTTGTGATGATGTTGGAGGAGTGAGATGGGAAGTGGTACATGCCCTCAGATTTGGAGGGTGGTACAATACAAATCGTGTCATGTCAATATGTAGAAGTGAAAGTTACAATAGTTATCATTGTCTACATTTTTGGTGGGACAATCCCTCACTAGTTTATGAGGTTGTAGCTCGAGTTGTTGGATTGAGTGCAGAAGGGAACCTTTTGTGGTTGGCCTTGGGTGATCCATCAGAGTATCATATCACAACTGACATGGGAAATGGTGGGATGAATATGAGAGTTCACTTTTTGGACTCTTCAAATTTTTTTCTTATATGAGTGGGCGATATTGATCTCATTGATCATTTTTGTGTCAATGATCCCATGATTATGAGGTGGGGAAACTACATGCTTCGCTAGCGGGGAAGAGAGGTAGGAAAATATTGGACCAATATGGTATGATCTTGGCGGTTGTTAATGCCATAGATCATTTTGGATTTCTCGTATGTCACGATGGATTTTAGAGACGACCTTGACATGGGGTTGTGATCCAGGTAAATATTTTATAACCTTAACCAAGACCTTTTATTTCGGCTGATGTGTTAGGATTAAAATTTATCAAAAGCGTTAATGAGCATAAATGAACCTATGTATGTTGTAAATAAGAGGAACATAACAAGCATGAGCAACATAAGACATTGATAACGGAGTTTGTCCAGGAGGGACTACATCTCCGGGCCTCAGTGTCAAGATGGTGTAGGTCGCTGCATTAAGTGTTGTAAGGAGCAAAGATGTACATGGATGGTGTATTCATTATCATGCAAGGAAAATTCCCTCACGCAAGAGTGGTTGGACCTCTCTACGATATGTTCCACTATAGGAACTCTCGGTCACAGAAGGACTCCTATCAGTATGACAATAACTCACACATAATGACTATGAGTATCCTGCCAACATGGAAAAAAAAAGGGATCTCAAACAACATACATGTGACAATGAGTATCCCGCCAACATGGTAGCAAAGGGATCTCAAACATAATACAAATCTATGATAGAAAGTACATCTCACATAAAGAATAAAACAAGATCCCACATCAAACATCAACCGGGATTTGTACAGCACAATGCATATCATAGACAAAGAGACAAATAAGTACATGAAATTAACGCATCATATACCTCACACTGAAGATGACTGAAGAAGGAGTTTCTCTGTTGTTGGATTTGAAATCACCATCACAATCGTGGCACCGAACAGTGTGAAATCGACTACTCACTCATTGAAAACTGACACCTACATCTCCACTTTGAAAAGTGGCCGAAAAATATAAAGCTCAGATGGAAAATCTGAATACGCCATCAGTTTCGTGGCGTCTAATAGTTCAAAAACGACATAAATTTTGTCTCGTTTGGACATTGGAAAAATTTCACCCTCTTGAAAGTTGAGCTCAATCAAGGTTTTGCCTGCCTCTGCACATGGCTCATGGTTTCGCACCACCTACAATAAAAAATATTAAACGTTGATCTGCGCACTCCATCTTCCGTTGGCCTGCCCCGGCGCACTGTGAAAGTCGAGTTTATATGTAAGAGACTGGGCGGACTTTACAAAGTCTGCTGGTTGGCATAGCGGTTAAGAGGCTTAGTTTGGAGGAGAGGGGTCGAGGGATCAAATCCCGCCCCTCTCTATTTTTATGTCATAACACATTAAAATATCAAAATGCGAGTGCATTTTTTATTTTGAACTCCCATCAGATATTTTTTTAAGTATAAATGTGGGGGCCAGACCCACATTGGGCGGCCCACCCCACCTTTTTCATCGACAGCATTGTAATAGGAGGCATGGGGGTTGGGGCTGCGGGGTGTACCGTTGGCCACACCATTTTATGGTGGTGGTTCCCGTAGTCTTAGGTGGCGTGAAATGGTGGGTTGGGTTGGGTTGGGTTGTGGGGTTCACAACCCCCACCCACCCATATATATATATATATATATATATATATATATATATATATATATATATATATATATATATATGGTTGCGTTCAATGTGGAGTGGGTACGTGGAGCCGTCGAGTGGGTGGACCGACGGACTCACCGGTGGTGGGTTCGACTCCCACCGGCTCGGGTTTTTATATATATCATACTCCTAACTTCTCCATACGAACTCGAAATTGAGTGTCGTCTACGTCGTTGGAATCAGAATGACGAGATATTCAACCTGAACCTAGTTCAAGAGAAATCCAAACACTTCAATTTTTTAGCCCTCTTTGTACTGTGTGTCTTTTTGGAGCCATCTGGATCAATCCTCCCCACTGAGGAGATTTTGGTCCTCTAAAAGCATCAGCAAGCATCTGCATTTTTGTGTACCATGTCTGTACCACAAGCGTCCTGAAAAGGTCACCCTTCCATCTCCTCCACCTTTTTCCTTCACAGCCTTAAGTGATGAACTAACATCTGCACCTTTTGCAAACCTATAGTATAATCCCCTACAAATTGCATGCTCAAAATGATCAATATATGACCGAAATATTCCCATGCTTGCCACGAGTTTATAACATGTACTCGGTGGTCAAGTTTACATCAAAATGGAAATCACACCCCAACTATCATTACAAGACAAGACATCATTGTCGCATTTCGAAGTGATGGAAAACACCTCATCACTTTTACATGAAAGAAATGCATCACATGACTCATAAAACAAGGCCAAAATATCATTGTTGTTTAAACAAGTGACGGAAAAACACATCATCATTTTTACAGTGTAACATGCAACAAATGATTTACAAAAATAAGGCCATGACAAGCTAACACCTCTAGAAAAACAATCTAGAAAAACCATCTCTCACTTATCAAAGTGAATGGGTCATCCCCCTTGTGAGATATTTGCTTGTTGATCAACTCTTTCGACTGGTTCATGCACAGGCGTTTTGTCTTTAAGGCGCTGCTCTAGATGGAGTCTCCAACACATGGCTCTTTGATGGCCACTTCGGTTGCAATGAGTGCAAAAGGTCTTTCTCCTCCAAACCTGCTTAACCGATTTGTTTCCCTGTTGTGGAGAGGGATTTCCATGCCTCATCCTCCTTTGTGCTTCCATCCTTTTCCAAGACTTAGAAAACACATGGTTATGTAAACCACAAAAATGACATGTTTTTCGATGCCATGATTTACGACCATGGTTATTAACATTCTTATAATCAAAATGCACTTTGGAATTGCGAGACTTATTATACCTTCTATTGTGGTATCTGGTGTGATCATGGTGATGGGAGCTTGCCTCAGCTCTGCAACATGCAACACCATGGAATGATGGTGAAATGTGCCCATCAGTCCTCTTCCCTGAAGAGTTCATCAATGTTTGTTTGCCCTTGATGTCCTTCGAACATCCTTCTTTAGTGTACCCCAAACCTGCATAGAGAGATCTCTGCACAACCTCCAATGGTTGAGTTATGCCTTGGCCATGAACACTAAGTCCTCCTCCTTTGTACCCCATCTTGGTCAGGAGTCTCATGCCGGTTCCTGTAATGGGTATCTCCACACTTCCAATAGAAATGACATCAGGTGGAGATGAAACTAAAGAGAAATCAACATTGTTTAACTTAGTTGTCGATTGCGAAACAGGTGAAGAAGGCTTCTCTAAGCCTTTGTTGCGCTTCGCTTCCTCCAAAGTCTCTATCGCGGCTTGTAGCTGAAGCTAAAATCATTGCTTCTCCTCCTTGTCTTCCTGTAGGAGTGCCTTCAATGCATCATGATCTGCTTGAAGAATTTTTTTGTTGTGCTTCAACTCTTCCCATGCCTCTGTTGTGGCTTGCAACTGAAGCTGCAATCGATGTTTGTCCTCCTTCTCTTCCTGTAGGAGTGCCCTCAATTCGGCATTCTCTGCAGCTTGTTTTTCATAAGCCTTGTACAACATGTCTGCTTTCTCAGACACCCTGAGCATGGTCTCGTACATGTCCTTGATATTCTCCATGGCTCAACTCAGTGAACGTTCAACAATTCACACCTGTAATCCAATCAGCAAGAAGATCTGCTCTGATACCACTTGATCTGGGTAAATATTTGATACCCTTAACCAAGACCTTTTACTTCAACTGACGTGTTAGGATTATAATTTATCAAAAGAATTAATGAACATAAATGAACATATGTATGTTTTAAATAAGAGGAACATAACAAGCATGAGCAACATAAGACAAATTGATAATGGAGTTCGTCCAAGAGGGACTACATATCTGGGTCTCAGTGTCAAGATGGTGTAGGTCGCTGCATTAAGTGTTGTAAGGAGTGAAGATGTACATGGATGGTGTTTTCACTAGCATACAAGGAAAATTCCCTCACGGAGGAGTGGTTGGACCTCTCTACGAGATGCTCCACTATAGGAACTCTCAGTCACAGAAAGACTCCTATCAGTATGACAATAACTCACACATAATGACTATGAATATCCTGCCAACATGGAAAAACAAAGGGATCTCAAACAACATACATGTGACAATGAGTATCTCGCCAACATGGTAGCAAAGGGATCTCAAACATAATACAAATCCATGATAGAAAGTACATCTCACATCAAGAATAAAAGAAGATCCCACATCAAACATCAGTCGGGATATGTACAACACAATGCGTCTCATAGACAAAGAGACAAAGAATTACATGAAATCAACTCGACATATACCTCACAATGAAGATTACTGAAGAAGGAGCTACTCTGCTACTGGATCTGAAATTACCATCACAATCGTGGCGTCGAACAGTGTGAAATTGACTGCTCACTCTCTGAAAACTGACACTTGCATCTCCACCTTGAAAAGTGGCCGAAAATTATAAAGCTTAGATTGAAAATATAAATAAACCATCAGATTTGTGGCGTCGAATAGTGCAAAAATGACATAAAGTTTGTCCCGTTTGGAACTGGAAAAATTTCGCCCTCCTAAAAGTTGAGCTCAATCAAGGTTTTGCTTGCCTCTGCACATGGTTCATAGTTTCGCATCACCTACAATAAAAAATATTAAACCTCGATCTGTGCGCTCCATCTTCCATTGGCCTCCCCAAGCGCACTGTGAAAGTCAATTTTTTATATATAAGAGACTGGGCGGACTTTACAAAGTCCGCCGGTTGGCATAACGGTTAAGAGGCTTAGTTTGGAGGAGAGGGGTTGGGGGATCAAATCCTGCCCCTCTCTATTTGTATGTCATAACACATTAAAATATCAAAATGTAGGTGCGTTTTTATTTTGAACTCCCATCGGATATTTTTTCAAGTATAAATGTGGGGGGTCGGGCCCTCATTGGGCGGCTCGCCCCACCTTTTCCGTCGACAACATTGTAATAGGAGGCATGGGGGTTGGGGCCGTGGGGTGTTCCGTTGGCCCCACCCTTTTATGGTGGTGGTTCCCGTAGTTTTAGGTGGCGTGGAGTTGTGGGTTGGGTTGGGTGGTGGGGTTCACAAGGTGCCATTCAATGAAGCGGTACATGGAGCCGCTTTCACGGGTAGACCCACGAACAATTCCAGGTTGACTCCACCACTTCCAATTTTTATATATTGCTAAATGTGCTTAAAAATTATGATGATTTCGCTGCAATTTATATTGTCACAATTTTCTTGATCAGATTTGAAATTAGATTAAGGCCGTCAATTTGATTAAAAAGTTCATCAACTATTAAGTCGTTAGACTTAACGGGCCGTCGACGCAAAAAATAGTTCGACCGAACTTTTAATCAAATTTTGGCTGAACTAACGCGTCACCAGTTACGTAGAACCAGGCTCTGAATGTGTTTTTGCAACTTTGGACTGATTAAACTCCATGAAAGGTTTTTAATTAACTGTCGGAACCAAGACAAGAATTTTCAGAATTGAATCTACTTTCAGGAAATATAACTTTTATGGAATTTCATAAACATTTACTAATTTTAATTAATTTTCTAATAAAATGGGTGCAAACAATTTCTGAGGGTCATTGTGATTCAGTGAAATCAAAATTTTGTATCTCCCAAAATACATTGTAAAAAAATTGAAAAAATTATGGGGCATTACATTGGTCCGTTGACTCTAATGGGTAGCTTTTAGATTTTTAGTTTATAACTTATATCTTAAGAAATTTGTTGCCACGCGAAACATATCAAAAATACGCAGTTTTTCGTATTGGACCAGTTCAAAAAAATTCTAGTAATTATGATATGCATCCATTGGCTTTGTAAATATGACGAAACCAAAGTAGACTCTGTCTAGATTGTTGTAACACATTTTGTTTTTTCAAAAACAAGAATTTTCAATGAATACAACGTTGCCACATAACATGACTACTTATGAATTCTTTGATTGTTAAGAAAAACACACTCAAAGAAACGCTAAGTTGACATATCAAATCCGCATAAAAAAATTTCAAAAAATAAGTAATAGAAAGCTAACAAAATTTCTCACAACTTTTATTTTTACCGCAAAATGAAATTCTACACAGAAAAATTGTTATAGTTTGCAGAAAGTTGAAGAACCGAAAAAAATGAAAATTTTTTCTCAAAAAAAGGCAAAAAGTGTAACCCAGCTTCACATTTTCACTAATATATCATATGTTATATGATTTCCATGGGTCCGGCGGGGGTCACGGCACGTCAAAATTTTAATATATATTTGTTTTTATATTAACAAAAAAAAAAAAAAAAACTGGCCTTTAAAACAAAAAACTCAAATTTGACCATAAGAGACAAATTAACGGTCCCACAAATTTGCCAGAAATCCGGTTGGAGCTGGCCGAAATCCGGTGGTCAAATTTTGGCAAAATTGCGCCTTAAGCCTGCCCAGTCACCAAGTCAACCCAGAATTTGGATATCTCCTAACTTCTCCATATGGACTCAGAATTGAGTGTCATCTGCACCGTTGGAATCAGAAATATGAGATATTCAACATGAACCTGGTTCGAGAGAAATCCAAATACTTTTATTTTTTAGCCCTCTTTGTCCTATGTGTCTTTTTGGAGCCACCTGGATTTGGTTGCCGCCTGGTGCTAGATAGGGGCCTGATAAAATTAATCAAATGGCTCTCTAGGTGAGAACCTGGAGAGTGTACAAACACACTCACACAATTTGATACATGTAATCAAGAGAACAACCTAGTACATATAGGCTTTCTCACAATCGGGTGGTTTGAACCACTCCCTGAATATTAGGATCTGAGATCTAGAATTAAAATCTCAATCCTATCCTAACTAAACTTTCTCAATTAATTCTAACATT
Source organism: Pinus albicaulis (assembly GCA_034641835.2). Classification (NCBI taxonomy): domain Eukaryota; kingdom Viridiplantae; phylum Streptophyta; class Pinopsida; order Pinales; family Pinaceae; genus Pinus; species Pinus albicaulis. The sequence continues at coordinate 410,288,174 of CM076576.1, forward strand.
CCCCCTTCATGGAGAAAGGGTATAGAGAAATAACATATGATAACATACGCCTGTTGGTCTAGTCTTAGCTAGGCTTACAATGGTAAAAGACATAAAAAAACTTGGTAACAGAGTTTTCATCTTAGTCTTTATGCTTCTGAGACCATATTTTTTCATTCGTGGATGAGGCTTCATCTTCACTTTCTTTGCCATGATATAGTGATGTATCTTTGCCTCATTTCTTCCCTTGTGAAGGAAACCTTGATTTCTTGTTGTCATCCTTCTAAGAATTATGGCAGGGTGGATAGGAGAATTTTCCTTCTTACTATTTTTGGTGTCAATCATCTTAACATCAACGATGATATCTCCACCATTGATTACAGTAATTTCTGTGTTAATATCATAAAGACATGGTGTTTCAAGCCATGCTTCAAGAAACTTCAATTCTTCTTCAAAATTCATTGTTGATTCTTGCCTACCAATATCTGCACAAAAAACAATGTTATATTTATAAAGATGACCACAATTACTTTCATCTTCCTGCTCCTTCAAGAGAGCTTTCATTTCACCATCTCTCCCTACTTCATCGCTTTCTGCTGACATAATTATGCCTTCATCCAGTTCTATTGCTACAAGCATGTTCTACATTTGATCTGTATGTGAAGATAGGCCTTCCTTCTCACCAAACAGTAATTCATCAATTTGATGTTCTTCAATCATCAAATTGATCCACTCATCATGAGATATATAAGTCTCATCAAACTTGATTTCTGCATCAGGAAAACTTTCAGGTTCTACAATAATGGATGTGTTTTCATCATTACAAGTTTCAATTACAGATACACATGCATCACCCATTATTGCATCTTCAGTTTCACAATCAAATATGGGATCATTATCAAGAGAAATATCTTCAGCATCATTGCCCTCATTCAAACAGTATTTCATCTCTAAAACATCCCATAAAAACTTTGTACTAGGAATCTCTCCATATTCATATATTATGCTGAATATGATATTGTCATCTACTGCAGATGTTATAAGACTTAATGCTACTGTATCTCCATTATCATTAATAACATCTTCAACATAATCTAGGAGATTTAACTTCCATAGTAATTTTTTCATTTCATTTGTCCAGCTTTCATAATTCATACCTGAAAAAGATGGTAAGTCTGGCATTAACCATTTAATAATCTCACCAAATTCCAAATCTACACCTTGATCAACAACTAGTCCATCACTGTCAACCTGAAACAAATCACAAAATTCTACAACACAATATTTTGCACTTCTCTGTTGATGCTCTCTCCTGAAATTTCTTTGAGAATCTTTCAATTTACTTTGAGGACCCATTTTCTCCTTCTATTTTCTCCCTTGCAAGAACACCTCTTCCACTGCAGCATTAACCTACACAAGCACCACAACTCCTCACGCTCCTCCTGTCTGAGGGTTGAGACAACACTGCCTCCACGCAAGCTTAGAACGCAAACAATTCTATGGCCTCTTCAACTGGTGCAGCCTCCTCCCAGTCAACAAAAATTCCCACGTGTCTGCAAAAAGCTCCTCACAATATCATTTTTTGCACTTCCACATCTAATTTGTTGTTTACATCAACCTCGCTATGCTAATTGTTCGAGTAATATTCATTTTACAAATTCGCTGAAGGAGGTAATTATATTAATGAATTATCACCCTCCACATTAGCCATTATTAGTGAAATGGAAAACAATACCCATAACACGTCCTGGATTAGATCTTCAAACTATCCAGTGTTGCACGCTGTAATTTCCCAATTGCCTTTGACCAGGAGTAGTGACTCCAGTGGGGACCGACGGGAGCCCAATATGTAGAGTCGGTTCACAGTGTGGTGATTGGACGTGAGGGTTGTAGTTTCCAGGAGTAGACTGCCACGAGATGGCAGATATGCAGTAACATCTGCAGTAGATCCTCGCAATTCGCATAGCGTTACAGATCACAATTTGCATAACAAACGCAAAATAATTCACTTCAATGATCAACAGCAATCTGCTCCACAGATGGTCGATGTGAACGTGCCTTCGATCTCCTTGAGGAGGACTCCCTTCGTTCCCCAGAATACCCTCCTTACTCCACTAGATTCTCCTCAACGCATTCAATCTAAATACCAACAATCATCCTTCTGCACAACGCCACCAAGGACAACACCATGTTGCTGGTCAACAGGCTCAACAACATCCACGAGCACCAAAAATACTCTCTGCAAACGATTGGAAGAAGCAACGCACCTAGATCTGGCAACTCTGGCAAATCTGGTTACTGTAGAACCCTTCCAACCCAGCTCACCTTTACCTTGTTGAGTCGACTCACAGCCCCGAAACTTCCACGCTCAACAAGTCACCTTTTACTTAAGCAGATATGAAGATGATTGAATAAACCTTACAATGTTTTTGTCCCCGCTACAATGGCTTCAAACTCATGCTATAAAATTGAATCTGATGGTGGGATTCTATTGGGAAAAAACAAAGAAATCGAGTGGGTGAAAGCGAGATCTGAGAGAACCTAATGAAGCAAATTCACTGAAGGTCCACAAAGCTCATCCACAAAGCTCTTTTTATCATTGGATCTGCTCCAATGATGCCACAGATTCACCGTAGGTCTCTCCTGCCTCACTACGCCACGGTGATCATCTGCCTCTGTCGCCTCCCACGAGAAGGCACCACCACCAAGCTTCCACTGTGCTCGGATCACAACAATCACAATCTGATCCACTGCTTAATAGTGCTCGACCTTCATGGCCTCAAACTTCAATCTTACATAATTCACTGCTCACGGGGATTGTGGGTGCGTCCACTACCACAGAGCACCAGGTATAACATAATTCTAGTCAACGAGGATGAACTACGCAACACTCTTACCATGAACAGAAGCTCACCGCACCCGTGGCAAATTTTCCTTCACAGCCTCCACACAGACTCTCGGCCTCACGTTTCCTCTGCAGGTCAAATCAACCACAGCTTCCAGTTGCAAATTCGCCTTCACGGCCTCCACACCTTCACGGCCTTTACGTAGCCTCCAATAACGAAGGACAACGCCTCCCTGTAGGTTAATGCTTTCACGCAAACACCACAGGTGCGCGTTGGCTTCCACGTCCTCCATGGATCAGTAGGAACAACACTCCACTTCAAAGCAACGCTCCTCACACAGGCTCTTAGCCTCCCAACGCACAAGTCTCTGATCTTGTGCGCTCCGATACCATGATAAAATTAATGAAATGGCTCTCCAAGTGAGAACCTGGAGAGTGTACAAACACACTCACACAATCTGATACATGCAATCAAGAGAACAACCTAGTACATATAGGCTTTCTCACAATCGGGTGGTTTGAACCACTCCCTGAATATTAGGATCTGAGATCTAGAATTATAATCTCAATCCTATCCTAACTAAACTTTCTCCATTCTCCCTAATGTGTGCCTTTAGGTATGTGATTGGTATGTTTTTTTTTTTTTTTTCATTTATTATTATTTTCATTTGTATGATTATATGATGATTTTGACATCAATTATTTCATGATTTTAGATATGGGGCCTTGTGGCTAGGAGAGGGAAATTGTTCGAGACCATCCTAGTAGTGACGAGTGTGCACAAGGTGGGTGCACATTGGGTAGGTGTGATCAATAGAGGGGGAGTTCGAGGGGCTCTAGAGAACACAATAGTGGCCACAGTGGGATGTGGTAGGAGTGTCCCCCTAGGCAGATATGGAGGGTTAGGGCAGAGCTACGAGAAGAGAACCACATTTTACATGACTTGGTGGTAGCCCTCAAGAGGAGGGATATGGATGCTCATCATTGAATGATTACTCTAGTGTTGAGTATCCCATAGGATGGATGGGCCATGTTGGGGGAGGATGTGGTGGATGTGGTAGGGACATTATATCGTGAGTGGCGACTGACTAATTTGAAGGGTGGTGATGGCAGCAACGACAACACATCCAATTTTGGTCACCAATCCTAAGGAGATGTAGGAGCATCCCATTCGTGGTAAAAGGAGATACAGTGATGGTCTTGCACTACCACCTCCCTAGATGTTGGATGTTGTGATATACCAAGGGAGCACCCATTATGAGGATGCTCCCCTCATTTTTTCTATGACTCATTTTTTATGGAAATAGCCCATTTATTGTATATAAATTATATTTATGATAATATACATGATTTTTTTTTGGTTCATATGATGTTTCTTTATGTGTTGATATGATGTATGTGATGTTGATGTGATGGATCTATGCATGTTTGGTTATGCTTCTAAATGATGTTTTAATGTGATGCTTGTCAGTCTAGGATATGATATTTTATGCTATAGATGACTTGGTTATGTTGTCATGGTATGTGTGAGAATATAACATGATCAAAACCTCATACTAACAATTTAGAATGTAGGTAATTTCAAAATAGGTGAGAATCATGAACCTAGAATGTTCGGTTATGTTGCACAATGACGAGTTGGGAATCAAGGAACACGTGCAATGAAAAATTCTAACGTGGTTTGCATCAGCCAAGATGCATATAATAGCATCATGCTTATCTTGCTTGTTAGTGGATGACCTAATTCAAACTACATTTTTCAAGAGAAGGGTTTAATCATGAGAGTAAATGGCTTAGGCTGCCGAAGCGAGGTTAAGTAACCATTGATAAGTCCCATCAACGAACCCAAGATAGTAGGTTCATATTTGATCCATCTATGACATGATGATATGAACATAGTTCAGTATACACATGGCGGGGTTATCAATAGGTAGAAGCTATAAAGTATTGTTGGAAATATTGGCATTGATGTCATTAAATGAAATAATGTTATTGTATGTTGAGTTTTATTTTACAAAAGGTTGAAAGTGATGTGAAGTGCAAAGGCTATGTTAATCATTATGAAGGCCAAAAAACTGTCAATAAGGACATAATATATTAAGACAAAGTTCAAATACATATATTTCGTTAAACAAAAAATGTAGACAATACAAGTATGATTTGTCACTTGTCATCATTTCTAATTGCGATGTTACAATATATTTTTCTATTACAAATATTTTCAAAACTGAACATAAAATAAGAGAGAAGTTTTCTTTTGGAAGCCTAAGAGACAATCCTTCAGTTCATATTCTTCAAGGAATACAAACACCCAAGGAGGCTTTCTTACAAAAGGCACAACATAAAGTAGAAAGTGTTGTTGTTTTTTCAAGAAAAGGAAGAAGGGCTTTGTATGAAGACATTGATGGGTAGCAACAGAAGAGGAAGAAAAAATGGAAGAGGATAAACAATTCAGCAATGAAGTTGATAGCAGAATGGTCTATGAGGTAACTAGCATCTGAAACTTGATGTTATGATTGAGAAATTTTTGTCCTCTTATATGTTATAGTTCGAAGAGGAACATGTTGTTCCTTGTTGAGGTAGGAGCCTCCTGTGGGTTGTAGCCTACATAAAATTTGTGGGAGTTGGAGCTTCCTTGGAGGTAGTAGCCTCTTGTAGGTTGGAGCCTACAAAAATATGATGTAATAAGGAGTAGCAGCCTGCCTTCACATCACTTTCAGCCTAATATTCGTGGTTTTCTCCCTTCGGTGTTTCCACTCATATCTTGTGTCCTTATGTGTTGGTTATGAATGCTATGTGAATGACGTTGAAGTCTTGATAAGTAATCTGAAAACTCTCTTCATGACACCTGCAGAATGAATTCAATGTAACATGAACATGAAATATTAGCTGAATAATAAAGAAAAATGAGCAAAAGTAAAGAATGTTAAATTACTGATTCACACCCACCCCCCCCCACCCCCACTCTCAATAATTTCCTATCCTAAATATCAATTGGGATCATAGCCAGGTTCATCCAATAACAATATAACAACTAGAAGGAGGTCCTAAGTCACCAAAATGACTATTCTAGAAGGATGTTCAATGAATAAATCCCCATTATTTACTGGCACAAACTATGCTTTCTAGAAAGTGAGAATGAAGACCTACTTAATGTCTCTTAGAATAGAAGTCTGGGTTGCGGTAATGGTACGATATGAAGAACCAAAGGAAGGGACCAGTGACAGAGATGCCAAACTAGATTTCATAGCAAATGCAAAAGCAATGACTGCACTTTTGAGTGGTTTATGTGAGTCGGAATTTATCAAAGTAATGCATTCTCAAACAACCAAAGAAATCTGGGATAAATTAGAAAATATTCATGAGGGATATAAAAGGGTAAAGTTGGCTAAGTTGCAAGTATATAGAACACAATTTGAGACCTTAAAAATGAATGAAGATGAAGATATAGATAAAGTATTCTTAAGAGTTGTTGAAATTTTGAACATCATGATAGGTCTAGGGGAAACAATTAAAGAAAATGTAATAGTTCAGAAAATATTGAGATCATTACCATCTAAATTTAATCTTAAGGGAAACAATAGACTTCGAAATTTTGACCAGGGACCAATTACTTGGGACCTTGATAGCATATGAGGTGAGAATTCCAAAATGGAAGTCAAACATCAGGGAGTTAGCCTTCAAGGTGGAGAAGTTCATAGAAGAAAAAGGTTGTTCATGCTCAGGTTCTGATGAAGAAGAAGAAAAATTCGTTAAAAGATTGAAGAAAGGCACAGGTAAGTACAAAGGGAAACTTCCATTTAAGTGCTTTAATTGTGGAAGAGTGGGGTATTTTGCCTCAAAATGTCCCTATAAGAAAGCAGAAAATCAGTCAAAAGGGAAAGAAAAAAACAAATTCAACAATATGTAGAAAGAGAAAAGATTTAATAGAAAAACATTTTATGCTTAACAAGATAGTAGTGTATCTGAAAGCTCCGATGAATCCTCTAGTGAAGATGGAACCTTTGAATTCATCTTGATGGCCTTGGAAGATCTTGAAAAAGATTTTATGGAATATGAAGAAGAAGGTGAGGTAGATCTTGAGGGGGAGTTGGTTAGTGCCTGAAGGAAATAGAAAGGCTTAAACTCCGAAATGGAAAAAAGAAAGTGATTCTTCTGAAATATGCAAAAGAAGAATCAAATTCAGAAGACACTATTAAGTTGAAATTTGAACTTGAAGAAACAAAGAAGGTGGAAGATATTCTGATGCAACAAATAAAAGAGAAAAAGCAGGAGTGTGAAAGATTGGAAGAAGAGGTGGTAAGTCTGAGGAAGAAATTATAGAAGGCTCAAACTGAATTAACTATGAACATTCAACAGATAAAAGGTTCTAAACAATTGGACAAGATATTAAATGCTCAAAGATCTCCACTTGTAAAGGCTAGGTTAGGCTATGAAGGAGAATCCAGTAAGTCTAAGGTAGAGGATAATAAGGCAATCACTTTTGTAAAAGCTATGATGGGAGACAATGACAACTATCATCAATCTGAGAACAAAAATCTAGGCAACACTTCAACATCAAATGAACAGTTGCAAAGAAACAATACTGAAAAAAACTAGGAGACAAAAGGAGTGAATAATCAAACAAAAAATGAGCATATACCATACTGATTTAGAAGACAGAATTTTCAAATGTCTAGATGGTTATATCCCCAAACATCACCCTCTACTAGGTACATATATTACTTCTACGGGTACTGCTACTGCTGTAAAAAAATTGGACATAAAGCCATAAACTGTAGAGCTTATGTAAAAAGATTTGATTTTGGAAATTCAAAAGGAATTAATGATAATAATGGATTCACACATGTATATACTCCTATCCGTAATACTATCGAATGTTTTTATTGTCACAATATTAGACACAAGTCATATGAATGTCATCTTAAGGACAATAAACCTTCATCTCAGAATAATTATAGAACAAATGGATGCATGCAATGGAGAAAGAAGATTAATAAGCGTGATCTAGTTCAATATGCTCAAGATCAAAACATTTAATGGTATGTGGACAGTGGTTGCTCTAACATATGACTAGAGACATAAGAAAGTTTGTAAGCTTGGATGAAAATAAATTTTGTAATGTCACATTCGGCAATGATAAAACAAGGAAAATTAAAGGAAAAGGAACAGAGCGTTGGAATAATGGAAGAGGAAAAGCTCAGGTTGTATTGTTTGTAGATGGTATAAAACACAATCTGCTAAGTGTAAGTCAAATGTGCGACAAAGGCTGTGAGGTTCTCTTTATAGCTCAATAATTGACTACATTCTTATTATTCACATTTTCTATCTTTCAATATTATTATATTGTCACTTTGCATTAAATTTTTTATTTCACCATTAAAGTCATTTTACAATATTTATCATTTCAACAAATTGAGGTAACTAAGTAAATTTAAAATTAAAATGACTCAAGTCTCAGCCATATTTAGCATCTATAAAATGGTTATATTAATATTAGATGTATTTACATATTATTCATAAAATTAAGCATATGTTCCTCATAATATCGATAGATTTTCTTTGGCCACACGCGAGATCCATCTTAACTCTAGATCTATCAAGCGCCGAGAAAGATCAAATCTCTCGAGGTGCAAACTTTTCTTCAAGTTTTGCATTCAAAAAAAGGATTTGCACCTCAACAAATTTGATTTGCACCTCAACAAATTTGATCCCTGTGAGCGCTTAATAAATCTAGAGTTAAAACAAATCTTGACTAGTTTCTATCTTAATCCAGATCTAACACTGATCCAACTCCACTCGATCAAGTCGATTCTTAATCATAACATATAGATTTACAACGTATATAATTATAAACATAGAAACTTTTTAACATTGTTATTCCCATGGATAAGAAGGATCTAAACAATAATTCCATGATGTGTTTTAACACAACTAATTTATTCACCATGCTAAAGCAACGATGCTAAAGGTTTTACGAAGCATCGAAATCCTTTACGCGGATCGTTTTAGTCAAATGCGCAGTATTGTAATTTTTGCTGAGGCTTTAAGGAAGGGAACTATTTTTTTGGTGTTTCAGTGCTCCAAGTGAATGACTCTCGCTGTGTTTGCTTTTCATTGGTATTCTCCAGAGATATTGGGCGAAAAGATTGTTCCGAGTGCCTTTTACAGTGAGCGTTGAAGGAAGATTAGTTTCCAGCAATGCCTAATTATTTAGTATTGATGCAATATAGTTATTAAGTTCAAATTTGAATTTACATAAAATATTTTTTTCAATGTTAAAGACTTTCAGTCTATATTGTATTTAAAAACTTATAAAATTAAATAATTTTTTAATATTTTTCTAAATTTATTTTAAATTAAAAACCACACTTATCACTTCACTCCAAAACTTTTATTTCTTTCAAAACTTAAATCTAAAATATTTTTTTATTTAAAATTTTATATATCTAAAATTTTTCTTAATAAATATAAACATATTTAAAAATTATGTAAAATAAAATCAATCATTCTTTTTAAAATTAAAATTACAACTTAATATAATCACAATTTTTTTCTTTTATTAAGTTTATTAAACTTTTAAAAACAAAAACAAAATTAAAAAAAGGTAAACCTTTTGACTCCATCTCATTACTATGGATAAATATTGCCGTTGTTATTGAAAGAAAAATCCGTCTGTATAATAAACTACCGACTACCAATATTTTAAAAGTAATATTTCATAATTAAACTTCTAAGAAATAGAATTTCAACTAATAATATGATATTTGTATGAAATAGAATTTCAACTAATAATATGATATTTGTATGAAATAGGTGAATTTTTATTTTATTTTATTTATTTTTTTCTTAAATATGAATCGAGTGAATTTGGTAACTATGGATTAAATTGGTCGGAGTTAAAACTGGGTCTCGAGTATGTCTTAAAACTGCTTCTGTTTGGCTAAGAGCTCATCTTCCTCAGACGTAAGGAAACATGTTAATGGCCCAAGACCCAGAGGCATCTAGCAGGAGTGAAACCCTGCTGCCTTACGGACCACCAGTAGGTTATTCCAGGTGGCGTGGTTTTCATTGAATAACGATGATGAGTCGGCCTGCATTTGTGGATAACAACGAGAGATGGTTGTCCTCACTGTTGGTTTAACAACTGAGTTATGATATGTTTTCCCACCGTAGAAAAAAAAAATCGAAGTCAGAATGTATCACGAAACTTCAACCACAACTTGGTATTGAGGCCCGACCTTGGTGGCCCACTAGAGTCGAGATGGGAGATTGCAATTTATTTTTCTTTGTGTTTGATACTTTTTAGCGTTCCACTAGTTGTTGGTTCACAATAAAAGGTTAAGGTTTGATTTATTAAGGTTAGTGTCAAGTTAGACATTAAATTGGTGTATGAAATTTTTTGTTTAGTCACAATCAACGCTGATATCAAAATGGTATATAAAACTCTTTATTTATAGAACAAAAGATCCACTTTTCAACAATAATTTTATTGTGAAATCTACCAAAACATACATACTTTACCCATCTAATTTTAAATCTATAATACACATTCTATTTTTAATTTTATTCATTTTTATCAATATTCATAAATCCAAACACGGCTCCGATTTTGGGAATGCATACGCAAATTATATCGGAAATGATATCCGGACTCGAGAAAGTTCATATATGTAACGTTGGGACCTTACCCAACATTGCTATGTCCATTCAAATTTATCAAAAGTCATTGGTACGAACCTTGCTACTTTATGATATTTGTCTCTTTATCTTCCTTTCATTCTCACTGGTCTTCCCTTCATATCTTCCTTCTAAATATATATATTGACTGAAATTAGTGACGGCCTACATTTTTGCAGAAAGATTTATTAAGAATTGTTCATAAATTTGACTAGTATTCTAATATATTGTCCTTAGCATATTGTCTGAATTTTGAACAAGAGCCGGAGACCTACAAAATCCATTCAACTGCCCATCTGAATCCATAGTTTATCCGCCTTCTAATAAAGAAGTTGTTCGTAGACTATCAACCGCAATGATAATGTCCGTTGAATGTCGTCAACATCACTGGCATACAAGTCAAAGAATGCAAAAAAAAATTACCGTAATTTTTTAAATAAATATGTAACAAATATATTATTTTTATAAGTATGCAACCAATATACTATTTTTTAAAACTGATCTGTACACAAATTTCACAATAATCTAAATTTCTAAAAACATAATTTTAATTCTAGTGAAGTGAGTTTCAGCGGTTCGTTGTTTCCGAGTATATTTTGCCTTTGATTTTAATATCGGATGAAATGGCTTCGTTTACTTGATATAGTTTTGCTACATGTTTAGTTATGAAAAATAAGGTGTTACTCGTTTTTGTTGAAGCTAAGCCATTCCACTTGCAAGCTATATTAAAAGGAAATCCTAGCGAAGTTGTTTCAGTTGTCCTAACATATTTAATTGCTTTGAAACTAGCATTTGTACTAAGAGGTGCAAAGGGCTTTTGCACAAAGGTGTTTTTGGTTTGTTTTGTTTTTTTTTTTACTTTTGGAAAATATATAACTATCAAACATATTTTCAAATTAATTTCAATCTTTAATTTTAAAAAACAATGCATATAATGATATATCGATTAAATCTATGAATTGGAATGTCGTTTATTTATGCTATATTTCAACATAGAAGTACAATATTTATAAATATAATCATCTTCAATTTTTGTAGAGGATTTACCAAAATTCCTAGAAGTTAAAGTTGGGCATTTGTCCTTTATCTATATAAAGCATATATTGTAATTTCGTGTATAGCTTGTCCACAATATCTTCATAACTTTTTTTGTTTGTTTGGAGAATTAGCTTGTACTGAATGGCACAAATGAGAACCAGAGACGTAATGCCAAATAAGGTAGAAGGAATGCATCATCTATTACAAGTATGGACAGAATAAGAACTATCCCATGGAAGGCAAAATACAAGGAGGCAAGATGGAAGATCTCTTTTCTGATACTATCAATCCTCAATTCATTTACTTCAACGGCTAGCCATAACTTCCTCATCTCTCTACCACAACTTCAACAACAGAAGATGGTCGCTGCTATCCATGATTTCTTCTAATAGATGTTGTGGGGTTTTCACAGAAGAAGGCAGACCGGAAATATCAGAGGGCCTCTCATCCTGGACATTCAAACGGATTTCCACAATTTGAGAATCAACTAACACATTGACTGTAGATTTAGAAACGACACTAAGATATGCACACTTATTAGCAGAATTGTGAGTCATTTTGAGCAAATTGAAATTCCAATATTGTCTTCCAAAACAAAACTCAAAATGCAAAGCAGTAAATCTGGAGCGACTAAACCAACCAGAACGTCATAGGGACACATGTTCAAATTCTTCAGAGATTACCAATCTGAACAATGTTGTGAGAATAAAATTCACAATATAAAATCCTTGTGCTTAATTACTAAATTTTTCAAGAATTACATTTTAATCATATAAAGAATGTTGTGAGGATATAATTCAGTGAGGATATAATTCACAATAGAAAAGCCTTGGACTTAATTACTAAAAATTTTAAGAATTACATTTTAATGATATAAATAAAGTAATTGAATACAGTTAGATAGTTGTTTCATATTTTTAAAATGAGTAGTCTTTAGTGCGACTTTTTGAAGGTTTTTACGGTGGCTTTTTTCGGTGTAATTTCTCTAAAATTTGGTAAGAATTTATTGAAAATAGAAGTTTGATTGCTAACCTTACACAATCGAAGTGCCTTAGGGGTTTTTGAGGGTGCTGAATCCATCTATAGAGTAAAAAAACCAATTTAAATAACAAAAACCAAGATTTTACCTTAATTTTTTTAACGGATTCCGGCACCAAACTCCAAAAAGTCGCACTAAAAACAACTCCTTTTTAAAATCATCATTTATTTATCGTTTTTAAAACATATTTTTAATTTATCTTTTTTTAAATTTAAATAATATATTCATAAATCAACCCATATTTGAAATATTTAGAATGATTGATTGAATGGTCGGTTTGGAAAATCTTCATCATCACTATGCTAAGGCATCATACCATCTTCAACAAATACGTGTAACAACATTTAAAAAAACCAATGCTACTGTGGTACTGTTATTATTTTAATAATAAATTTCATAGATAATATTCAATTAGTTTTGAAATTTAATTTATTTTTTAATTTACTGTAAAATAAAAATTGAAATTTTAACCCTGTTTAAAAAACATAACAGCTTAAAAAACACATGTCCAATAACATAGGAAAAAACAAAAACCTTTAAACATTTAATGTGCTATCCATAGAATTTGGGAACGAAACCAAATTAACACTGAAATTGAAATAAGAATAAAAATCTCCTTTTCAGCTCCTTTAGGACGACACGTTGAAGCATTCTTGCCCCTCCTCCCCGATCAAAACCCGAGGGAAATAACAAATCTTGTAGTGGCATTTTAAAATGTAAATTAATGTTTTAATAGTTTTTACTAATGGTAAATTAATGTCTTAATACTTTGGGCATTTATAGTTTGATAACAAAATAATAATACTAAAATAAAGTTGTAAAATACATATATATATTTTTTTATAATTAGAAAAGAAATCACTAACAGATTTGTTAAGGTGCAAAGTGTTTTTTACTATTATTATAATTGGAGATATATTCAATAATAATATTAATATAATTATAATATATAAAAAATTATGATTAATATTTAAAAGTTTAAAAAATTATAATAACTATAATTATTAAAATTATATTTTTAATTTAAATAATATGTTTTTTTAATTTACGATTTACAATCTAAACTATAAAAAGTATTATTTAATAAAATACAACTAAAACTTTAATATTTAAAATGTTTCAATAAATAAAAAAAAGTGTAAAGGAATATGAATTTTTGCAAGCCACAATATAGTACATTAAAGTCACAACTCCACTATTTGTATACTGAAAGTTAAACCTCTTCACAATGAATGATGTTATAATATATTAGTGTTGAAATTTCTATTTAATTTCATAATAGTTTTATATTATCAAACTTTTTTTTAATAAAGCAAAACCGTAATACCTTCTTTTAATATATTTTATAACTTTTTTTTATCATTAACAATGAGTGGAATATCCCATTAAAAAAAAAATCCAATATCTCTTTTGATTTTGATAATATTATAATATTATTAATATAGTTAATAAACATTAATAATAAGATTATATATGTAAGGATTAGTGAAAATAAAATTAGTAATATAATAAATAAATAATAATAAGAGTTTATTACGTTGGGTTTTATAATATTAATCTTAGTGTTTGTAATATTGAGATATTATATAAATAGGATTTACAAGGTTAATCATAGAGTTTTTAATATTAATTTTAGATTTTATATTAAGGGTTTATAATATTGGGTTTTATAGTAAAAAATAATCAACAAATATTCAAACATACTTAATCTTAACAATATTGTGATGTTGGAATGACATCGAAATTTATCCAATGTCGCATTGTGACAAACATTGTCATAATGTGACAATTAATTTGACAATTATTATGGCAATGTTACATTATAATGCAGTTTATTGAACATCTCATTGCGACATTACAAAATTAGGGCTTAGTGTATTAATCTTAGGTTTTATAATGTTTTATAATATTAATCCCAAGGTTCATAATCCTAAGGTCTATAATGTCAATCTTAGGGTTTATATAGGGTTTTCTGATGTTAGGGTTTTGTGTGGGATATAATATTGTGACATTACAAAATTAGGGTGTTATATTAAGGTTTAATATATTTAGAAATATATCCAACATCACATTGTGATAAACATCGTCACAATGTGGCAATCAATTTGACAACCATTCTCACAATGTTACATTACAATGCAATGTATTCAATGTTGAATTACGATATTGCAAAATTAAGGTTTAATGTATTAATATTAGGGTTTATAATATTAATCCTAATGTTTTTAATATTAATGTTATGGTTTATAATATTAATTTTAGGGTTTATATTCCTAGGGTTCACTATATTAAAATTACAATTTACCATATTACTATTTATAATATTAATATTAGGGTTTATTGTATTAATCTCAGGGTTTATATGCCTAGAGTTTATAATCCCTTGGGCTTGTATATCCATTGGGTTTATATATCCCTTGGGTTTACAGTATCAATCCATTAGGTTTATAATATTGAAACGTGGTCACAATGTGACAATAAATATGACAATCATTGTTGGAACGTTGCATTACATTGCAAATTTTTCAAGGTCACATTGTGACACTACAATTGGGCTTCATATTGTGACGTTAGAATGGTACAAAGATCAATCCAACGTCGCATTGTGACAAAAATTTTCGTAATGCTACATTACATTACGTCGCATTGTTACATTACATTTATAATTTTTGGTATAACATTTAGGTTTAAAATTGTGAAGTTATATCGTTGTAGAAATCTATCCAACGTCGCATTGTAACAAGTAATATGCCAATCATTGTTGGAATCTTACAAAACATTGCAATTTTTTTAACGTCACATTGTGACACTACAATAGGGATTTTTATTATGACAGTTGCATCATACAAAAATCAATCCAATATCATATCGTGACAAACATTGTCACATGATGACAATTAATCTGATACTCATTATTGCGATTTTACATTACATTGCAATTTATTCAATGTTGCCTCTCAACATTGCCAACTTAGGGTTTATAGTATTAATCCATTAGGTTTATTAATTCCTTATGTTTATTTTATAATATTACTCCCTAGGGTTTTTAATCCCTAGAGTTTATAGTGTTAATGCCTTGGGTTTATAATATTAATCCGTTGGGTTTATTATTCTTAGGGTTTATATTTGTAGGGTTTACTATATTAAGTTTACAATTTATAATATTGTTAAAGTTATAATTAATACTAAGGTTTATTATATTAATCTCAGGGTTTATATTCCTAGGGTTTATAATCCCTTGGGTTTATATATCCCTTGGGTTTATAATATCAATCCATTGGGTTTACAATATTTAAACATTGTCGATTAACTGGAAAAAAATGGAGCGTGAAGGAGCTGGGTCATACAAGTTAGGGTTCCACAGATCCTCCACGACTTCTACTCTCAGGCTCTCGATGGCCTAGAGGGGCTTCCACGGTTTCGCGAACATGGCCCCCAATCGACAACAATTCTTATAAGGTGGTTTTCGAAAAGGGAAAACTAATCTTATGCTTGTGGCTCTTCTGGAACATCCAATAGTTGAACCCCAGAACTCATCGACACCCCTACATGTCGCATAAGAGACCCCCATCTGCAGCAAAGCCATCAAGTGTAATACGGATGCGTTGATGCTATTTCACTTGATTTGCGCGATAAAGTATTAACGAGACTATGACTTGGGGTTTGCTCCGGTTTATCAGTGGCGGCGGTCAGTGGCTAAAAGACCTGCAGACTCCTCTCTCATTTGGATGCGGCTTACATTATTGCCTAAGGGGGACTTGCCTCACCCCTGTCCTTCTTGTCACGGTGACCTTGACGGATCCATGCGAGACTGCTCACAACGATTTCCACAAGACAGAACCTGAAACGAAGATCTGGGGAGACATGGAATGATTTTCTTTTCGGCCCCATACCCATCACCACTTGACTACACTTACATGGGGGCTACTAGAACTGGCGGTGAATGAAGACATCAAAAGGGCACTGGACACCAAACAAGAGGTATCCACAACTTGTTTTAAAGTTTTTATTAGAACTCTTGTAGGGAAAAATAAATTACTCTGGGTTTCTGACACAGAGAGGGTAATTAATTTGAAACAGAGCATCTGCCAAACAATGGGATATCCAATCCACACACAATCCCTTATCAGTGGCGACAAAATTTTACAAGAGTTCAAGTCAATCAAGGATTACCATATTAGCTTAGGGTCCTCCATAACACTCAACCTGAGGCTGAGATGAGGAGTTGTGGAATAGGGCAGATCCAAAGGTCAAGAGGGGTCTAGGGGAAACACGTCAAAACATGGGTCCTACTACAAGAACATCCTGTAGGGGAAAAATAAATATTTTGCACCTATAGAATGAATGGGAAGCGACCTAAGCCCATACATAGTAGAGAAATTGAATCACACACCATAATTGTCCATGGACATACCCGATACCGATGAACATCGCACCACTTATGAAGCACAAACAATTATATGCCAATTCAACTACTTTTGGCCAAAACCAATGGAAATCTTCCATTGGATTTTCACAAAATGGACCATGGACTGCGAAATTCATCTCTGCTCCAAAGGATTTTTCATCCTCAAATTTTCATCCTCGGATCACAGAGACATTATACTCCGTGAGGGACCGTGGTTCTGGGGTTCTACAAGACTCTTCATTACCCCATGGTTTTCGGATTTTGATGCGAATACTATGTCTATCTCGAGAATGTTGGTTTGGGTCCGGTTACACAACCTCCCCTTGCATTTCTGGAATGGAAGTGTTCTAGAAGGCATTGGAAATATCATTGGGAGATACATCAAAATAGATACACAACGTTTGGGGGAGAGGATCTACACATTCACACGTATATGTGTGGATGTAGATCTCAGCAAAGGATTACTGGAAAGCATTCAGTTCAAAAATAAACAACAAACATGGATACAAAACCTAGATTATGAAAACACTGCATTCATATGCATAATTTGCGCAGACCGGACATTTACAAAACACTTGTCTAGATGAAAAAAGAGATAACTGAAAAATAAGAAGAATAGGAAGGCACATAAAGGGTGGAAATTCCCCCCTGTGAAACAGAGGAGGATGCAGAAGAAGAAGTGGAATAACCCATGCCCAACGAGAAAGAATAGCCAGGGACATAGTCAGAAGCAATAGGGAATGAATCTCATGATCCTTTTGACTTACAGAAGCCCCCTGAATGACTTAAAAAGGAGTCTATGGATACAAACAATGTTGGGATTAAACGACAACATTTATAAGATACCTCAGACTCAGACAAGGATAATGGGGCACACATAGAGGAAATTTAGCTCGCCCTCGTCTCTGCTACGCCATCACAAGGTGCATGGTGCAAGGTCGAGAAGAAGAAATGGAGAAAAACTTGATTTTCTCCTCTTTTGTATTTTTATGATCTCTTGTATGTAATTGAACACTAGTCTTGACTAGTTGTCAGACAACTACAAGCTAATGCAACATGTAATTTTATTTTCATTAATAGAATTACGAATTTTTCCTTGGAAAAAAAAAAATTTAAACACTATCGCAATGTGACAAACAATATGATAATCATTGATGGAACTTTACATTACATTGCAATTTTTTCAACGTCACATTGTGACACTACAATGGGGCTTCATATTGTGATGTTAGACTCTGGTAAAAAAATCAAACCAATGTCGCACTGTGACAAACATTATCACAAGATAAAAATAAATCACATACTCATTGTCGTAATTTTACATTAGATTACAATTTATTCAATGTACCCTCTCAACCTTACAAAATTAGGGTTCAAAATCACGACTTTTAATATTGGGTCTATGAAACCCAATATGAAATATCTAGGGTTGCATTATCACATTATAAAATTAGGGTTTAATATTAGAGTTTATGATATTTGGTTTAACATTATGGTTATAATATTAGGTTTAATTTTGGGTTTTATAATATTGGTTTTATATTGCTAAGGTTTATAATATCTGGTATAACATTTGGGTTTAAAGTTGTGAAGTTAGAATGGTGCAAAAATTTGTCCAACATCGCGTTGTGACAAACATTGTCGCAATGTGACAAGCAATATGACAGTCATTATTGGAAGCTTACATTAAATGGTAATTTTTTCAATGTCACACTGGGACACTAAAATAAGGCTTCATATTGTGATGTTTGCATGGTACACAAATCAATCCAATGTCGTATTGTGAAAACCATTGTCCAAAAATGACAATTGATCTCATACTCATTGTCGCAATGTTACACTACATTCCAATTTATTCAATGTCGCCTCTCAAAACTACAAAACTAGAGTTTATTAATCCCTTTTGTTTTTAACCCTTAGGATTTATAATGCTAATCCCTTAGCTTTATAATAATAATAATTCGTTTGGTTTACGATATTGAAACATTATCGCAATGTCCAAAACAATATGACAGTCATTGTTGGAGTGTTACATTACATTGAAATTTGTTCAATGTCACATTGTAACACTTTTATGGGGCTTCATATTGCGGCGTTATAATGGTACAAAAATCAATCCAACATTGCATTGTGAAAAACATTGTTTCAAGATAAAAATCAATCTGATACTCATTGTGGTAATGTTACATTACATAATAATTTATTCAACGTCCCCTCCCAACATTACGAAAATAGGGTTTAAAATTAGACCTTTAGTATTGGGTTTATGAAACCTAATATGAAATGCCTTGGGTTGCATTAAACGACATCACAAAATTAGGGCTTAATATGAGGGTTTATAATGTTGGATTAAATATTAGGGTTTAATATTATGGTTATAATATTGGGTTTAGTGTTAGGGTTTATAATATTGGTTTTATATTGCTAGGGTTTATAATATCTAGTGTAACATTTGTGTTTAAATTTGTAAAGTTAAAATGGTGCAGAAAACTACCCAACATCACATTGCCACAAGCATTGTCGCAATGTGACTAGCAATATGATAATAATTGTTAGAACCTTACATTACATTGCAATTTTTTCAATGTCACATTGTGACACTACAATAAAGCTTATATTGTGACATTTGCATGGTACAAAAATCAATCCAACATCATTTTGTGACAAAAATTGTCACAAGATGCCAATTGATTTGATACTCATTCTCGCAATGTTACAGTACATTGCAATTGATTCAATATCATCTCTCAAAATTACAAAATTAGGGTTATTAATCACTTGAGTTTATAGTATTAATCCATTGAGTTTATTAATTCTTTATGGTTTATATATATATATATATATATATATATATATATATATATATATATATATATATATATATATATATATATATATTGTGTCAAGTTGTTTGTGATCCTCCAGGCTTGACCTATGGCTTGAGGAGCTGTGACCTAGGGGCATATAATCTGTTAAAGTCACCCGAGGCTCGCACTTGGTCGAGGCCACACCAACCCTAAGCTGACTAGATTTTTAGCATGTCTCCTCATTGGGCATAACCACCTCCTGTGAGGTTTGATCCTAGGTCGTGTTGCTAACGAGACCCATCCTCAACTAGTTGTGCTAGTGAGACTTGACCTTTGTGGTTATAATATTAATCCCTTAGGTTTATAATATTAATTCCTAAGGTTTATAATATTAAACCCCCAAGTTTACTAATCCCTTGACTTTATAATATTAATTTTTTGGGTTTACTAATCCCTTAGGTTTCTATTATTAATCCCTCGAATTTATATTATTAATAATTTGTTCAACTCATTAATCGCTTGGGTTTGTTAATCCCTTGGATTTATAATATTAGTCCCTTGAGTTATTAATCCCTAGGGTATATGATATTGATCGCTTGGATTTATTAATCCCTTGTGTTTTTAATCCTATGATTTATAATATTAATCCTTTGGTATTATGATATATATAATTCTTTGCATTTATTAATACCTCCACTTTGAAATATTCACCCTTTAGGTTAATTAATCTCGTAAATTTCTAATATTAATCCCTTAGATTAATGTATCATTGGGTTACATATTGAGTTTAATATTAATTAATATTATTTAAAATATAAATTAATAATATGAAGATTAATTAATATTAATAAATTAAATTAATATTAATTATTAAAAATAAAATTAATAAAAATATTTTTTATTAATTTATGTATTGGTTTTTTAAAAATAATAATAACACAATTTATTAATATTCATTATTATTAATAAATAATTTATATTATATTAATTAATATTTATTATTAATAAATATAAATTAATAATTAATATTATATTTTATATTAATAATTTGTTTTATTATATTAATTAATATTTATTATTAATAAATATAAATTAATAATTACTATTATATTTTATATTAATACTTTGTTTTACTATATTAATTAATATTGATTATTAATAAATAGAAATTAATAATTATTATATTTTATATTAATAATTTGTTTTTTAGAGTAATAGTTATTTTTCTAATAGTATTATTATATTAAATAATAATAATAATAATAATAATTATTATTATTATCAATTATTAGTAATTTAATTCATTATATTAATTAATATTATCATTATCTTGCCAGATAACAGAAACGATATTACAGTGACCAGTAATTAACTTATTTTGACAAAAAAAATTGAATTGTAATATATAAAATTTACATTTTCAAACGGAAATTAATTATTATTTTTTAAATATATTAATTTTATTTATTTAACTTTTGATTGGTTCATTTTATTAGGAATTTGGCTTTTGTGATCCATAAATTATGTATCAAATTTTTCGGTGAAAATCACATTCAAGAAATTTGTGTCAACGTGTTTCGAACCAGCCAGTGTGGTTCATCATCAGGACAAGATGAAAAATCTGATCTAGGACTCAGCTTAAATAGATAATAAAGCTCTAATTAGCCATTATAAAAAAACTGCTAGTTTGACTATAAAAAAATATAAGAAATATAAAAATGAAAATATATAATAACAGTTGTATAATTATTATTAAAATAATAATAGTAATAATAATAATTAAAATTAAATTAAAAATAAATAAATAAATATTATTTGAATGTAATTCAATTGAATGAAATTCAATATAGAATTTGAAACTAAACTTTTATTTTTATTTATTTATTTATTTTATTAATAGATAAATTAAATAATTAATTAATTAAATAAATAAATGAAAATGTAATTAAAAATAAATAATCAAAATAATAATGATAAATAAATAAATAATAAGTAACTAAATAATAAAGAATAAATGAATGAATGGATAAATAACAATAATAAGGAATCAAAAATGAAAAAAGGAAAACGGGACGAGAGGAGAGGAAAAGATGAACCGAGGAAAAGCAGAAGGGAAGAAACCCAATAACTAAGAATGAGGGGCAAGGATCCAGCATCTTCTCACACTCCACCCATCATCCCTGTTAACGTTGACCGACCTCTTTTTGATTTCAAGGGCCTCCCTAAACTTTCGGTGGTGAAAATGGTCAACCCTCGCAATAACCTTAGCATCCTCAATGCAAATGTGATGCTTTGTCTTTTCAGCATGTTCTGCTAAGGCAGAGGAGTGAGATCTATTATGATTTAGGTCAACGACATGTTCATGAATTCTTTAGCTGATGGATCGACCAGTTTCACCAATGTAAGGCGTCCCACAAGAACACTGAATCAAGTAAACACCCTTACCCTCCTTAGAGAAAATCAGGTCCTTAACCGATCTGAGCGAACTTCGAATAGTGCGTAGGGGCTTAAATGTTGAAGAAACATTATGTCTCCTTAGTTTCCTAGCGATCTTATCAGTCGTTCCTTGGATAAAAGGCAGGTGAACTCCAGATGACCTGTCATAATTATCAATTTTAACCCTAGGACCTTTTTGAACTTTTTGGAAAGCTCTAAGACATTGAACCTTGTTATAACCATTTCTAAGGAAAACATTAAGAAGATGAGATTTCTCACCTTCAAGGTGGTGCTCATCAGCAATTATAAAGGCACGAGTGGCTAAGGTGATTAATGGTAAACTTAATGGAGTCAGACTGACCATTGAGATGACGGAAGAAAAGGTCCAATTTCTCTTTTGGCCACACCACACAGCTGTCATCCACAAATCGTTTCCAAATCTTAGGTTAAAAAAGAGAGGATGAGAGGGCTCTAGATTCAAAGTCTTCCATGAAAAGATTAGCCACTATCAGAGATAGGGGGGAACGCATGGCAACACCACAAGTTTGTTCAAAGAATTCACCCTCAAAATTGAAGAAGGTCGAGGTAAGACAGATCTAGTACCTTAGCCACTCGTGCCTTTAGAATTGCTGATGAGCACCACCTTGAAGGTGAGAAATCTCATCTTCTTAATGTTTTTCTTAGAAATGGCTATAGCAAGGTTCAATGTCTTAGAGCTTTCCAAAAATCTGAAAAAGGTCCTAGGGTTAAAATTGATAATTGTGGCAGGTCATCTGGAGTTCACCTGCCTTTTATCCAAGGAACGAATGATAAGATCACTAAGATACTAAGGAGACATGATGTTTCTTCAACCTTCAAGCCCCTCTGCACTATTCAGAGTTCACTCAGATCGGTTAAGGACCTGATTTTCCCTAAGGAGGGTAAGGGTGTTTACTTGATTCCGTGTTCTTGTGGGACACCTTACATTGGTGAAACTGGTCGATCCATCAGCCAAAGAATTCATGAACATGTCGTTGACCTAAATCATAACAGATCTCGCTCCTCTACCTTAGCAGAGCATCCTGAAAAGACAAAGCATCACATTTGTATTGAGGATGCTGAGGTTATTGCGAGGGTTGACCATTTCCACCACCGAAAGTTTAGGGAGGCCCTTGAAATCGAAAAGAGGCAGGTCAACCTTAACAGGGATGATGGGTGGAGTGTGAGCAGATGCTGGATCCCTGCCCTTCATTCTTAGTTATTGGGTTTCTTCCCTTCTGTTTTTCCTCGGTTCATCTTTTCCTCTCCTCTCGTCCTGTTTTCCTTTTTTCGTTTTTGATTCCTTATTATTGTTATTTATCTATTTATTCATTTATTCTTTATTATTTAGTTACTTATTATTTATTTATTTATTATTATTATTTTGATTATTTATTTTTAATTACATTTTCATTTATTTATTTATTTAATTTATCTATTAATAAAAAAAACAAACAAATAAATAAAAATAAAAGTTTAGTTTCAAATTCTATATTGAATTACATTCAAATAATATATATTTATTTATTTTTAACTTAATTTATTATTATTATTATTATTATTTAATAACAATAATAATAATTATACGACTGTTATTATATATTTTTATTTTTATATTTCTTATATTTTTTAGAGTAAAACTAGCAGTTATTCTATAACGGATAATTGGAGCTTTATTATCTATTCAATTTGAATCCTAGATCAAATTTCTCATCTTGTCCTGATGATGAACCACACTGGATGGTTTCGAAACACGTCGACACAAATTTCTTGAATGTGATTTTCACCGAAAGATTTGATACATGGTTCATTTTATTGTACTCTTATTCTACAATGATGACTTTGTACAACCTGCATCATAATGCTTTCTGTCATGTGAGTACCCATGTGTGTTTGGCGTAATACGAGGTGACTACCTCTACCAATTAACACCATGTTATTTCCGCTGGTTGTGGAGCAAATGGTTAATAGAAATATACAACATGTTATAATAAATATTATGACAGACGATAACTTCTTACACATAAAAAGGATCAACCCTCTTTCTTTGCCGTGGACGTGATATTGCAAGTAGAACCGTACGCGGAAAAAAGGAATCAGGGATGACGAAAGTGGAAGAACGGCACAAGTTTTCCTTCTTTCCAAAATAACATTGGAGAACAATGTAACTAGAGATCTTTGACAAAATTGGTAGACATATTTAAGTAAAATGTTGACTACTTGTACATGCATTTTATCAATGAAGCTCCATTTCTAGTGAAAGCTTAGTTGATATGTGATGGCATATTTTTTCAATCCATAGCCTAAAATAATGTTTTAGCCTTTTTCACATTATTCTTTTAAGGGAACGTTCAATACGATTCATTGAAATCATGTCTATAAGGAATTTGTATAATTTCAAAATTTTAAAGATTTTCTTTGTAGTGCTAAATCTATTTAAAACTATAATTTTGACCACAAACTTTTTTATTGTTAAATTATAACTATACAACTTAAAACTAGTTTTAAATTAAAAACAAATAAAAAAATCTTATAATTTCAAATTAATTAAATAAAATCTTATAATGAGATGAATGTATCTATATAAATCTTGAAATTTTATGAAAATAAGGTAAATGTTATCAACATATATGCAATCGAACAAACACTTTGAATGATGAAATAGAGACAAACAAGAATTAAATAAACAAGATTGATAAATGTCAAAGAATTGCATTTTGCAAGTTCCTTTAGGTGTTAATATGCAATCAATGTCATTTGCAAGATTTCATAGTTCCATGACTCAAAGAGCATTTTGCTTGACAATAATGAGTAATGTTCATTTTTTCGCTATCTTGCAACATGACATACACATGTCTTCTCCCTTATGGCCACATCCTATCAGACAGAAAGACAACTTTGCACCGCTGTAAAATTCTAAAAAATAACTTTTGCTAAAATTTGTGTATTACTATCCAAATAGATATAAAATCAAATTGATATGAAAAAATTGTTAAAAAACATTATTCTAACGATTATACTATGTATTACTAATTCATACATATAGAAAATAAGAACAAATTTTCAATATAAAGAATCCAAAACTTGTTTACTTAATTGATGTGTTTAAGTAATGCCATATATAAATTTTATGAATTTAGAATGCTAATTTTCTTTATTGGTTTGATCCAAGGAGCTTTGAATCTCATTGTTTATATAATATTTCATAACAAAATAATCACCAATTAAGTTACCTTAGTGGGCAAAAAATGTTTTTAACTATATTTAAACTAAGTGATAATAGTTTACAACTCTTGTTCAAATGTAGAAATTAATTCATACTTTTCAAAATTCAATAATTAAATTAAGAAAGAATGCTAGTTATGTGACCTTATTATTATTAAACATTAAAAAAAAAATTATTAAATAAATAATTAATATTTAATAACTATTACTATATTTTATGTGACATTATTATTAAACATAAAAACATATTTATTAAACAATTAATTAATATTTAATAACTATTACTACATTTTATATTAATATTAAATCAATAGTATTAACTTTTAGATAAATGTTTTTAGATTAATCACATTATTAAGATTTAGTTGACATTTTAAATTATTTAATATAATTTCAAACTATTTAATGTGATTTGAACCATTTTTATATTTTCACATATCCTAATAATACCACAGTACATGGTTTCAAAAATCAACCAAATCCTAATATGATTTATCTTAAAAACATTTATCTAAATTATAAATCACACCAATTTTAAATCAAACGCCATTAACTTCTATTGAGTTTTTTTCAACCACATTTATTCGGGAAGAGTCTGGGCTTTCATTGGTGACTGTGACTGGATTCCTTCCTTGTCGAGTTATTCTGTGCTTGAGAGGGGTCCAAATAATCAACGAGAATGGCCGACCTCATCTGAGCTATTTGCTGGGTCCAACCCAGAGTCATATTGTTGTTCTGGCCGAGTTTATCCATATAAGTCTGCTTGTGGGCACTCCTGTGAGGAACGAGTTATCTCTGCATATCTGGGCGTGTTCACTTCAGCCAAACCTCCCTTGGCAGGCCTATTCTCTGCTGTGTTTATCAGCCCTCTTAATTGGTGTATTCGGCGTGTCTCTTATGTATACCTCCTGGTCAGCGTATTACTGAAGTTGTGCTTGCTGAAGTATAGTAACGTGGGGTTTGTCTATGTTTTATTCATGGACCGCTAAATGAAACCAGTTTCGTCTTATCCTTGTACTGTGTAATCTTTCAATGGTTCGGTCAATGAATGGTAATGCCTCTAATGTTATTTATGTGTCAGATGACTGATTTAATGCTCCGGTCAATCTGTTGTTGAAAGTGTGTTTAGAGAGCCTTTTTTTGGTCCGCTGTTGGGATATTATTTGGGTTCTTGTTCTGTTCATATACATTTAAACCCAAACATCAAACGATACCTACAGCAGTATACGACTAATGTGTTTGACGAAACTCTTCACTGGTATACCCAGAAAACACAGTGAAATTTGGGGTGATTTCCAAGCGGTAATCTTACAGATATGGTGCCTATCCATGCAATGAGGGCGGCCAAAAAAAAATATAGGAAACTCTAAGTGTAAAACAAAAAGCCTAATCGCCAGAGCCAAATTTTGTAGACATATCGAAAGAAAGCTTTTCAAACAAATGATCCTTTTGATGGCAAGTTGCATCTTGCATCGCAAAAGCCACTTTTACTACTGATATTGCAATGTTTATACGGCCGCGTCCCCTTAGGAAGGTGAATGTTTCTTTGGTTTTCACAACAAAACCTTAGGAAGGTGAATGTTTCTTTGGTTTTAACGACAAAATTTCCCCTCTCTTGATAATTTTGTTTTTATGCTGCGAGTTTGAATGAATGGGTTCTGTTCATGAATTTTAGTTAGTAGCTAAACTTTTGATTTTCGGGCTGCACATTTGAATGAATGGGTTGTGTCCATGAATTTTAGGTAGTAACTACGATTTTGTTTTTAACTACTTTCATTCAATTGTGTTTAATTCAAAAAAATATTTATTTATTGTTTAAATATTTGTTTTTTCTCCAGTCATCTAAGAGATGATCCTTTTGCTTGCAAATTGCATCTTGCATTGCACAAGCCACTTTTACTACTGATTCGGAAAGGTTTAGACTTCATATGGCTGGTCTGCAAGGACTTGGAGTTAGGAAGGTGAATGCCTGTTTGCTTTTTAACAAAACAATTTTGTTTTTATGCTGCATGTTTGAATGAATGGGTTCTGTTGATGAATGTTAGGTAGTAGCTACACATTTGGATTTAGTTGTGCTTGCTTTTGTGACTGGTTTGTTATTAAGCTTAATGGCAAACTCAAAACAACAAATTTTCTCCAAAGAGTCCAAAAAGTTATGTCGAGTCTGCACTTGTTCATTGAAACAAGTGGACAATGTTGAATACATTCACCCTAGCCAAATTACCAACCAGCACATAAGTAATTCATCTGCAGGGACTGGTTATGATGCAAGTAGATTTCTGGTATAAGGATGTTCTGAATAAGGACTTGGGATTGATTTGGAGCTGCTATAACTATGTGACTATAGTATCTCCTTTAGTCTGTTGTTGAGGCATGTGTGTTTTTCCTTCCTGAGCAAGCTCTGGTAGACTTTTGGGGCTTGTTTGGCTTTAGTGGGTCTATGGACAAGGGTTTTTGGTTAGTTTGTGGAGGATTTCAGAATCAAAGTTGTATCAGGAATTTGGAGGTTAATGACCATATGGAGCACAAAGACAGGAGGTGTGAATTGATTTAGGTAAGGCATTTGAGATGATTTACGAGACTGGTAGATTGCCTATGAGAATCTAAATGCTCTTTTAAAATTGTCTTGGATATCATAGATGTTTAAAAGGATAGAGTTTAGATTGGCGGTACTCTGAAATTTTGTACTCATTTGTGTACCATTTTCTCAAGATTACTAAAATTGAGGCTTTGAAGTTTGGTATATAGGAAAGCAAGTTCCTCAAATTGTTTTACGCATATTCTCCTTTTTACTGACCCACCAAATTGCAAAGTCAGATTTATCATTTTTGTTATTATAATGCCCAAACAATGTCTTTCAGTTTTGAACGAAGAAGATGAAACACTTGTAAATTGCTTTAGAACAAGTGGAAGTGGAAAGTGAAATAATGTAATTGATAAAAAATATTTTGTTTTATAAATGGAACAGTTTGGCCCTCCAGTGAACATACTCTGATCTGTATTCCCAAAGGAAGTACCCCTTTTCCAAAACTGTCATGTATATTGTAATTATATGCTTTTGTTTGTTGATTGCTACTACAATTAATTAAAAATATTTTTAAATTTGGATTTACATTCAAATATGGTTTTTATCTAACTTCTTGTCGACTTTGATGATTAAGGCTCTAATAATTTCTGTGTTATCTCACCTACATTTCTTTCTCCGTTATTGATTTCTAGCTGGCTTAAATATTCATGTTTTTCTAAATGTTCTGCTGTCTGGACCATTTCATTGCAGATGACAGTAGAAAATAGAAGATCTTTTGTAATTTTCCAGAGGAGTGTGCTTGACGTACCAACAATTATTTTGAGATAGCCAATCTTATCCAGTCATTGTGTCTGCCTGTATAAAGCTGTGCAAGCTATTCCCTATCGACATACAAGTTGGTCAAGGAAAGAGGTGATCAGTTTAAACCATTTTAGCTTGCATGATAAAGTCATTATTGCTTCCGTGATCACCCTAAGTTTCAGTTCAGGCACTGCTTCTTTTAGTCAACCTTAAAATGAAGTTTTTCTCAAAGTTTCTATTTATTCTCTTGCAAAATGGACGAAACTTATGGCCAACTATTTGACTCTCATGAATAACACTAAATCTTAACTTTAGAAGATGATACATGGACAAAATCTACTATTTGACTCTCATGAATAGCAATCATAAACTGATACATGGACATAATATAAAGGATGTCTTAGATATTTGATAGATTGAACATGGTTAAAGATCCACACCTTATGCAATTTTTGAGATTAGATGTGACAGTATTGTGGAAATGTGGGAGGAGTGAGCATGAGAGAATAATGGCAAGAGATCACGTGGAGAAATACATAACAGTTTTTATTGTTCCAAGGTTATTTGACAGCAGTGGTTTCCATTTGCAATCCTGATAGATATCTGAATCTATGACCTGATTGTCAAATATTAGAATCTCAAATTGACTTGGGTCAAAAGAGTTAACCATATGGATAGAGTAATAACAGTAATAGTACTTTGCACCTAATTTTGGTGGGCACACACACACATACTTAGAAGTATTGGATGGCATATATATATATATATATATTAGATGGCATATGTAGATACTGTACATAATTTGGTGTGAGTTTTGTATTTAAAAAATACAGGACAATAATTCGATTTATCCACCTTTGTTTATTTTTTGTGGTATTAGTGGTTATTTTATGATGTAAATTCAAAATATAACAGGCTCCATCCTGACTTATTTTTTATCCAAGTTCTCTTTTCCATGGGGGCCTGTGCTATAGTGACCAGCCTGTTTTTGAAGCTTGGATTAGAGGTCTGTATAAGTTAACTATAGCTCGTCTTTCCTGGATTAATAAGACTAATTAGAGTTTAGTGGGGATATATATATACCAAGCTTCAAAAATTACATGACATTTGTAAGTACTGTACAGATTTAAATTTGCTTTTGTATTTAAAATTATAGGAGAATGATTCAATTTAGGTGGCTTAAATTGAGAAATCTAGGGGCAGCTAGATTAAGTGATTTCTCTTTCTTTGATAACTACTTGTGATATCTTTTTACTTATCTTGATTAGTTTCTTCTTCAACTTGATTATTATTGTGTTTTTATTGTCAAACAACTACCAAAACAATAAAGAACAAAGAGACAAATGGACACAAGATATAGGCGATCACCTAGGGCCAAAACTGTTGAAGAGCATAACTAGGTTCAGTCTTCATAATTGTATTTGGGTCATAATGAAATGTATTTATCAAAAGAAAAAAAATATATTTATTATTATTATTATTACAATGACTTATTAAAGCATGGGTTTCATGCTTGGGTCATCATTTTGTAGGTCAAAGTCCTCATTGAGGACTTCTAGGTTTTATATTGAGTCATTAAAGTCATTGTCCATTTTAGGAGACCCTTCTTGGGCTTTTGAATCATGTAAAAGGAATTATTATTCAGTAAAATATGTCATTTGTCACCTCCACACCAAGTAGGCTCTTGCTTGATGCAGTCGACCTACATTAGGGCAATTCGACCCATAGAAGAGGCCATATATACAAGTGCAGTTTGATCCATTTACTCACTCACTCAACAAGTTCAATACACAAGAAGGAAGTGCAGAAAAGTGCGAAGTTCAAAGAGAAGGAGAATTCCTGGAGAAGAACAAAGTCTAAGTTTTTGGGCTATCACTCTCTCATTCGTACGAAGTTACTGGGCAACTACTGAGGTCGAAGTTCCACTACTGGATAGGTCAAAGTTCTGCTGCTGGATAGGTCGAAGTTCTAGATCGAAGTTGCTGGAAGGAAGGGCTGACTTGGTGATTGGAGGAAGTCTGTGTCTAGGTCAAAGAGTCTTGGATTATCTCGTCTTGTCTTGTGAAAACTACTGAAGGAAGAGGTTTGACTGGTTTTTCCCCTAGATAGGGGTTTTGCCTTGACTGAGTGCCTATATCTTGTGTCTCTTGTTCTTGTGATCTTGACACACACATAATTTGGTAATTTCTTGATGAAATATAATATAATAAATAAATAAAAGAATCCAACATAATTCACAAGTAATTATTCAAGAAAGAGGAATCAAAACCCTAATACTACTAGCATTGATTTCTCCACATGGTTTCAGAGCTAAGGTCAAGGAAGATTGGAGATCACTCTATTGGCTTGAAAGGAAAGGTTACTCCCTCTATGATAAGATACTTGAAAATGTGATTCAATATTGCAAGAAGTTGGATCAAAAGAATCATCTACAACTTATTCCATAACGTCAAAAGAAAAGGGTTCTTGGCTGCACTCATAGGTTCACTCAATGATGAAAACACATGGATTATTGATAGTGGAGCATCAAGGCACATGAGAGGAGAAAGTAAAAAACTTCACACTCTATCAAAGGAACCATCTTCTCATGCAGTGGAGTTGGGAGACAAGAAAATTTATGACATTAAAGGCTTGGGATCAACTTCTTTGAAGTTGGAAAATGGAGTAAAGCTGCATCTCAACAATATATTCTATGTTCTAGGTTTGAAAAATAATTTACTTTCAATTTATTGCTTAGAAGATAAAGGAGATAGAATTGCTTTTGTAGATGGAAAAGTTATGGTTTGGGGAAAATATTCAAGCATCGATAAAGCTAGGGTTATTGGAGTACATGAAGGAAGTCTATATAGAGTCATAACACCATCTCCTCAAGCCCTAGTTGACATGGAAATCAATCCCATTGAGCTATGGCATAGAGGATATGGACATTTACATTATAAGATCATTCCCTCTCTCAATCAAATGGTAAAACTTAAAAGGCATCCCTAATATAAAAGAAGATCCTGATGTAAGGAATGTGCTTTGGGAAAGAATAAAAGGAAACCTTTTACAAATAGTGAAACAAGGTCTAAAGAAATATTGGACCTCATTCATTCATATGTGTGTGGGCCTATGTCTGAAAAATCACTTCGAGGTCATCTTTATTATGTTACCTTCATTGACGATCACTCTATAAAGACATGGCTCTACCTTCTCAAGAAAAAAATGAAGTATTTGAAAAGTTCAAGGAGTTTAGATTTGAAGTGGAGACCCTAACCCAAAGAAGAATAAAGACCTTGAGATCTGATAATGGTGGGGAATTCACTTCCAAAGAAATGATTTCATATTGTAAAGAAGCAGGAATTAAGAGGGAGCTCATTGTTCCCTACTATCCTGAGCAAAATGGAGTGGTTGAAAGGAAAAATAGGTTAATTGAAGAAGGTATACAAACAATGATATTTGATCAAGACTTATCAAAGTTCCTATGGGGATAAGCAACAATGACAACAATATATATACAAAATAAAAGTCCTCATATTATTCTTGATAATATGACACCCGAAGAGGCGTTCACAGGAAAGAAACCATGTGTGGATCATCTCTGAATCTTTGGGTGCCCGCTTATATCCATGTTCCAAAGGACAAACGAAAGAAGCTAGATTCTACAAGCATTAAAGGGATTTTCGTTGGCTACAGTCTTTCTTCAAAGGCATATAAAATCTACATCAAGGAAGGAAGACAAATTGAAGTAAGTAGGGATGTTATATTTGATGAAAATCATGCCTACAAAAGATCCAAATACATTCCTATTGATTTCGATGATGAAAACATACAACTATTTGAAGAAGTGCAACATGAAAAACCTACTACAATTCAAGAAGAAGAAGAAGAAGAAGAAGGACCAAGTGAGCCTATTCAACCTGTGATCATATCCGACACAAGGAAGAGGCCAAATTGGTTAAAAGTTACTCTTGAAGATGCTGAAGGACATGGAGCTGTGAAAGGAACTTTTAGAGAAAGAAAAAGACCAAAAAGATATTATGGATATGCTGCATACATGGCAAAACTAATAGAAGTTGAACCAACTACATTTGAAGAAGCTGCTCATCAAGAAGTATGGAAGAAGGCAATGCAGGAAGAATATCAATCCATCATGAAGAATGGGGTTTGGGAAATCATTCCTAGACCAAGTGACAAATCATTTGTCACTTAAAAATGGATCTACAAGATCAAACATGCTATTTATCGAAGCATAGACAATTACAAAGCTAGATTCATTGCAAGGGGTTTTTCTCAAAAGGAAGGCATAGACTATGAAGAAAATTTTGCACCTACCGCAAGATATACTATAAGATCCTTGGTTTCATTGGCTGCTACAATGGGATGGAATATCCATCAAATGGATGTAAAAACAACATTATTAAAATGGAACCATCGATGAAGAAGTATACATTGAACAACATGAAGGCTTCGAAATAAATAATAAGGACACTCATGTTTGTAGATTCAAGAAGGTCCTATATGGCTTGAAGCAAGCTCCTAGGGCATGGTATGCAAGAATGGATGCATATCTTCTAAGAATCGGGTTTGTCAAAAGTACTGCTGATCCAAATCTCTACATCAAAGTTGTGGATAATGAGCCAATCATTATTCTATTATATGTGGATGATCTATTTATTACAGGTGTGGAGCGAAGGATACAAGAATGCAAGAAGATGCTGGCAACCGAGTTTGAGATGAAGGATCTAGGACTTATGCATTGTTACCTAGGCCTGGAAGTATGGCAGAAAATTGGGGAGCTATATCTGGGGCAAGGAAAGTATATAATAAAGTTATTGCAAAAATTCAGTATGATGGATTCCAAGCCCATGACTACTCCCATGATCACCAATCTCAAGAAGTTGAGAAGCTCTGACTCAAGTCTCATAGATCCTACCATCTATTGTAAGTTTGTGGGTTCTTTGATGTATTTGGTAAATACTAGACCGAATATATGTTTTTATATGAACATTCAATTTCAGTTGCAGCCTCGTCATGATCATTGGATAACTGCCAAGCATATATTATGATATCTATGTGGTACTATACATCACTGCCTGAAATACGATAGTAAGGAAGTCAGATTGACAGGTTTTACAGATTTTGATTGGGGTGGCAGTGAGACCGATGGAAGAAGCACTATAGGTGGATGTTTTAGTTTAGGATCTGTTATGATTTCATGGATGGGTAGAAAGCAAGATCCTGTTGCTTTGAGTAGTGCTAAAGCAGAGTATGTGGCTGCACGTGAAGTAGGAAAGGAGGCTATATGGTTGAGGAAACTTCTATCAGATTTTTTTGGGAAGCCTCTAAGTCCTACTGTGATAAATTGTGATAATCAAAGTAGCATCAAGATGTCTGAAGATCCCTTGTTCCATGCAAGGACGAAGCATATAAACAATAAGTAACACTACATTAAAATCTTAGTGCACTGGATTGTGAAGCTACAATATGTCCTGATCGATGAACAGGTAGTTGATGTCTTAACAAAGTATCTTAGAAGCACGGTTGGTTTAGTTGATATTACTAATTTTGTTGATGATAAATGTTTGGAAGAGATTTGTTGAGGCATTGTTTGTAATACATAATGCAGGACATCTGGCCAACCTGTATTTTGATATCTCATTCCCGAAATAGGGAGGGTGGCGTTGGTCATAGAGCTCTGGCCTTACATTAGGCACCTAATTCCCTGGGTTAATGGTTAGCAAGTAAGCGTGATGGTACCTAGAGTGGCTGAAAGCTTTAATCCATCTTAGTCCCACCCGGGTAGATTGTCTCGGTCAGGAATCTAGTCTGTGGCACTGTGTATGCCTAAACTCTTCATAGTTCATGTGTTTTGAGATTTTCCATGTCCTTGTATATATATGTTTAAGTTATGAATACCTCCCCAGTTAAGAAGGATTGTTGAAGAATGTAACTAGGTTCAACCTTCATAAGTGTATTTGAGACATAATGAAATGTTTTTATCAAAATATTTATTTATTTATTTTTTAATTACAATGAATTATTAAAGGATGGGTTTCATGCTTAGGTCATCATTTTCTAGGTCAAAGTCCCCTTTGAGGACTTCTAGGTTTTATATTGAGTCATTAGGGTCATTGCCCATTTTATGAGACCCTTCTTAGGCTTTTGAATCATGTAAAAGAATTATTACTTAGTAAGATATGTCATTTGTCACCTCCACACCATGTCGGCCGTTGCCTGATGAAGTTGACCTACATTAGGGAAATTCGACCCACAGAAGAGGCTATATATACAAGTTCAATTCGATCCATTTAATTACTCACTCAACAACTTCGATACACAAGGAGTGCAAAAAAGTGTGAAGTTCAAAAAGAAGGAGAATTGTAGGAGAAGAACAAAGTCGAATTTTTTGGGCTATCTCTCTCTCATTCATACGAAGTTACTGGACAATTGTTGAGGTAGAAGTTCTGCTGCTGGATAGGTCAAAGTTTTGTTGCTGCAAGGTCAAAGATCTAGATCGAAGTCACTGGAAGGAAGGGCTGACATGGTGATTAGAGGAAGTCTATGTCTAGGTTGAAAAGTCTTGGATTATCTCATCTTGTCTTATGAAAACTACCGAAGCAAGAGGTTTGTCTGGGTTTTCCCCTAGATAAGGGTTTTTACCTGACTGAGTACCTATATATTGTGTCTCTTGTTCTTGTGATCTTCATACGCACATAATTTGGTAATTGCTTGATGAAAGATAATATAATAAAGAAGTAAAAGAAGCCAACATAATTCACAAGTAATTATCAAGAAAGAGGAATCAAAACCCTAATACTATTAACATTTATTTCTCAACAAAAACCTCTACTGTTGAGAGGAAAACCCATGAGAACTCTTCTCTTCTTATAGAACTTCAATTGATGAATTCCAAGACCTAAGACTCTTGTTAAAGTCCCCTCTAAGAACAAGTCAATCCTTCCTCCTTGATGAGCTTTCCTTCCAGAAACTTGACCCAATCTATTTCTGCAACTTCGACCTGCAACTACTTCTTCTGCAATTTCGACCACAAAAGAATCTTTTACAATTTTGACCCCAGAATAATCTTCTACAATTTCGACCACCAAAAAATTCTTCTGCAGAAACCCTAGATTGCACATGTGAGATTAATTTTCTTCCTTTCCTTCCTTCGCTTGATAATATTATCTTTCTTGGGTACTCAACCAACAATCTTAGTCTTTTTCAGTCTTCTAAAGTAGCTGCAATTTCGGTCTTCCTGCTACAAGTGATGCCCTAGTTTCTTCGCATGCGTGAAGCATATTGGCCTAGAAACAATCCACAAACCTTCACTTTCTTCTTCTCCTTCTTCGGTAGGTCTTCAACTTCCTTTTCGTACTCTTCTTTTCTTATATCAAACTTCTTTAGAGCTGGATGGATAATCTTCAAATGAGGTGGAAGTCTTCTTATATATAGGCTTCTTTCTAGGTCAAATTGCTTCCTTTAGGCCAACTTGTCCACTCATGAAGGTCAAATTGTTCTTTTGATGATGAAAAGGTCTTGGAGGGTCTATTTGATATTTTGAATTTACATAATTTTATTTACAAGGTGTAACATGCCCAAAAAGGGTCTTCCATACATGGAAATGACTCAATTGACTTGTAGACTCAATGACAAGCCCTAGAAGCACTCAATGGGTGCTTGACCTATAAAACAAATAACCTTGAGCATGCAACCCATGCCTCAAGAATAACAATAATAATTTTATTTTTCTCTTTACATCAAATACATAAAATCATTATTACATATGTCATTATGAATATTGAACCTAGTTACATATTTCAACACTCCCTCTTATCTAGGGAGGTATTCATAATCCATACACAGTACTGGGACATTCTAAAACTGAAGAATTTTCATAAGAAGAGTCAGAATTAAGCCATCTCATAAGCTATTTCCTTAGCTTATGCTAGAGCATCTCATCATACCAACTGACATTGTTACATAGCAACACCTTGACTAACAACTCTATCTCTCCACAAGATTAGAGCACAATGATGGCGAGACCAATGACTGACAGACACCATCATCATTGTCTCTCAAGGCACATACCCCACCCGTGTGTTCACAGGGTATGTCCTTTTAGGAAAATTCCTATCTTAGAATAGCACATCCTCAAGGAATTTCCTCTTTGACTACTCTTATCTTGGATGCCCTACCTCATCCTGAAAGAGTATCAGAATCAATCTTTTTCTTTTTCCCTTTTTACCAATTTGTCCTCCCTCCAATTTTCCTCAACAAAATTGACTTGGATTAGCTTTCTCTCAATATTTGTTTTGTAACACTTCTTTAGCTGTAATTTCCTTTAACCAATTTGAATTCCTTTTTTTTTCTTTTGTATTTCCAATTTTGGAATGAAAATTTGAGTTAACTTATAATTTCCCTTTTTATCACTTGAGTTAGGAAATCGAATTTTCGGTGGAAAGATAGGGAGAATTTTTAGGAAAGAAAGGATGGAAAATTGGGAGAGTTATAAGTGTTGAAAGGAGGGAAAATGTGAGATAATAGAGTTGAAAAATGGGAAACGAGTGAAGGGAAATCAGGGGAGATTTTAGGGGTAAGGAAGGGAGAAAATAGGAAAGAACAAATTTTCTCAAATGCCATGCCACCAGTTACTTGTCAAATTTCTCATGCTGCTAAAAATAGACATGTCTAAAAATGGGCACTACTAAAAATAGTAATATGTTGGCATGTGCACAATATTATACTCATTAGTCTTAGAATCTAATGGGGAATTCATATATGCTATCAACACTTCCATACCAAGACTACTAAAAATAGAAAAAATTCAGAATTGGATGAGACCATCACCATTAGACTCAAAACTCAATGGGGAGTCAGAATATGTAATCATTGGTTCTTGGTTTTGACTGCTAAAAATAGAAAGTTCTCAAGGTCAGATGAGACCACCACCATCAAACATAGAAGTTAGTGGGGGGTCACAATATGTAATTACTGGTGCTTGTCTTTGATTGCTAAAAATAGAAAGTTTTCAGATTTGGACGAGAACAACACCATTGCATTCATAATCCATTGGGGAACCTAGATGTAAATCAGATCTGACATGCAATCATTGCTAAAAATAGAAAGTGTTGGGAATCATATAAGTATACTCATTGGATTTATCTTTTAGTGATGAATCCAAACTCGTGATCACAATCAACATGCAAGCATTGCTAAATATAGAAAGTGCTTGCATGTCACCTTGAAATAGCTCCTCATAAAACTCAGAATCTTGCAAGGACTCTACATATATCATTGTCTTTGACATGCGAGTCTTCGGATGCAACTTGCTAAAAATAGAAAGTGCTATACATGTCACTTGGAAAGGCCTCATTGGAATCTTGAGTTCATGAGGACTTTGAATATGTGATTAGTACTATTCTATCATCCTGGGAACTCTATCTCCTACAAAGTAGGGGCTTGCTAAAGATAACAACTCTCTCCAATCTGTGTAAAATTATTTGAATCATGATTCATTACTGAATTAATTCTTTGACTAGTTATCCTAGGAACCAACTCCTAGCCTATAGCCATATCTCCCTCTGAACCTCTAGTCTGATGAAATGTGCTAGTATTTAACCTTCTAAATTTGCAAGGGGAAAATTTAGGGGTTAACATAATGCTAGTCCTAAAATTTATGGTGTAACATGCAATAAATGATAGATTTTGTTTTTAAAACATTAATAATTGCAATTCCTACGTTAAGTACAATAACATATAGGTATAAAAATGCAACTAAATGCAACTTTTGATTAAACCCTAACTCTAGCCACCATGAAATAGAAGAAAGAGGGAGACTTAGAGTGATCAACACAACAAGACTAGCGCTTCTATTCAAGTGGACATTGGAGTCAAATTGATCGAGGTCAAAGTAGGAGGACCTTGGATGAAGAAGGATGGAAGACACTTCATTTCCCTTAAAAACCATAGTGACTTCTTTCATAGGATATTTAAGGTCAAAGGATGCAGGAAAACAAGTTCATTTGATGTTTTCTTGAATGGAAAACTTTTCATAAATATATAGAAACAAGAGTTCATAAAAGATATTAGACTTTTTAATATCACACAAGATAAACCCTAACTTCAGAAATTACATGCAAAATGGAAAAAAATAGCATTACACTTACACTATTCAAGCAAGAATTAGTTTATCAATCCATAAGATACACTCACCATGCAATACATATGCAACCCAATACAATTTGCTTTCTATTTGGCCGTTTTGTCTAAGTGAACAAGAGAAAACACTAATGCACACTCTCTCAAGAGAAGAGAAATGAGTTTGGGTGATGATGATTCAAAGGGAAGTGACTTCCCTCTATTCATATAAGGGCAATGAAGTCACTTTTTCTTAATTTACAATGAAAAGCCTTAAATTTTTTGCTTAAAGTGCTCAACA
This sequence comes from Pinus albicaulis, assembly GCA_034641835.2. Taxonomy (NCBI): domain Eukaryota; kingdom Viridiplantae; phylum Streptophyta; class Pinopsida; order Pinales; family Pinaceae; genus Pinus; species Pinus albicaulis. Next base: position 410,327,397 of record CM076576.1, read on the forward strand.
AGTTTAATATGTCATAAGCCGATCTAAATATAACTTTACAAATGGATAAATCATAAGGAAATGTCATTAATCCTCCATGCTTATGGGAGGAAAAGCTCCAATATGATGTCATGCTCTGAAAATGGGCATCTCCATCAAGCAAAGTGATAAAGTGGGTCTAAGAATACTCCTCACTCCAAGGAACATCATTAAAAAGCATGCGTGCATCTCCAAGTAACATGCCCTCATCCAATACGTCATTATCAAGAAGGCTTGCATCATCCTCCTAGGGCATGGATGAGCGATGTGATGGCCCATGGGCCTAGTGTTATCCTCGAAAGGGCGTGTGCTATCCCTCCAAAAGCAACTCAATTGATGTCCATCCCTATCTTGGCTTTGGAACAAGACAACACCCATCAAGTAAGTATAATGTTAGCTTGGGGATGTCTTGGATCCTTTAGGCACATCATTAATCGAGCTAATGTCTTGGCTTCTTGACTCAACCTTTCAGCATTTAGAGGTGAAGAAGGGGTTGTACATCCATGTGGGGCTCCTAAAATCCCAATGCTAATCTCTAAAGGGGCAACACTGGTACTACAAGATCTCAAGTGTTCTCACATCTTGGCTAGGCGTCTTCCTTAATGTGTTGGAAAGGTGACAAACCATCCCTTAAGGGAAATTTGGTGTATTTGTGTGAAACCACTTGAAATATACTCTTAAGATCAAGTGAGACCATATTCAATGTTAGGGGTGTTAGCCACCTATAAAATTTGTCATATCAAATGGTGGCTAAATCATTTTTGAAGCCTTCAAGAAACAAGTTTTATTGCAAAACTGTTAGTTCTTGAAGTCTTATGAAGAGATCTTACACTTTGATTGATCTTCAATGCTGTTTCCCTCTTAATTCTGAAAATCTGCTGTTCTCATGATGAAAAGACTGCTGCAAAAAACTCCATTTTACCCCTCTTTTCACTTCAAAATTAACCTCCATTTTATCCCCCTTTTTCCCATAAAATTCCTCTATTTTTCATTATTTCCCTTGTTCCATTCATAAATCCCCTTTTGTAAGGTTTAAAGCTCCTTTTTTGGACCTTACTAAAACCCCCAAATCCTTTGAAAACCATTGAAAATCCATAAAAAATCCACTTTTTACATTATGGGTTTAAGCCTCTTTGGCTAAGTCCTAAACCACTTCCCCACCATATACCCACGCCCTGGAACCAAGCACTAAGTCCAAAAGTGCTTATCGCAATCGGAAACTTTCGATGGGAGCAAGCCTTTTTATTACATAAAACTTCCGATGCCGATTGACCCTTTTTGTATGTAAACCCCGGTTCCTTTATCTTTTTCATATATCCAAAGGCCCCACAATCGGGCGCCAAACCTCATATATAAAACCCTCCCTGAAGCCATTTCCCTTTGTATTTTATTAAAAAACTTTGTTTTTTATATTATAACTAAGCCCACCTTTTCATTGGTCGGAGCCATTCCTGATCGTTGATCATGAACCAATCAACGGCCTACGGAATCTCGCATCGGATATTTCCATTGGGCGCATTAAATATTTTATTTTCCACCTTCAATTGGCAAACCCCCGATGGACTATCATCCATTGATCTCCCCCCGCCAGATCCAGATTGATGGCCCACATCACTTCATCCCTAAGCCCTTTCCCCTGTCTGTAACCTCTTCCGATTCATTTCCCACTATTGATCTGATCCTCAGATCAATGGTCCACATCCAATCGCATCGGTGCTCTTTTATCTTTTACCCCCGCCGAATGCAATCCTCCGATTGCATCTTGGCCATCCGTGCATCAAGATCTGACGGTCTAGATTGAAGCTCACAACCTTGGGTAAATTTCATAAACCTCGCTTTATAATTTTTTTTGGGGAAATCTCTGCCATTGATCTCTGCAGATCAACGACCCACACTAACCCTTTCTCCGCCTCATATATTATTTCATTAGCCCCAAAGATTGATCTTGACCGTCCATGTTGAAGATCCAACGACCCAGATTCACCTCGGTAGGCCCAACTCCTTTGGGTCCTAACCCTTCTAGATCAGATCTCCACCATTCATACTTGTGATCGGATGGTTCGGATTAAAACCACCCCACCTCTTTCCATCCCTACATCTTGCCGATATCGCGCTCCCTCATAGCGGTCCGATCTAAGACCCTTGATCTGACGGCTGGCGTGCATTTTCATACAGATTTAAGCTTGAAAGTTAATTCTCCAAAGCTACGTGATATAGGTGGTTTTGAAAGGCCACATGTCGGCCTCTGATGCATATCGCGTTCAAAAAGGTGAAACCGCCTTCCTCCCTTTTTGCTGCGTGAAACTGCTGGTTTCTATAGCCGAAACTGCTTTCTCCATTTACGCTGCATCTCATCGCGTTCAACCTCTGTCGTTGATCTTTGCAGATCAACAGCCAGTATTCAATCCAGCCATTACATTATCACCCTTCACCTTCCTCCAAGGGACTTTGTAGATCAACCTCCACCATTGATCTCCTTTGGCTAATCTGATCCAACGACCCAGATTCATCTGAGAAACCCCAAATTTCATTTTAACCTTTTTTCTCCACCAAAGGTTATTTCACCCATTTCTTCACATTTTCGTCTATTTTCATTATAAAGTGACCCATTCACTTTATATGTCCATGATTGATATCGACTGGCGATCAACATAGATCAACAACCTGGACTTAATCCTCTACACCATTTCATCAACCGCTCTCCTTTGGACCCCGCGAACAATCTCCACCATTGGATGCTTTCATCCAACGGTCACGATCCAAACCCAAGCCTCTGAAGCAGTTAAACCTTAATACGCAGGATTTCCCTAATTTCATTTGTTTGTGTAGGTTTTAATGATTTTTATCAAAAATTTTTAAAGAAAATTGAAGGCCGAGGATGACGATCCCTCAGGCCTTTATATGTGAAGAAGATCATTTTGTAGGGTTTCCCATCAAATATTATCAGTGTCTCATGAATACTGATACCATTATGAAGCCTCTGCGCACCTGCACAACAACAAGACAGTAAAATTTAAATCAGGTAAAGAGTATCAGTATGAAAGGATCCAACCACAGAAGAAACATGTTTGAAGATTTGTTAAACACAGTTTTGAGGGATTACGGCTAAGATCAACAATCAAAAGCCTAATCCACTCAATTAAACACAATTTGAAGAACAGAAGACAGGAAATTAGGCCGAATTAAGCCTAACACACAAAGTTAAAACAAATATACACTGTTTAAAGGATGACAAAGCAATTCAACAATCCAAGGAGCCTCCATTGCCACATCAGAGGCTAATTGATTCCGCGTCATCTATCAAAGGCCACCTGTAGCCTCAAAGTATTCAAAAGAGGCCGAGTTATTACCATAACAGAGCATATCTTCCTTAGTACAACAAAACAATTATTCTAGCCAAAGAGACTTATTGTAAAAATATCAGCAGCGTTATTACAATGATGACACAGAGCCTTAAAGTCAACAAAATCTCCCCAGAAAGCTTAATACTTAATGTAAGCCAATTAATACAAAGTAATATCTGTAATCTTCTCCATTGAGCCCCTCAAAGGCCGAGAAGCATTAAAATGTATTAATTGAGCCTGTAGATCTTTTATCTCATTCCATCTCGTCATTTTCCTATAAAATCTTATTGAGGAGCTCATTGTAAAGGGTTGGTTGCAGAACTTTGATATATACTTGTGCTCGAAAATTCTACATGTAAATAGTGTTCAGAGGCTCTTGAAGCTCTGTTTTTAATCAAATAAGTTAGGCTGAGAAGTGAAGATGATTGCTAAACTAAAACATTGGACTTGAAGAATGTAACTGGATTGACATCAATATACAAGCTGTTTCTTGGGATCCTGGTCTATATCACTGGTGAAGTGCTTCTTTCTGTGTTATTATTTTCCTTTCATGTATGCCATTTTTTCCATTATTCTCTGATAAAGAACAACAAGCATAGACTTAGGATTTACTGTTTATAGTACCCTTCTTTGACTAATAAGCTTTGTCTCAATGTTTTCCTCCAATTTGTGTATTTAAGAATGATTCAATATGGTCCAAGCAGTTAGGAATGCTGGCATTCCCTCGTCCTACTGTCCAAACTAAACATGGTTCTTGAATATTATTTTCATTATATGCTCAGTAAAGATAGACTAGAAAAGTGATGGTTTGCCCTGTTTCCTAGCTTCTTTCTCCAAAGGTAATTCTGAAAGTTTCCCTAAGGGTATGCTGAAAGTAGTTTAGATTTAAAAGTATCTTATCTGATCTTAGGTTGCACTTTGTTTTTCTTATCTGTTTTCATCCCTTCTGAAATTAATTATGTGGATTACTAGATTGTTTGTCTGTTGAGTTAGGTTTAATATGAACTTGTCCAAAGAAGTCTATGGTTAGCCCTGTCCTTTGGCCAGTTTTAAACAGTTACTTAAAAGGATTTTCTTGTTTGGACAGACTGATAAATCCTAGTTGAAATTATTGTCTGTTTCCACCTCTTCAACACTTTTATTGTTCCATTCCATCATTTAATCTAAGAGATCTTGTGATATAGATGACTTGCCCCTTGGAACACTCTTGAAATTGTTGCACAATTAAACCCTTTTATGACTCCATAGCCCAATGGACTAAAAACCAGCGTCATATCTATCTCATCAGCCTGTCTTGTTCTGATTGCTTGCAACTTCACACCTTTAGAGCTCTTTCATTTAGGACTTTCACTCAACTAATAATCATGCTCAACCATCCAAAAACAAACAAAAACCTTTGTTCCTAATAACTAGCCTAATATCATACCCAAAAGCTTTAAAAGATAGATCAATCTTTGCACTTATAGAGAGATCCCTCTCTGGATTCAGGAGGGCTAGATCTTAGAATCCCAAAGTGGTTCAAGTGTTCTCTCTACAGTTTGTATTTGCCAATATTGCAAATTACAGGGAGCTAACATTTCTGACGACTCCACTGGGGACTTTGAGTATTTTTCATCCTACATACCTTTAAAAATCTTAGGTTACCCTTTGACTCAAGAATATTGTTCAGTGGGTACAAGTAGCACTCTTCAAGCACTACCAAGCAAATAGTAATCATGATGAAACTTATTTGAATCAGTGACAAACTAAGGAAACCTTAGGATTCTCATAAGAGCTTATTAAACCTTGAAGGATCAGCTAGCTTAGCCATAAGAGTAGACTTTCTTTGTCTCATCACCATAGCTAAGTGTTGAAACATATTTAAGACACTCTTAGAACCCATAGGACTGAAATAACTCAGAAAACCCAAAAACATTTCAGATTGGTATTCAATAAACATGGTGGTAGACCATAAAACATTTTACCTCCAAAAGAGCTAAAAATTTCCACCTAGTGACTTCACAATCCTAAATAGACCTTAAGACTCCACTGGGAAGACCCATTATCATCATAACATAATTTAAACTCAGTTAGAGGACTTTAGGATTAAAGTTTTCTTATTTTAAAAGATCAGTTAGCCACTTAAAGATTGTCATATTTGGTTAAACTTTTCTTGTTAGTTGGGTCTGAAAAACACAGCATAGTGACTCCTAGAAAGATTCATACTAGAGCCTATCCTGACCCAAACCCTGCTCAAATAGTTGATAACCCTGAAAGAATCCTTAGGAAGTCTCTTGAGGTTAAATTTTCAACTGTTTTCAAATCACCCTTTAGAGCTAATTCTCTTCCCGAAAACCTTGCAACTCTACAACAATCACAAGTTGACTTAAGAAATTCATTTAGAACTAGGTCACTTGATGATTTAGATCAGCTAGATTCAGAGTCTTCACTTTCATCCCTAGAAACAAGTGAACATCCTGGTAGTAGAGAAACAACACCACCTGATTTACATTTCCTTCACAATTTAGGTGTCTCTCATCCAAGATCAACTCAACACTCTATTCCTGGTCCATCCACATTTGTTCTTCATACATCCACTATCCAAACCACTCCACTCCAGCGCACTTTCCCTCTTGTTAATCCACCTCTTGTAAATCCACCTCCACCTCCTATCATGGCAACATGGTATGCCCCGTTGGTCCTTCCTTTGCCCTTAGTCAATCTTCCATAGGACTATCAGTCCAAAATACCATTGTATGATGCCAGTAATGCTACCACTACTTCACAACATGTGGATAAGATGAATGACTACTTTGACAGAAATGAGATTGATGATGAAACTATCAAACTTAGACTGTTTGCTCAGAGTTTAGGGGGAGAAGAAAGAAAATGGTTCAAAGGCTTAACCCCTCACTGTATTAATGATCTCCAAGCCTTGCATCAGATATTCCTAAACAAATGGGAAGTAAGGAAAAACCCTCTTCAAATATTTTCTGATTATAAAAATCTCCAAAGAAACGCAGGGGAAAGTGTACTGACCTATTGCACTAGGTTTAACAGTGTTTATAATGCCCTTCCCCCAGACCTAAAACCTCCACAAGGCTCAGCTTTAAACAAGTTTCCTGAAGGATTTGATCCTAAGATGGTCTATTAGCTGAGAGAAAGAGATCCTTTAACTCTTGAAGATATGGAAAAAGGAGCCCTGGCTGTGGAAATTAACTTAATGGAGAAAAGAGAAAGAATGAAGAATGAGAAGAGAGTGTCCTTTAGAGAGGAATCTTCATCTTCCACTTCTAGCTCAAAGATGGAAATAATGATGGAGGAGATGATGAAAAAGATGAGCATACTTGAGAGAGCTAAAGCTAGTCAAAACCAAACAGCTCCTCAAGACAGAAATCAAAACCAAAATCAGAATTTTAGGAGAAACCCGCCTCAAAATAGACCAAGGGATGATGATCAATAGATCACTCCTCATTTTCATCAAAATTATATGAGTGAGGTTGAAGAAACATTAGAACAAACAGAGGAAGGTGACATCAATATGTTGGGAGTAGATAATGATGACTTTGAAGTCCATTACAATAGAAAACAAGGTCTGTATACACCCTATGATGATAAGAGACCATAAGATGAATGTTACTATCAGGAAATGGAAAATGTCATCATAGAAACCACAAAGGAATATGACCTTAGAAGTAAAAAGAATCTGGAAACTCCCAACAACAAAACCTCTGACAAATCTTCACAAAACAACACTGTAAATAAACCCAAAATTGTAAAACAAAAGGATAAAATAGTGGCTATAAATTCTAATAAGAACAAAGAGAAAAGCACTCCAAGTACTGAAAAATAGAGTGCAGATATTAGCAGCACTAGAACGTCAGCCAGTGCTCCTGTTAAAACAAATTTTTCAAATGTAAATAGGAGAAATCAGAAAACTGATTTTGCTGATAGAGTGGCAGTTCATAAGGCTGAAACAAGAACTTCAAAGAATCAGATGCCTTTTAGTTTAGAGCAAGAAATTTCCAGAATCAAGATCTATGTTCCTCTCACTGAACTAGCTACCCAAAATGTATATAGATCCCAAATTTTGAAGGCTTTAAACATAGAAGAGAATAATGACACTGTCAATCTTAACGATGACCAGCCAGAGCTCATATTTGGTCCTAAGATTGAGGGTAGATATCAAGAGGGACTAGTTCCTCCTTTTTATGTTAGTTTAAACATTCATGACAAAATTTTGCACAACGCTATGCACGATTCAGGGGCCTTTCACAATTTAATGCCCAAAGATGTAATGGAGAGCCTAGGCCTTGAAATTACCAGACCTTACAAAGATCTTTACTCCTTTGACTCAAACAGAGTGAAATGTTTAGGTTTAATCAAAGACCTCTATGTTAACTTAGCACAAATTCCAGCCAAATGTTTAGTAATGGATATTGTAGTGGCTGATGTACCCCCATAATATGGTATGTTGTTATCAAGATCTTGGGGAGCTAAGTTACAAGGAACTATGCAAATGGACATGACCTATGCGACCATCCCTGTTTCTAATCAAACTAGAAGACTTTACAGGGAGTCCCATATGCTATACATGGTTACTAGCCAAGAGAGACCACAAAACTCTCCCCTTTATTCTGTAAACACAGGCCTTGATTAATTTATCCTTTTTAACGATGAAACGTTCAATGAACAAGTGAATTTAATTGAATTAATGACAGATAGAGAGAAGGAGAAAGACAACACAAAAGTGTCGAAACAGTTTGTTGAGCCTGAAAACTACAGCAAACAAAACACAGGTCTTGAGCTACAAATCATCCATCCTTTGCTTTTAAACCTTGAGAGTCAAGAAAGCAGTCCTCAACACAATGAGAAACCTGAGGAATTAAAAAAAATTAAAAAAAGTGCTGATATTCAGGTACAAAACGAAAGCACACTTGTTGAAGAGGATAGTAACCAAACTAATGAACTCGAGACTAGTCCTCTATGGAGTATGAACTTTGATGGGTCCTGCACTAGGAGCAACGCTGGTGTAGGTATCTGGATACGTAACACTGAAAATAATCACACAGAAGGCCATTCCTATAGATTAAACTTTCAGTGTTTGAATAACATAGCAGAATATGAATCCCTTCTTTTAGGCTTACATTTGTTGAATAAATTAGGAGCCAAAAGAATTAAAGTTCATGGGGATTCAGAGTTATTCATTAGGCAAGTGAATGGGGAATATAGCGCCAAACACCCCAGACTTATAGCCTATCGAAACGATGTCATGGATTTATTGAAAACCTTCGAGGAATCCCAACTTGTTTTTGTCCCAAGGCAAAAGAATATCATGGCCGATAGTTTGGCTTTTGCTGCTAGAACATGCTTAATGCCTTATGAAACCAAACAATGTACAACTAAAATTAAATTCAGACCAGCTTTCCCTGATAACAAGAAATATTAGCAAGTTTTTGATGGAGACAAACAAATAGAAGATTTCCCGTAGTACAGAAATGAATTTGAACTACCAAGTTCAGATTCAGACTATGAATCATACTGTCCTAATGAGGAAAATTTTCTTGATGAAGAAGAAGAGTCTCCAGAGATAGCTGATATAAATCTACTATCCAACAAACTTGAAAACAAAACAAAAATGGTTGCAGAGTTAGGAACAGAAGACTTAGAAACTTTGCAGTCTAAAAATCAAAGTTTTCCAAAAGGTCTGACCCCTTTAGAAGAGTTGTTTGATTTCAACGATGTGGCCAAGAATCCAAAACTGGAGCTTGTCGAGACTAAAGTTGAAGAGTGAAATATAGGCAGTGAACTAAAACCGAAAATGATCAAACTGTCTAAGACTTTACCAGCTCACATTAAAGTCAAATACATAGAGCTGTTTAAATAATTTTCTGATGTTTTTGTGTGGAGTTATGAGGATCTGAAAAAATATGACACTAAAATAATTCAGCACAAGATACCTATCAAGGAAAACCAAAAGCCATTTAAACAAAAACTGCACAGAATAAACCCTGTTTAGTTACCTTTGGTTGAGAAGGAAATCAAGAAAATGTATGAAGCTGGTATTATTGTCCCTATTAGATATTCTGAGTGGGTGTCTAATCTGGTGTCAGTTAGGAAGAAAATAGGAGAGATTAGGCCTTGTATAGATTTTAGAGACTTAAACAAAGCTTCACTAAAAGACAAATACCCTTTACCCAAGATGGACCATATTTTACAAAGGGTAGTTGGTTCTAAAAGAATTTCGTTGCTGGATGGCTACTCAGGGTACAATCAGATTTTAGTACACCCTGATGATCAATTAAAGACATCCTTTACTACACCTTGGGGCACTTTCATGTATGTGAAAATGCCCTTTGGTTTAATGAATGCTGGTGCTACTTTTCAGAGAGCCATGGACATTGCATTCTCAGAAGAATTGGGCTACTTCATCATTATTTACCTTGATGATGTCACCGTTTTTTCAAAGACAGATGAAGAGCACTTAGAACACTTGAGAAAAGTATTCGAGAAATGCAGAAAGTATGGGATATATTTAAACCCAAAGAAAACACTGTTTGGTCTCCAAGAAGGTAAACTTCTTGGGCACATCATTTCAAAGGAGGGGATAAAGATAGACCCAAAGAGGATTGAGGCCATATTGCAAATCTCTCATCCTCGAAACATCAAGGAACTCCAATATTTGATTGGAAAGATTAATTTCTTGAGAAGGTTCATACCCAACTTGGCTGAGCTCCTTAGAAACATTACAAACATGCTGAAAAAGTAGCAAGGGGTTAAGTGGACCTTGGAAGCAAAGAAATCCTTTGAACTGGTAAAATAAGCATTAACCAAAACACCAATTCTAATAAGTCTTGATTTTTCAAAAGGTTTTTATATTTTTTCATTTGCATCAGAACATACAATAGTTGTTTTCCTATTGCAGAAAAATCCACAAGGACAACAGCAGCCTATTGCATTCTTTAGCAAGGCATTGAGGGATGCTCCTCTGAAGTACAACATCATGGAAAAACAAGCTTTTGCTTTGGTCAAAGCTTTAAAAGACTTCAGAGTATACATTTTTCACTCCCACATCATTGCCTTTGTCCCAAATCCAGTTGTGAAAGATATTCTAACACAGGACCCAGATGGTAAGAGAGGTAAGTGGATAGCTGTGATACTTGAATATGATCTAGAAATCAAGCCCACTAAACTCATTAAAGGCCAAGGTCTAGCTAGATTAATGGCTGAATTCAATTTTGAAGTTCTTCATATAAATATGATAAATGCTTTAGATGAACAAGAGGGATTCTCAACCCCCATTGTTGAAGACCATTTTATGAATTCCTCTTGGTATGCTGATATTTTGTATGTTTTTCTTAATTTGAATACACCTCCTAGTTTGACAAAAACAAAGGCAAGGTTTTTAATGTTAAAAGCTGTAAACTAATGCATTATAGATAAATGTTTTTATTGGAAAAATGCAAGTGGGATATTGCTGAAATGTTTGCCTGAAAATGATGCAGAGAAGGTTAAGCACGAGTTCCATGAAGGAGAATGTGAAGGCCACCTCTACTGGAAGACAACAGCCAACAAAATCCTTAGAGTTGGTTACTATTGGCCCACCCTCTTTCTAGATGTACACAAGATGATAATTGCTTGTCATAGATTCCAACTTTTTGAAGGCAAAAGAAAATTGCTTCCCTTACCTTTGCATCTAATCACTGTTGAAACTCCTTTTCAATAGTGGGGACTTGACTTCATAGGAGAAATCCATCCACCCTCATCTGCCCAACATAGATGGATCCTCACTGCTACAGACTACTTCACCAAATGGATAGAATCCATCCCTTCTAGGCAAGCCAATGACTCTGTCATCATAAAATTCATTGAGACTCATATCCTCTCTAGATTTGGCTGTCCTAGGAAGATCATCACTGATAATGCTGCTGCATTTGAACCCAAGAAGATGGTTGAATTCTGTCACAAATATCAGATAACATTGGGTCATTCTACTGCTTATTACCCTCAAGGTAATGGGCTAGCAGAATCCTCAAATAAGAGTTTGGTGAACATAATCAAGAAGTTGCTGGAGGACAACAAGAAGTCTTGGCACAAAAATCTAGTACATGCACTATGGGCTGACAGATTAACACTTAAAAAATCCATTGTAATGTCACCCTACTAGCTTGTCTATGGTACAGATGCAATTTTTCCAACCAGCCTTGGTGTACCAGTTATGAAGTTGATTCAAGAAGTGCAGTCTAAAGACAATGACATGATCAGAAGGATTAATCAGACTATACATCTTCAGCAAAATAGAGAGAAGGTTTACAACAAAGCATTACAAAAGAAAGAGAGCATCAAGAAGCTTTTTGATGGAAGAACAAAGGCTAGCAATTTCAACGTTGGGGACAAAGTGTTGAAGTGGGATTCAAGGAGAGAAGACAAGGGCAAGCATAGGAAATTTGATAACTTATGGCTTTGCCCTTATCTCATTCATTCTACTGCTGGTAACAATGCTTATTTCTAACAGGAATTGAATGGAGAAGAACTGTTTGGGGGTCCTGTCAATGGCAGGATGCTCAAACATTATTTTTCTTGATCCCATCATGTTTGAAAGCATTTTTATCTTTTTTCTCATTATAAATATTTTATCCATCATTGCATTCAAAGTTAGAAAAATAAAAAATACAAAAGCAGTAAAAGAAAGAAAAGAGGGTAGATTGTAAAAACAATAAAGGTACAGCCCCATACCAAAAAGAGAAAGAAAATCTAAAAGTGTGCAAGCTCAAATGCCACTCCTAAAAAACAAACTTCTAATTAGTCATACAACTTAATCATGACTAATTAGTTTTAAATTTACTGCTGATAGGTTAGTGAATTCGATTTGCCAAAACAGCTTAATCTTGGCTTATCAGTTAGGTAGATTAGGATAGAAAATAAAAGGTTCAAACAAGCTCAAAATCTGAACCTCAGTTTTCAGAAGAAGAATGACTCTAATCTTTTTTAATTTTCGAGTCAAAAGATAGAAGTAAATTGGTTCTCATATGCTCAAAAATTAAAGAAGAGAACAAGGAAAAAATAGCTTGAATAAACTTAAAAACAGAGCTGAAGAAAAGAGAAGGCCATGCTTATAACTTTCAGATCTTAAGCCTTTAATGTTTTGATTTAATTTTCTGAAAAATAATATCTGTGTGCAGCTTGTTTTTTATGCCATAGATCAGCAACAAGTTAGACTGTTCAATCCTAACTTGTATGCCTTAAAATTTTTGTTTTAGAAATTAGAGAATAAAAATTTGTTAGACTGTTTAATCCTGACAGATAGTAGATTAGGTAGAGAAGCTTATGAACTCAACTGTTTAATCTGAGTTCATGGAGAAATAAGAAGCATACTTAGATTATTTTTTTTCTTTCAAAAGAATAAAATGTTTGTAAAAGAGTTTGCCAATCCAAGTGCACTCTAAAAGAAGAAAAAATGTTAGATCAGTAGGATTGGGTAGGTAGAAAGCTTGGTTTGATAATATTCCATTATCTTTCATGGTTGCTAACATTTTTAGAGCAAAAGAAGATCATCCAAGTCAGGAAGGTTGCAACCCAATGGATGAGGCACTGATCAGCCCCCCAGAGAATACAAGTCTGAAGTTCTTGATGCCTTCAAGAAGGCACCATCCCCATGTGGAGCCACTGTTAGCCACCTATAAAATTTGTCATATCAAATGGTGGCTAAATCATTTTTGAAGCCTTCAAGAAACAAGTTTTATTGCAAAATTGTTAGTTCTTGAAGTCTTATGAAGACATCTTACTCTTTGATTAATCTTCACTGTTGTTTCCCTCTTAATTCTGAAAATATGCCGTTTTCATGATGAAAAGACTGCTGCAAAAAACTCCATTTTACCCCTCTTTTCACTTCAAAATTAACCTCCATTTTCCCCCCTTTTTCGCATAAAACTCCTCTATTTTTCATTATTTCCCTTCTTTCATTCATAAATCCCCTTTTGTAAGGTTTAAATCTCCTTTTTTGGACCTTACCAAAACCCCCAAATCCTTTGAAAACCATTGAAAATCCATAAAAAACCCACTTTTTACATTATGGGTTTAAGCCCCTTTGGCTAATTCCTAGACCACTTCCCCACCATATACCCACACCCTGGAACCAAGCGCTAAGTCCAAAAGTACTTATCACAATCGGAAACTTTCGATGGGTGCAAGCCTTTTTATTACATAAAACTTCCGATGCCGATTGACCCTTTTTGTATATAAACCCCAGTTCCTTTATCTTTTTCATATATCCAAAGGCCCTGCAATCGGGCGCCAAACCTCATATATAAAACCCTCCCCGAAGCCATTTCCCTTTGTATTTTATTAAAAAACTTCATTTTTTATATTATAACTAAGCCCGCCGGTTCATTGGTCAGAGCCATTCCCGACCGTTGATCATGAACCAATCAATGGCCTACGGAGTCTTGCATCGGAGATTTCCATTGGGCGAGTTAAATATTTTATTCACCCCCTCTGATTGGCAAACCCCCAATGGACTATCAGCTGTTGATCTCCCCCCACCAGATCCAGATCGACAACCCACATTGCTTCATCTCTAAGCCCTTTCCCCCATTTGTAAACTCTTTCGATGCATTTCCCACCGTTGATTTGATCCTCAGATCAACGGTCCACATCCAATCGCATCTGTGCTCTTTTATCTTTTACCCCCGCCAATCATAATCCTCCGATTGCATCTGGGTCGTCCATGCATCAAGACCCGATGGTCCAGATTGAAGCTCGCAACCTTGGGTAAATTTCATAAACCCCACTTTATAATGTTTTTTGGGGAAATCTCCACTGTTGATCTCTGCAGATCAACGACCCACACTGACCCTTTCTCCACCTCATATATTTTTTCATTAGCCCCAAAGATCGATCTCGACTATCCATGTTGAAGATCCAACGGCCCAGATTCACCCCGGTACGCCCAACGCCTTTGGGTCCTACCCCATTTAGATCAGATCTCCACCGTTCATACTTGTGATCGGACAGTCCGGATTAAAACCACACCACCTCTTTCTGTCCCTACATCTTGCCGATATCGCGCTCCCTCATAGCCGTCCGATCTAAGACCCCTAATCTGACGGTTGTCACGCATTTTCATGCAAATTTAAGCCCGAATGTTGATTCTCCATAGCTATGCGATATAGGTGGTTTTGAAAGGCCACGTGTCGGCCTCTGACACATATCACGTTCAAAAAGGTGAAACCGACTTCCTCCCCTTTTGCTATGCGAAACTGCTGGTTTCTATGGCTAAAACCACTTTCTCCATTTACGCTTCGTCTCATCCCGTTCAACCTCGGTGATGAATGGCCAGTATTCAATCCAACCATTACATTATCGCCCTCCACCTTCCTCCAAGGGACGTCATAGATCAACCTCAGCCATTGATCTCCTTGGGCTAATCTGATCCAACGACCTAGATTCATCTAAGAAACCCCAAATTTCATTTTAACCTTTTTTCTCTGCCAAAGGTTATTTCACCCATTTCTTCGCATTTTCGTCTATTTTCATTATAAAGTGACCCATTCACTTTATATGTCCACGATTGATATCAACCATCAATCAACACAGATCAACGGCCTGGACTTAATCCTCTGCACCATTTCATCAACCGCTCTCTTTTGGCCCCCCGCGAACAATCTCCATCGTTGGATGCTTTCATCCAATAGTCACGATCCAAACCCAAGCCTCTGAAGCAGTTAAACCTTAATACACAAGATTTTCCTAATTTTGTTTGTTTGAGTAGGTTTTAATGATTTTTATCAAAAGTTTTTAAAGAAAATTGAAGGCTGGGGATGATGATCCCCCAGGCCTTTATATGTGAAGAAGATCATTCTGTAGGGTTTCCTGTCAAAGATTATCAGTGTCTCATGAATACTGATACCATTATGAAGCCTCTACGCACCTGCACATCAACAAGACACGGTAAAATTTAAATCAAGTAAAGAGTATCATTATGAAAGGATTCAACCACAGCAGAAACATGTTTAAAGATTTGTTAAAAACAATTTTGAGGAATTACGACTAAGATCGACAATTAAAAGCCTAATCCACTCAATTAAACAAAATTTGAAGAACAAAAGACAGGAAATTAGGCCGAATTAGGCCTAACACACAAAGTTAAAACAAATTAACACTGTTTAAAGGAGGACAAAGCAATTCAACAATCCGAGGAGCCTCCACCGCCACATCAAAGGCTAATTGATTCCTCGTCAGCTATCAAAGGCCACCTGTAGCCTCAAAGTATTCAAAAGAGTCCGAGTTATTACCAGAACAGAGCATATCTGCCTTAATATAGCCGAACAGTTATTCCAAGCCAAAGAGACTTATTGTAAGAATATCAACAGAGTTATTACAATGATGACATAGAGCCTTAAAGTCAACAAAATCTCCCCAACAAGCTTAATGCTTAATGTAAGCCAATTAATATAGAGAAATATATGTAATATTCTCCATTGAGCCCCTCAAAGGCCGAGAAGCATTAAATTGTATTAATTGAGCCTGTAGATCTTTTCTCTCATTCCACCCCCTCATTTTCCTATAAAATCTTATTGAGGAGCTCATTGTAAAGGGTTGGTTGCAGAACTTTGATTTATACTTGTGCTTGAAACTTCTACATGTAAATAGTGTTCAGAGGCTCTTGAAGCTCTGTTTGTAATCAAATAAGTTAGGCTGAGAAGTGAAGATGATTGCTGAACTGAAACATTGGACTTGAAGGATGTAACTTAATTGACATCAATGTACAAGTTGTTTCTTGGGATCCTGGTCTATATCACTGGTGAAGTGCTTCTTTTTGTGTTATTGTTTTCCTTTCATGTATTCCATTTTGTCCATTATTATCTGATAAAGAACAACAAGCATAGAGTTAGGATTTATTGTTTACAGTACCTTTCTTTGACTGATAAGCTTTATCTCAATGTTTTCCTCCAATTTTTGTATTTAAGAATGATTCAATACGGTCCAAGCAATTAGGAATGCTGGCGTTCCCTCGTCCTACTGTCCAAACTAAACATTGTTCTTGAATGTTATTTTCATTATATGCTCAGTAAAGATAGACTAGAAATGTGATGGTTTGCCCGGTTTCCTAGCTTCTTTCTCCAAAGGTAATTCTGAAAGTTTCCCTAACGGTATGCTGAAAGCAGTTTAGATTTAAAAGTATCTTATCTGATCTTAGGTTGCACTTTGTTTTTCTTATCTATTTTCATCCCTTCTGAAAGTAATTATGTGGATTACTGGATTGTTTGTCTGTTGAGTTAGGTTTAATACGAACTTTTCCAAAGAAGTCTATGGTTAGCCCTATCCTTTGGCCAGTTTTAAATAGTTACTTAAAAGGCTTTTCTTGTTTGGATAGACTGATAAATCCTAGTTGAAATTATTGTCTGTTTCCACCCCTTCAACACTTTTATTGTTCCATTCCATAATTTAATCTAAGAGATCTTGTGATATAGATGACTTGCCCCTTGGACCACTCTTGAAATTGTTGCACAATTAAACCCTTTTATGAATCCATAGCCCAATGGACTAAAAGCTAGCATCATATCTATCCCATCAGCCTGTCTTGTTATGATTTCTTACAAATTCACACCTTTGGAGCTCTTTCATTTAGGACTTTCACTCAACTAATAATCATGCTTAACCATCCAAAAAAAAACAAAAACCCTTGTTCCTAATAACTAGCCTAATATCATACCCAAAAGCGTTAAAAGATAAATCAATCTTTGTACTTATAAAGAGATCCCTCTCTGGATTCAGGAGGGCTAGATCTTAGAATCCTAAAGTGGTTCAAGTGTTCTCTCTGCAGTTTGTATTTTCCAATCTTGCAAATTACAGGGAGCTAACAAGGGGCACATAAATACTTCACACAAAACCCATTAATGTATCATAGTGGACCATATTCAATGCTAGGGGAACATAAATACTTCACACAAACCTAGCCTTCAAATGTCTTTCTAGCTAATGATTTGTAAGCAAGTTACCACACTTGTGTTAGGGATGATTATACAGTTAGCCCTATTACGTGCTTCAAGTCCCTCAAGGGAGATACATTTCCTCGTTAGACACATCAATCCATAGATACATATGGTAAATGTGGTCATGGAATGGGAAAGAGTGTTGATTTTCCACGATCTTGGGTCTAGGTTAGAGTCTTAAAATAATTGATGCTACCAAACCAAGAATCTGAACCAGAGCTACTTTGCACAGTGGAAAATATAAAGCAGTAAATCACACATGCACAAATATACATAGTTTATAACAAATTGTACAATAATGTACAACCCCAATCTTCATTATTTTAAACCAAATTTGAATAAAACAACAGTCTATGGTATAAAAGATACAATGAAAAACACGCTGCAACTTCTATGTCGTATCTTGTCCTGTTGGTCCTTCGCTTCCCTACTGCTCACTAGTCACCCCTTAGTCCTTCAAAGGAAAACACATCAAGACTCTAGGAGGGTTGTCACCTAACACTACTGCAAGTCACTTCTGTAGCGTGTACACGGGCTGATCCAATATGCTCTCTAGGTAGGCCTAATCCTGAGTTCTAATCTGCCAGTCTAGTAGTCACCTTAGTCCATCAAAGTGTTGCACTTCGGCACCAAACTTCTCCTAACCTTCAGCTCCTCTTCATCACTTCAAGATAGATTTTCTAGGGCTACTTTGGGCTATCAATGCACTGCCCTCCTCCAAACTAATGATGCCCAATACTTCACTGCGAAATATGCTCATAATTGAAGTATTCTCACCATCCAAGTCAACTTCAATACATGGATTCCATAGGTTGCAATACTCTGATCCAAATCTGGTCATCAACTATGACCCAACGCACATCTAACGCTACCCTCCAAGTTTGCTATTCCTTCTATCCTTTGACTATACTGGTTAGGGCAGGTGATCATGCTTCAACAACCCTTCAACCCACTCAATAGTCCATAGACAACCCTTCAAAAATATGCGGCCTAGGCAAGGAAGGATCCCCTCCAACTGCATTGTTGTTATGGGCACTTTAAAACCCCTAACACCTCCATGCTGCCCTATTTTTTGATGGCTAGGCCTACGGCCTACCACAACAATGCATTTCCAATTTCAACCCTCCCAAAACAACCCTCTGTTGCCTTGTTTCTGCCCTCAACGGACCTACCTGTACCCTTCAGCGAATTCAGCTTGGTTGTGGCCTAGAACAACCCTTCACGCAGCCGCAAAGAGACTCCAACAACCCTAAAACTCCCACATTGTCCCTTCTTCCTTTTTTGTGGCTAATTCAAAGATTCCTCCTTTCTAACGAGTTTGTTTTCTCCTTGTGTGTTGCACTTTTGGATGCTTTTAAGTTCTCCACTTCACCTTCTATTTATCCCAATATGAAGGGCTTATCCAACACCATGTTTAGGGCTTTTCCAACTATCATGAGGCTTATAACACCTCAAGCTGACCTTAAACATAAGCCACAAGCCCACACATAACCTTAAAAAATTCATAACTCCACTTTTGCAACTTCGAATTTGATGATTCTAGAAGCATTGGATTCTCCTTTCCGCCCTTTAACGTCTCATTCCATCACATGTAGAAATGTGCCAACGGAAATGCCCAAAATACGATTTGGTACAAATCCCCATACTTGGGTTCCAAGCCCATCAGTGACTCTTGTGGTGCATTTCCCTCCAAACCCTGAACCCTAGGGCTTGGAGTACCGCCCAAGCTACTTAAAAATCAACACTCCCTCTTAGCGATGGAGGTACTTCAAAGAATAGGAAGTAACTCATCATCATCATCACTGCTCGCAACACTTTCCCAACTCCTTGCACTCATAATTGCAACAATCCTTGTTCTGTGAACTACGTCTCTCTCGGAAATGTCACTGTCACTGCTGGAAGCATCTTGCTTGTTCTTCTTCTCATGTATCCATTTCCAGTCCCTCCATGATTCCTTCTTGGTAGGTGTGGAAGCACCCTTTCTCCCCACTAAGCACACACTCTTCTTGGGTTGCAAAGTCTCCCTCTGAACTTGAAAGCTCCTATTAGAACTCGAGTCCCTCTGAGTGTCTAAAACCTGGACCTTCTTCTCGGGAACCTATACCTGCTCCTCTGAAGCCTGCACCTGCTCATCTAGAACCTGCACCTGCTCCACTTGCCTCACATGATCCATAGGCTTGCCCGTCAGCCTATATAGACCATGCTCTCTAACTCCAAGCACGATACCAATGGAGCTAGAGCCTCTAAGCCTTCCCATCCTGGAACAATATCTCAAACCCCTTCTTCTCAATAATTGAGATGGAAATCATGCTATATCTGAGTCTTGGTACAAAAAGTACATCATGGACCCGCATCGTATGTCCTGTCTCCATCCTAAATGGCACAACACCTGATCCTCGGATCTCCAATTGACTCTTGCCGCCCAACACCATGTGCAACTTTGAGTCCCATTTAGGCTGAGTCTCAAAAAACTCTCGTGACCCTGTCATATGCTTTGTCGCACCACTGTCCACGTATCATCCATCCTCCTTGATAGTACTCTATGAGAAATGAGAAATCATAGCAAAGTCCTCCTCTTCCAATCTCCTGGAGAGATCATCTATCTCAGCTGAAGTGGTAACACCGACAACCTGCTTTCCTTTCCTCTTCTCATCATCTCCCTTATTCATTGGACATCTCGACGAAAAATGACACATCTCGCCACAATTGAAACACTGAATTTACTCAAGTCCTTCTCTGGATTATCCTTCATTCATGCTGCAAGTGCCACATCCTCATCTACCTTCTTTGATGGATGAAGATCCTCGTTTCGCAACTCTTTTTGAATGAATTCGTCCCACAATATATTCCAGTCTACCAATTTCTCCCTGGCAATGATTCCTTTGATGAAGGGCTTCCATTCCTCAGTAAACCCTTTCAAGGGAATCCTCACCATATCTCCATCCAAAATTTTGACATCGATGACAACAAGCTCATCTCTAACCCGAGACAACCTCGTCAGATATGAAATCACTCCACCCTTTATCATCTCGGTGGACTTCAACTTGTCCTCCAATACCAGTACCCGGTTCTCGTTCTTATTCTGAAACTAATTCTAAAGAGCCATCCACCTCTCATGTGTGGTGTTCTTCCCAGAAAAACGAGATATTAGGGCATCCTTCACACCATCTATGATGATCACTCTCACCTTCGTATCCAAATCTTCTCATATATCCAACTCCTTGGGGTCGGTTGGCTTCTTGATGGCTTTCTCAGCAAAATCCCAGATCCTATTGACCTACAAGACCAACTTGATCCTTTCCTTCTAAGGACTATAGTTGAACAACCCCTCCAACCTGTCCTCATACCGAAGACCTACCTACAACTTCGACATTGTCACCTACAATGTGACCAACTCCCTCTCACGCTGTACTTCGCTGCACACAACTCTGATTCACTAACTTCCAAAGTAGCTCAGACACGCTCTGATACCATGTTAATTTTCCACAATCTTGGGTCTAGGTTAGAGTCTTAAAATCACTGATGCTACCAAACCAAGAATCTCAACCATAACTACTTTGCACAATGGAAAATATAAAGCAGTAAATCACACCTGCACAAATATACATAGTTTTTAACAAATTGTATAATAATGTACAAACCTAATCTTCATTATATTAAACCAATTATGAATAATACAACAGTCTATGGTATACAAGATATAATGACAAACACGCTGCAATTTTTATGTTGTATCTTGTCATGCTAGTCCTTTTCTTCCGTACTACTCCATAGTTGCCCCTTAGTCCTTCAAAGGACAACACATCGATACTCCAGGAGGGTTGCCACCTAACACTGCTGCAAGTCACTTTTGTAGCATGTACACGGGTTGATCCAATCCGCTCTCTAGGTGGGTCTAATCCCGAGCTCCAATCTACCAGGCTAGTAATCACCTTAGTCCATCAAGGTGCTGCACTTCGGCACCTAACTTCACCTAACCTTCAGCTCCTCTTCATCACTTCAAGATAGCTTGTCAAGGGCTACATTGGGTTATCAACACATTGCCCTCCACCAAACCAGTGATGCCCAATCCTTCACTGCGGAATCTGCTCCTAATTGAAATCTTCTCGCCACCCAAGTCAACTTAAATTTATGGCTTCCATAGGTTGTAATACTCTGATCCAAATCTAGTCATCAACTATGACCCAACACACATCTAACGCTGCCCTCCAAGTCTGTTGTTTCTGCTATCCTTTGACTATTTTGGTTAGGGCAAGTGACCACGCTGCATCAACCCTTCAACCCACTTAAAAGTCCATTGACAACCCTTCAAAAATATGTGGCCTAGGCAAGGAAGGCTCCCCTCCAACCGTGCTATTGTTTTGGGCACTTTATAGCCAGTAACACCTCCACACTATGCTGTTTTGTGATGGCTAGGCCTGTAGCCTACCACAATAATGCATTGCCACTTTCAGCCCTCACAAAACAACCCTCTGTTGCCTTGTTTTTTCCCTCAACAGACCTGCGTGCACCCTTCAACAAACTCATCTTGGCTATGGCATAGAACAACCATCCACGCAGCTAGAAAGAGGCTCCAACAACCCTAAAAATCCCACGTTGTTCCTTCTTCCTTTGCTATGGCTAATTCAAACATTCCTCCTCTCCAACGAGTTTGTTTTCTCTTTGTGTGTTGCACTTTTGGATGCTTTAAGTCCTCCACTTCACCTTCTATTTATACCAATATTATGGGCTTCTCCAATGTCATGTTTAGGGCTTTTCCAATTGTCATGAGGCTTATAACACCTCAAGCTGACCTTAAACATAAGGCATAATCTCACACATAACCTTCATAAATTCATAACTCCTCTTCTACAACTTAGAATTCGACGATTCTCGAAGCGTTGGATTCTCCTTTCTGCCCTCTATCGTCTCATGCCATCACATGTAGAAATGTGCGCACAGAAATGCCCAAAAAACGATTTAGTGCAAAACCCCATACTTGGGTTCCAAGCCCACAAGTGACCCTTGTGGCACTTTTCCCTCCAAACCCCGAACCCTAGAGCTTGGAGTACCTCCCAAGCTACTAAAAAATCGACAAAGAGTTCAAGGAAGATGACCATAATCATGGTACTAGCTGAAGGAGTTCCATCATCTTGATTATAATGAATGATAAAAGGGAGAAATTGTGGAGGCATGAGTTACCCCTTTCCTCAACTAGATTTTTCGACCCCTTTGGGGCACATTTTACGTTAACAATTGTCTTTCTTTCTTGCATAGCTTGGGTGACCCAACTTGCTTTATGATTTTCCAATACCCCTTAAAGATGTAACAGTTTATCACTCTTCAGGGTTGAGACATTCATAAGTTCCTTTACTTAGAGCATGAAATGTTTAGGAACTAGGTGATGGCTAATGAGGAGGTATAGATCATGCTAGGCTCTATTCCACATTCTTGTTATTTGTCTCAACCATATTTTGCATTTTTTATTTTCTTTCATTTGTGGCATCATATGATTTTATCTTTCTTTCCGTTGCATCAACCTAGTGACAAAGTTTTTGGGCCTTGACTCAAAGATGAGGGTATAGAGTACTTGTCCTAATGAAAAATGAAAATCGACCCAAAGAATGGAAGTGAATATAAGGGTGAGATGGATGGTAAGTATGTATTACCTCAAATACACTATATCAATTAGTGCATCCTATTAGTGCCCCTCCTAAAAAATGGAAGAAAAGGGCCTCAAGGGGAGTCACACTAAACAAGGGGTAAAGGATAACCACCCAAGTGAAGCATGGGAACAAGGGTATAGTGAAGAGTGGTCAATCATCCAACTTGACTTGTGATCCATATTACTATGCCCCAAACATTAATGAAAGAACATGATTACAAAATTGATTAGTGTACCTTCTGATAGATGATCCACCTTCCTCCAAGAATTATGCTAGATGGGAGAGAGCACTGACTAGAGCATAGATGGAGAGCTCTAAAGTAAAGCTATCTGTGGATCATAAAGGGCTTTAGATTGGCTGATCAACCAAAGGGGACAAAAATTTCTCCTAAGGTTACCCACTATTGGTGGGTAATATGGCCAATCAAAGCAAGATAAATTTTTCTTAATAAGGGAAAGACCAAATAATAGTTGTGAAACATTTAGAGAAAGTACTTAAAATGTTCCCTAGGAGCTTTGGTTACATAGAAGATGAATAAATCGGTTTAGAAGCTCTCACACTGGGTTGGTTCTTATGCTCTTTTGAGTTATGGCATGTGCTAGAGCTAAGTTGCATGAATATGGATATGATATGGTATTTGAAACAATTAAGACAAACTTTTAGATCGTCGGGATACAATATAGCTAGGACATGCCACATACATATGTACACAAACATATCTCAATTTTATGTAGCTCGAGTGGTTGATAAAAAGTGGTTACCTCCCCATGTGCGTTCAAATTACACTTGGTGATGTGTTTGATCTTGGTTGAGCATATAATCTATTTATTAGTTGTTGACTTGGGATTTTTTCCCTGACGATCTAGGGTTTACCTTGGGTACTGTTGACCATTGGAGTGGCACTTGATGATTATATGAAGACTCCATGCCCAAGGATGAAATAGAGGAGACTTGTACCATTAGATATCATCAGATATCATTAGTTCACTAGAGTTTTAAAACTCTACTTCTACTTCTCATCATTTTCTCTTGTACCCAGATTCCACGCCCTACGTGGAATTGTAATAAGTGATGTTAGAAATAAGAAATTTGATTTAGTATTGAGTCTGCAACAAGCCTAGGTAGCTTGGGACGTTGTCAACAAGTGAGTGTTACTCTAGGAGGTTTTTTTACTCGGTTAATTATTATCTCCCTATCATGACTTAATAATTAATTCAGTTTTTTCCTCCAATTTTACCCCAAAGCTGAAGTACAACTTGATGGTGAGGCCTTGGCTGAGTCCTAGAGTCTAGAGTCAATGTATATTACCATACTAGATCACACAAAAATTGTCGTGGAATTTGGTTAGGTCTAGGTAGTGATTTTTTAATTTTTTAGATTTCACGCAGGTCAAAAAATGCAATAAAAATTGTAATTGAATTCTAATAAATGTTGTCTAGAGAAGTTGTATGGGGTATGAGTAATCAAAATTACACCTCTCACCCTCAACTTTCTACTATGGCACACTTTGCACATTTTTAACCCTCAAAACCCACTTTTCCTAAGTTTAGTGGGAAATCTGGCAATTAATTAAGCCAAAAATTACATAAATAGAGAAAAATAAATATCCACACATGCTAAATGAGGTGGAAATGATGTGGGAAATTATGGAGGAGTTAAATGAATAAATTAATGATATTTTAATGTCCACGAGACTAAAAATAGTCTATGGGACTCCTAAAATCAAGGAAAGGACATGTGCTCAAATAAAATTGAATTTCTGGCATTAAATGAGAGCTGCTTACTTGGAAATTCGAATTTGTGAAGTTAATGCATGTTTGGGAGGATTCTGGTGAATATTTGGTGGAGATTTTCGTGGGAAATTGTTCCCACATGGGTTACCACCCATATACACTTGTCATTCCATCATAAAATTCGAATTTGGCACATAAGGGAAGAAGAAAATGATGTCCACTTCCCAGAATTCGATTTTTACACTTAGCAATGGAGCTCTACTTATCAAATTCGAATTTGCCTTGTGATCTTCTCCCTCTCACCACTAGGCATTTGGTTTTTTATTAATATTTTCTCCCAAATTTCTATGTAACACCCCCAATTTGTGTGTTGAATTTTTAAAAGTTAGACATTTGAACTTTAATCCTAAGGGGGTGGACCCCAAGGGATAAGTGTGGTGTGAATGTAATTGCATATTTTATTTGAGGAAATAAATAAAATGATTGTGCATTTTGACCAAGATGAGAATTAGAGATCACTTGCCAAATCCATGAGGATGGATAAGGCAACAAATCCCCAAAAATCTTTCAAAAAATCCTTGAAAGAAATTAATTTAGATTTGAGGAGGAATCTAAATTTCCCCAATGAAGAGGAGTAGTTGGGAAGAGGTGAGAAAAAGATGGAAAAGCTGAGGAAAAGCATAAAACAGCTTTAAAGAGTCCCAAAATGGGAAGCCTAGGCTAAACAGGAAAGAAAGCATGCTTCTATTCTGGACGCAGAATTAGAAACATGCTTTGGGGAATTATGAGCTTAAATAAGCTACTCCTAAGCAGATCAGAGGTGGATCTGTTCTAGGAGGTGATCTATGCTCGGGGGTGAGTCCTGGGAGACAAAGAGGACTCTAAGGTTGGGAGGTTGGTCATTTGCAATAGTGGTATGTTTCTGAAATTTTGTTTATTCTGGTGTATTATGGTATGAATTGGCTACATATAAATTTTAAGGAAAATGTATTATTGATTTTAGTACTACATTTAACAGAGTCCAGGCTAAGGCATTCACCTTCCAGATTATGTTTAGTTGTAGACCAGAAATCCATAGAGTAGAAACTACAGAAACTCTAAACCAAGGGTGGTTTAAATCTGAAGTTACTTAGTCCCCATAGATAATTAGATATTATTTTGTTTCCTGTAGATACAAATGGGATATTTTATGCTCTTATGTATGCTAGGAAATTATTATAGTAGCACTGAAGTATACATGGTATATAGCAGAAAGGAAGAAAGCAAGATATTAGAATATAGATTGCATATATGAGCATTCTAACATTTATAACATTTATAGATTGCATATATGAGCATTCTAACATTTATAATGGTGCTAGAAAAAGAGTAATTCTACTCTATATGAGCATTATAACATTTATAAGGGTATAGATTGCATATCTAAATATATTCTTACTCCTTGAAAACCTGTAACATAACAAAATATTTGCCTTATAATTAAGGTTCTCTAGTCAAGCACCATTGAATACATATAGGTATACCTTAAAAGAAAAATAGAATTTACTAGCAAGTATTCTGGAATATGTAGGTTGACTCTTATTAAACCACAAAGTAAATTTTACACTATAGAAGAGTTATAGTTCTCATAGCAATTATAAAGTATTTTGTATTTTAACTTCATCTCTAACTCTTGAAACAAACATTAGGACAATGGAGATAATCTATGCTTAAGGTATACCATCACTTGAACTATCGAATACCTATATATATATGCTAAACAAAAAAAAAAACACCAAAAGTATATATATGTTAACAAGTGTCGAATACTATACAATTAAGTCCTTGTTAAGCCTCGACTACAAATGAGCCACATATGTGTATACCTGAATTTTATAGATCACAAGGACGATATAAACCTAAATCCTATATTTAAACGATACATGTTGAAAAGGTAACATACATATGAAATATACACAATGAGACATATATGCCAAGGTAGATAGGAATACGAATACATATATAAACCATATGTGTTAACAGAATAAATCATGAATACGAATTGCATATATGAACAAGATATGTTGCATGAGAAATATACATAGAATCGATTGTGTAAAAGTGTAAAAAGTAATGTATATACGTAACGTAGATAGTCAACCTGCATCAACGAGTGGTGAGGAAGTAATACTCTATGCCATTGGCCGCTGTCAACAAGTCCTCGGACTGTAACGACGTTGGTAAACCACGGATCTTTGAGGGGTCTGTAATGTGAAATAAAAAGAACAGAGGTGAAGGGTACACGATATTATGACGGGTAAATAATAGTTCTAACCCTAATCATTAATAGACCGCGTGGAGATTCACCCCGTCTTAACAAAACGAAATTTGTGTTATGAGACCGCGTGTAATAGGTAAATAGCTGACTGTATGATTCACATTGTGTAATAAAATCAACGTGAAATCAGTGGATTTATTTGACATACAGTAGGATATAACGTTAAAATACCACAGAAAACACAATGCTTACCTCTGATTCGCGAAGAACGCTGTCGTTGGTAAACCTATTTGACCAGTAGCTGTTCTGCCAGTAAAATGAAACAAATTGAGATATAGGGAGTCGTATTGACACCTACCACAGAAAACCAGAGAAATGTATACATTGTGTAAATAAATGAGACCGCCTATGTATTCGGTCTGGAGGCAAAGAAACCCAGCTAGCTAGCTAGGGTTACGTCAAAACAGTTTACAAAATTTGGATAAGATGAACTCTAGTGAATGTGTAAATTAACAATAACGTCGACGGAGAGTAAGTCATAACTTAATAAGCGCTAAAGAACCCGCTAGGACTCTAACCTGAGATGCCGCCGAGTCGACCTCTCTGCAAACCACAATCTAAAAAGAATAAGATAGTGTATTCGCGACGAAACCATGAAGAAAATAAATCAGTCTAAGAACGTGAGGGAAATAACAGAAAACGGGTTCAGAGATATAAAAGAATTGCGGGTTAAAGTGCTGAAACCCTGTATGAAGACCAAATAACAAACCAGAAGCGATGAATCTTAGCCGCAACCGAACCCGAACATACCCTCAACCACCGGTGAGGAGAGTGGGGAAGTGCAACGGTTCTACCTCCAGAAATAATAGGGAAAGATCGGATGAACAACCCGCACAGGAGAATTGACTTAAAAGAAATTCTTGTAACCCTAATTGCATTGGCACAGGAAGATCAGAGAATCCCCAGGTTGATTGTGAAAACTCGGCCACGTTGACAGGCTCGTACCAGGCAACAGTGAGGCGCGCAGGGTGGGGGTATGGAGAAGCTACGACTTGCCTGCAAATGAATAAAGTATTAAACCTAGAATTTTCATTCCCCGAGGAAGCAATCGGCTCTCCCAGTACTTGGATGCACCGACCTGTCAAATAGCAGCTCCACCTTTCAACCTCACGATTCAGTATGAAATGAGATGCGCCGACAGTCGGTACTTTATTCTCTGGAGCGAAATGCCAGCTCGGTCTGCAGAGCCAAGTTCATACGTTAAACCATAGGGTAACGTGAATAATACGCTCCAGAAACAGTACGCAATCATGGTAAATCGAAATCATGGTAAACCGCCGAAAGTGGTCCCAGCTAGTATCTAATTTCCACGTCTGCATACCGGAATATCATTCAAATTGATGCGGTCTGCATAAGTATGAACAAGTAATAATGAATACGCTGTGAAGAATCCGGCCACTACGTGCAAACATCCAATACAAAACTAAATACGTTAGGGTAGAAAAGGCCCGAAAATCATGGTTCGCATAGGTAGATATAATTAAATCTAGAATTATAATGTATATAACTAAAGTTTCAGTTTAATTGTCAACGCATGATTTTATATGTCAGGGTTATATAGGCGTAAGGACCCAACAAAAAAAAAAAAACATTAAAGGGGTTGTTTTAACTATATGCAATACATTGTGGCGCTTTTAATTAATTATATAAAAATGTTTTGAACATATATGGGTTATATATATAAATATAGATGCAATATATATATACATGCTCATTGAACGAGTATTGCCAAAGGATAAATATGCAAGCTTAGTTATACTAAAGGTTGGCCTTATATATATATTATTTATATAAATTGCACATAGGATATGTGGTATATTTATATATAATGACCTCTACATATATCTATATATGGGGATTAAGGATATTAACAAGATGGGGGATAGCTCTATATATATGTGGATACATAGATATATGTGCGTAATATATAGTGAATTCAAAAATATATGGGTTGAATGTATAAAGTGTTAGGAGAGGTTAGTGAAAGGTATGTATATCCATATAGCGTATGTTTATATTATGCAAAAGGAAAAAAAAGGAGAACCATCCCTATTAATATTATAAAAGGATGTATATATGTATATAAATATATAGATATATACTGTTGAAAGGAATAACTAGGTGAATAGAGAGGAAACCTCGGTGTATCGAAAAAAAAAAAAATTTCCTTCAACTGGAGGTGTTACAAATGGTATTAGAGCACTAGTTACAACAAATTGGGATGTCATTTTGTGCTCACTGTTATAACATATGTGGTTGTTTTGTTGAAAATTTTATTTTAAAATTTTGCTAATCTGTGTTGTGAGTGTGTACAGTTGAAATGGCTGAAGGTGAAGGGATTTATGTGGATCTGCGTGATGAGTTTTCTACTCCAGATCCCAATGCCCCTGTACTGGCTATGTTGCACAGGCTGCAACGAGAATTGGCTGAATTAAGAAGCCAAAATGACATGTTGTCATCAGCCAGTAAGGAGCAGGAAAAGCTCATTAGAGAGCTAACTTCCCGGAACAGCCAGGAAGGCGAAGGTTCTGGAAAAAGAAAGATGGATGAATCTGAGGATGAGGATGCAGCTAGAAATCAACATAAGCAGAAAAGAGAATTGCAGGGAGAATTTAGAAAGATCAAACCTCCCTCGTATGATGGGGAGAAGGAAGAGGATGCTGAAGCTTGGTTGCTGAACATGATCAAGTATTTCCAAGTTTATGAATATGAAAGCAATCTGAAGGCCAGATTAGCTATGTATCAGCTACAAGGAAAAACGACACTGTGGTGGGAAGAGACAAAAATGGTGCATGCCATTGATGAAAAAACAGTTACTTGGGAAGATTTTCAAACTAAGTTCAAAAGTCGTTATTTGAATGAACGTTATTATGATGATAAAGCAAAAGAATTCCATGAACTTAGACTAGGACAACTCACTATTGATGAGTTTGTCACTAAGTTTACAAATTTACTGAGGTATGTTCCTTACATAAGGGAAGAAAAAGCAAAGGTTCGAAGGTTTTTGAATTGCTTACCTACTGTGTACAAAGAGAAAATTGAGTTTGACAACCCAAAGACAATGGATGAAGCTGTTAGAAAAGCAAGATTATGCTATCAGCAGTTTAAAGGTAAAGCTGAACAAGGGAAGAGCTGGCTGAACAAGGGTGAGTTCAAAGGTAAAAGACCAAAACCAGCATATCTAAGAAATTTTGGTAGAGATCATCAACGGAAAAAATTCAATAAACCAAAAGAAAGTCAGACTGCTCAATCCCAAGTGGTTTCAAAACCAGTAGAAGGGAACAATAAAAAGGAAGGGACAGTCAGAATGAAGGAACCTTTGAAGTGTTGGGGCTGTGGAGAACCCCATATGATGAGGGACTGCCCCCATAGAAATATACACATGATCAGCAGAGAGCGAGAGGCAACAACAGTAAATGACATAGCCAGAAATATACCAACTATCAGTGCAGCATTGGAAAATCGGCAAGCAGAACATCAAGAAACCATGGTGGAAATGGAGGGTGAGATTTCTGACCTACCTATTACTGTTTTGATTGATCCAGGTGCTTCTTTGAGTTACATTAGTCCTGGAATTGTAGAAAAATGTAAAATTAAACCTGAAAAATTTCAGCAGTCATGGTTGGTACAGCTGGCCACTGGAACTAAGAGAAAAGTCACACATAAGTTGCCCAAAACAGCAATACAATTAAATGGTTTTACAACAGAAGTAAATTTGAACATATTGCCATTAGGATCCTATGACTTGCTGATAGGAATGGATTGGATGGAAAAGAAGAAAGCTCTGATGAACTGCTGGGATAAAACCCTGCATTGTGTGGATGAAGAAGGGGAACCTTTTACACTAAAAGGGAAACCAAAATCCATTTCAATAAGACAAATATCAGCCTTACAATTAAAAAGAACAGCTAGAAAAGGATACCAAGTCTATGTAGTGCATGTAGAAGAAATAGAACAGCAAACTGAGGAAGAATTACTGGATGCTATACCAGTCATCAGAGAATTTAAGGAAGTCTTTCCCAAGGAAATCCCTCATCTTCCCCCCAAAAGAGAGATTGATTTTTCAATCGATCTGGTACCAGGAGCAACACCTGTTTCCCGAGCACCTTATCGAATGAGCCCTCCTGAACTAATGCAACTGAAAATGCAGTTACAGGAATTGTTAGATAAAGGGTATATCAGACCAAGTGTGTCTCCTTGGGGAGCCCCAGTTTTATTTGTGAAAAAGGATGGAACTTTTAGGATGTGCATTGACTATCGTCAACTGAACAAATTGACCATTAAGAATAGATATCCACTTCCTAGAATTGATGATCTTTTTGATCAAGTGAGAGGAGCTTCAATCTTTTCCTAGATTGACCTAAGGACTGGTTATCACCAGCTCAGAATTAAAGAAGAAGACATCAGCAAAACAGCATTTCGAACCAGGTATGGGCATTACGAATTTGTAGTCCTACCTTTTGGTTTGACGAATGCCCCTGCCACATTTATGTGTCTGATGAACAATAAGTTGAATAAGTATTTGGACAAATTTGTTCTTGTGTTCACAGATGATATGACAGATGATATCTATCTATTCCAAATGTTGATGAACATCGTGAACATCCGAGAATAGTGTTGCAGACTTTAAAAGAAAACCAGCTATATGCCAAGTTCAGCAAATGTGAATTTTATAAAGATAAAATTCAATATCTGGGTCATATTATTTCTGAAAAAGGGTTGGCAGTTGACCCTGAAAAGATAAAATCCATTAAAGAATGGCCAGTCCCCACTGATGTCTCAGCAGTAAGATCATTTATGGGGATAGCAGGCTATTATCGTAGATTTGTGGAAAGATTTTCTGCTATAGCAAATCCCATAACCTCATTACAAAGGAAGGGTGTTAAGTTCGTGTGGACTGAGAAATGTCAAAACAGTTTCGAACAATTGAAACAAAAACTTATTTCAGCCCCTATATTAAAAATTGCTGATCCTGATAAAGAGTTTGTTGTATGTACAGACGCTTGCAGAGAAGGGCTAGGAGGAGTCCTATTGCAGGAAAATTCAGTAATTGCCTATGAATCTAGAAAACTGAAAATACATGAACAGAATTATAGTGCATATGATTTGGAATTTGCAGCTGTTATCCATGCTTTAAAAATGTGGAGACACTATCTGCTGGGGAAGAAGTTCACATTGATGACTGATCATATCAGCCTCAAATATTTTTTCTCCCAAACTGACCTGAATGCAAGACAAGCCAGATGGCTGTCCTTTCTAAGTGAATTTGATATGGACATAAAGCATATCAAGGGGAAGGAGAATAAAGTTGCGGATGCGTTAAGTAGAAATGCTTGTCAAAATTTAAACAACATGGGGAGTAGTGCCCATATGGAGGTAGAGGAATTGGTGGGAAAAGCAGCAACTCAAGATCCCAACTATGAAGCACTCTTGGTGAAACTATAGACAAGGGATAAAACTTATTTCACTAAAAACCAAAGAGGGCTGCTCTATTTCAAAAACAGGTTGTATATTCCAAATGTAGAGTCACTAAAAAGGGAAATTTTGGATGAATATCACAAGCAGCCTTATGCAGGACATCCAGGATACCAGAAGATGTTAACAGCCTTGAAAAAGAAGCTGTTCTGGCCAGGAATGAAGAGAGATGTGGCAGAGTATCTAAGTAAGTGTATGGAATGTCAACTGGTCAAGGTTGAGCATCAACATCCAGCAGGTCTTCTAAACCCTTTGCCAATAGAATAATGGAAATGGGACATGGTTTCCATGGATTTTATAACAGGATTTCCCAAAAACAAATATCAGCATGATTCGGTAATGGTAGTAGTAGACACTCTAACAAAAGCTGCCCACTTTATACCAGTAAAATCTACCTTTGGAACAACTCAAGTAGCAAATGTTTTCCTAAAGGAGATAGTAAGGCTTCATGGGGTTCCCAAGGTGATTGTCTCAGATTGGGAAGCTAAGTTTACAACAGCGTTCTGGAAAGGATTGTCTGCAGGAATGGGCACTAAGCTGAATTTTAGTACTGCCTATCACCCTCAAACTGATGGGCAAACAGAAAGGACAAACCAAATTTTAGAGGATATGTTGAGAATGTATGTGATGGATAGGCCATCAAAATGGGAAGAGTATCTGCATTTAGCTGAGTTTGCCTATAATAATAGTTACCAATCCTCTATTAAGATGAGTCCGTTTGAGGCACTCTATGGGAGAAAGTGTCGTACTCCCTTGAGTTGGAGTCAACCAGAGGATAAACTGGTGTTGGGACCAGATGCACTACAAGAGATGGAAAGAATTGTTAAACAAATACAGAGAAATATCAAGACAGCACAAGATCGACAGAAGAGCTATGCTGATAAGAAAAGAGTGCACCGAGAATTCAAAGTGGGGGATCATGTGTATTTGTGCATCAAACCCAAAAAGAGCACACTTTATGCAGGAAGTTGTGCAAAACTGGCTCCTAGATATTGTGGGCCTTTTGAAGTTTTAGAAAGGGTGGGACCAGTGGCTTACAAGCTGGCCTTACCACCCCATGTTAGAGTGCATAATGTGTTTCATATTTCATTATTAAAAGGATATGTGCATGATGCTTCTCACATAGTTGATTGGAATGTTGTACAGGTGGAACCAGAAG
This sequence comes from Pinus albicaulis, assembly GCA_034641835.2. Classification (NCBI taxonomy): domain Eukaryota; kingdom Viridiplantae; phylum Streptophyta; class Pinopsida; order Pinales; family Pinaceae; genus Pinus; species Pinus albicaulis. Next base: position 410,361,061 of record CM076576.1, read on the forward strand.
GGGAGTTTCTGCCAGAACCGCTTCAAATATTGGAGCAGGAAGAAATTGAATTGAGAAACAGAACAGTGGCCAGAGTAAAAGTGCAGTGGAAGCACTTTACTGCTGAAGAAGCCACCTGGGAAAGAGAAGCTGAAATGATGGAGAAATATCCATTTTTGTTTAAATAAACTCTAGTAGTTGAATAACAACACCGAGGACGGTGTTTATTTCCAGAGGGGGAATATGTAACACCCCCAATTTGTGTGTTGAATTTTTAAAGATTAGACATTTGAAATTAAATCCTAAGGGGGTGGACCCCAAGGGATAAGTGTGGTGTGAATGTAATTGCATACTTTATTTGAGGAAATAAATAAAATGATTGTGCATTTTGACCAAGATGAGAATTAGAGATCACTTGCCAAATCCATGAGGATGGATAAGGCAACAAATCCCCAAAATCTTTCAAAAATCCTTGAAAGAAATTAATTTAGATTTGAGGAGGAATCTAAATTTCCCCAATGAAGAGGATTAGTTGGGAAGAGGTGAAGAAAAGCTGGAAAAGCTGAGGAAAAGCATAAAACAACTTTAAAGATTCCCAAAATGGGAAGCCTAGGCTAAACAGGAAAGAAAGCATCCTGCTATTCTGGACGCAGAATTAGAAACATGCTTTGGGGAAATATGAGCTAATGCTTACTCCCAAGCAGCATCAGGTGGACTGGGTTTCCCAGGAGCAGATCTCTTCGTCGGGTGAGTCCTGGGAGACAAAGAGGACTCTAAGGTTGGGAGGTTGGTCATTTGCAATAGTGGTATGTTTCTGAAATTTTGTTTATTCTGGTGTATTATGGTATGAATTGGCTACATATAAATTTTAAGGAAAATGTATTATTGATTTTAGTACTACATTTAATAGAGTCCAGGCTAAGGCATTCACCTTCCAGATTCTGTTTAGTTGTAGACCAGAAATCCATAGAGTAGAAACTACAGAAACTCTAAACCAAGGGTGGTTTAAATCTGAAGTTACTTAGTCCCCATAGATAATTAGATATTATTTTGTTTCCTGTAGATACAAATGGGATATTTTATGCTCTTATGTATGCTAGGAAATTATTATAGTAGCACTGAAGTATACATGGTATATAGCAGAAAGGAAGAAAGCAAGATATTAGAATATAGATTGCATATATGAGCATTCTAACATTTATAATGGTGCTAGAAAAAGAGTAATTCTACTCTATATGAGCATTATAACATTTATAAGGGTATAGATTGCATATCTAAATATATTCTTACTCCTTGAAAACCTGTAACATAACAAAATATTTTCCTTATAATTAAGGTTCTCTAGTCAAGCACCATTGAATACATATAGGTATACCTTAAAATAAAAATAGAATTTACTAGCAAGTATTCTGGAATATGTAGGTTGACTCTTATTAAACCACAAAGTAAATTTTACACTATAGAAGAGTTATAGTTCTCATAGCAATTATAAAGTATTTTGTATTTTAACTTCATCTCTAACTCTTGAAACAAACATTAGGACAATGGAGATAATCTATGCTTAAGGTATACCATCACTTGAACTATCGAATACCTATATATATATGCTAAAAAAAAAAAAAAAACACCAAAAGTATATATATGTTAACAAGTGTCGAATACTATACAATTAAGTCCTTGTTAAGCCTCGACTACAAATGAGCCACATATGTGTATACCTGAATTTTATAGATCACAAGGACGATATAAACCTAAATCCTATATTTAAACGATACATGTTAAAAAGGAAACATACATATGAAATATACACAATGAGACATATATGCCAAGGTAGATAGGAATACGAATACATATATAAACCATATATGTTAACAGAATAAATCATGAATACGAATTGTATATATATGAACAATATATGTTGCATGAGAAATATAAATACGAATCGATTGTGTAAAAAGGTAATGTATATAATGTGAACGTATAGTCAACCTGCATCAACGAGTGGTGAGGAAGTAATACTCTATGCCATTGGCCGCTGTCAACAAGTCCTCGGACTGTAACAACGTTGGTAAACCACGGCTCTTTGAGGGGTCTGTAATGTGAAATAAAAAGAACAGAGGTGAAGGGTACACGATATTATGACGGGTAAATAATAGTTCTAACCCTAATCATTAATAGACCGCGTGGAGATTCACCCCGTCTTAACAAAACGAAATTTGTGTTATGAGACCGCGTGTAATAGGTAAAGAGCTGACTGTATGATTCACATTGTGTAATAAAATAAACGCAAAATCAGTGGATTTATTTGACATACAGTAGGATATAACGTTAAAATACCACAGAAAACACAATGCTTACCTCTGATTCGCGAAGAACGCTGTCGTTGGTAAACCTATCTGACCAGTAGCTGTTCTGCCAGTAAAATGAAACAAATTGAGATATAGGGAGTCGTATTGACGCCTACCATAGAAAACCAGAGAAATGTATACATCATGTAAATAAATGAGACCGCCTATGTATTCGGTCTGGAGGCAAAGAAACCCAGCTAGCCAGCTAGGGTTACGTCAAAACAGTTTACAAAATTTGGATAAGACGAACTCTAGTGAATGTGTAAATTAACAATAGCGTCGACGGAGAGTAAGTCAAAACTTAATAAGCGCTAAAGAACCCGCTAGGACTCTAGCCTGAGATGCCGCCGAGTCGACCTCTCTGCAAACCACAATCTGAAAAGAATAAGATAGTGTATTCGCGACGAAGCCATGAAGAAAATAAATCAGTCTAAGAACGTGAGGGAAATAACAGAAAACGGGTTCAGAGATATAAAAGAATCGCGGGTTAAAGTGCTGAAACCCTGTATGAAGACCAAATAACAAACCAAAAGCGATGAATCTTAGCCGCAACCGAACCCGAACATACCCTCAACCACCGGCGAGGAGAGTGGGGAAGTGCAACGGTTCTACCTCTAGAAATAATAGGGAAAGATCGGATGAACAACCCGCACAGGAGAATCGACTTAAAAGAAATTCTTGTAACCCTAATTGCACTGGCACAGGAAGATCAGAGAATCCCCAGGTTGATTGTGAAAACTCGGCCACGTTGACAGGCTCGTACCAGGCAACAGTGAGGCGCGCAGGGTGGGGGTATGGAGAAGCTACGACCTGCCTGCAAATGAATAAAGTATTAAACCTAGAATTGTAATTCCTCGAGGCAGCAATCGGCTCTCCCAGTACTTGGATGCACCGACCTGTCAAATAGCAGCTCCACCCTTCAACCTCACGATTCAGTATGAAATGAGATGCGCCGGCAGTCGATACTTTCTTCTCTGGAGCGAAACGCCAGCTCGGTCTGCAGAGCCAAGTTCATATGTTAAACCATAGGGTAACGTGAATAATACGCTCCAGAAACAGTACGCAATCATGGTAAACCGAAATCATGGTAAACCGCCAAAAGTGGTCCCAGCTAGTATCTGATTTCCACGTCTGCATACCAGAATATCATTCAAATTGATGCGGTCTGCATAAGTATGAACAAGTAATAATGAATACGCCGTGAAGAATCTGGCCACTGCGTGCAAACATGTAATACAAAACTAAATATGTTAGGGTAGAAAAGGCCCGAAAATCATGGTTCACATAGGTAGATATAATTAAATCCAGAATTATAATGTATATAACTAAAGTTTCAGTTTAATTGTCAACGCATGCTTTTATATGTCAGGGTTATATAGGCGTAAGGACCCAACAAAAAAAAAAAACATTAAAGGGGTTGTTTTAACTATATGCAATACATTGTGGCGCTTTCAATTAATTATATAAAAATGTTTTGAACATATATGGGTTATATATATAAATATAGATGCAATATATATATACATGCTCATTGAACGAGTATTGCCAAAGGATAAATATGCAAGCTTAGTTATACTAAAGGTTGGCCTTATATATATATTATTTATATAAATTGCACATAGGATATGTGGTATATTTATATATAATGACCTCTACATATATCTATATATGGGGATTAAGGATATTAACAAGATGGGGGATAGCTCTATATATATGTGGATACATAGATATATGTGCGTAATATATAGTGAATTAAAAAATATATGGGTTGAATGTATAAAGTGTTAGGAGAGGTTAGTGAAAGGTATGTATATCCATATAGCGGATGTTTATATTATGCAAAAGGAAAAAAAAGGAGAACCATCCCTATTAATATTATAAAAGGATGTATATATGTATATAAATATATAGATATATACTGTTGAAAGGAATAACTAGGTGAATAGAGAGGAAACCTCGGTGTATCGAAAAAAAAAAAAAAAATTTCCTTCAACTGGATGTGTTACATTCTATATATTGGAGCCATGTGCTCTTATATTGTATGAGGTAATACAAGCTATTGGGCTTGAGGAGATGCTACAGAATTGTATTCACTACTTGCAATATAATACAACAATCTTTGGGGTAACTTGTGATTGTGTTCTTCTCCTTGCATATGTGGTAAATTCTTGACTTGTTGTTATGATTCTATTTATTTCTTCATGCTATTGTTTCTTTCATGCTTGTTTCAAATATCAGTATGCAACTATCTCATATTAGCATAAGAATTACTTAAGTGCTCTAGGAAAATAAATCTTCTAGTTGATGTCAAATATATCTCTAGGAACTCTTTCCATTGCACTTATTTAATTTCATGTGGATCTAATGAGTTGTGGTGAAGTTTTGTAGAGGAATCATTCTTTGCTCAAGCATTCAAGCGTGAGGGGGAAGTTCTCGGAGGAACCAACCTATTCTTGAAAATATTCGAAGAGAACCTGCCATGTGTTTAATTCTAAAGTCTCATCTATTTCGATTTTTTTTCAGGAGTTCTCTCAAGTTTTATGCTCTTATTTTTTGCATCAAAATTATATATATATATATATATATATATTATTTTTCACATAGTGCACTTTATTTATCAATATCTGGCTATTTCAAAGAGCTAAGTCATGGTTAGTCAAAGAGGAGAGCCTGGTCATACTCTTTGGCCTAGCTTCTTGTACAGTATTTTTGCAACATAATTTGTGATTTCGTGAGCTTATATTTGTTATTGTATATTTTCTCTAACTTGTTGTCTTGCAGTAGCTTGCAAGTTTCATATTCAGAAAGCTACTTACAAGTTTGCATGCAAGTCCTTCGGTCTCCAACTTCTAGATTATTTCTCTCTCTTGGCCGTGGAGCTCATAGAGGCTTTGCCTCTCTTCTTCTTCCTCGGAAAATCTACATTTTGTTGAGCTTTTGTAGGCTTCAAATTGCAAAAATTGCAAGGAAAGGTCTATGGCTTAAGTCTAAATTGTGAAGAATTTCCTTGGATTTTAGAGAAGACTTCGTAGTTTTCTCCTTCTTGTAACAACTAATAAAATTCTTGGTTTTGGGAGCATGGGTTTTACCCATTGGTATCCCTATCTCTCCATCTTTTGGAGAGGATTGGTGTTATGATTTTTTTTGTTTATTTCATTTTGCATGTACATCATTTAATTGAGGAATTAACACAATCATGCATTACACTCATTTTGCATACACCTTAATCTAATTTGCTATAGGGATCTAATTTGTCATGAATATTGTTCCATGTCTACTTATGCTTCACTTTTAATTACATCTTACATGCATCAAGTATTTGGGCAATATTTCTCCATAAAGTAGTATTCTACTTCATGACATGCAAGTATATCTCAAGTTTGAAAGTTAATTTTCATTTTTTAATTAATTTACTTACATGCCCCTGGCACTTACTAAAATTTTACCTCCAACATAATTTGGTTGAATAGACATTTTAGGGACCCTCTACTCCTCTACTGACTCTTCACTGTGAGATCCATATCTTTGGGCGAGGGTGAGGTCTGAGGATTGAAGAGTTGAATTGTAACCTTGTTTTAGAACTAATTAATAAAATAAACCAATAGCCTTTTTCATCACATTTACTTTACTTGAAAGTTATAAATTTTTTCTTTCTTGATGGTTTAAAGTCTCTCATGCAACATCATTTCCTATTTTCAAGAAGCATTTCCTTTCATGCAAGTATTGTAATCTCTTTTGCAACAAGTTTAGTTTAATTTTATTGTACTTGGAACATTGTCTACTTTAGCAAGCTCCCTTTCATGTTTAATGATCATCATGTTCATGAATGGCTGATGAGTTTCATTTTATTTTCAAGTACTCTTATTTCATGTTGCAAGGCTAATCACATGTTGTTATCTTGGTCTAACAACTGAATTTTTCTATCATCTCATTTACATTCTCATAAATAGATCACTAATTGTTTCCTTTTGAACAAGATAGTTTCACATGCTTGGATTCATAAATTTGTTTATCTTGAAGGGATTTATAATATCTTGTGCTAACATTTCCTTGTTTCAAATTTTCAGGATTAATTTTGCTTTCTATTTAAAAAAAATTTACTTCATTTAAGCAAAAACAATTTCATTTTAAAGAGAAATATTTTGAAGGCATTGGTTTTCATATGCTTTATGATTATTTTATGTATTGATGATTATTGCTCATATCAATTTTCATTTTAAATCTTAAGAGGTAATCTATTTAACTTCAACAATTCCCCTAGAAGCCTCACATCTTTAACTTAGTTTTCCATTTAGGGACCACCCCCCTTAGCTAGCCTAGGAGATAGCTTAAACAGAGAGAGTTGGGATTAGTGTGACAACCCCCTCTCTGAGTTCCTTGCCACCAACCACACCTTGTGGGGTTAAAATCTGTTTTCACTAACTTGTAGGTAGGTGTAGGCGGCAATGCGATCACAAGTTCCATCATTCAAGTGAAGTGCTAGAGAGCAGTATTGATAACATCACCAATTTTTCAGTGATGTGTCGAAAAATTGCAAAATTTTCGGCCAATCGACTTTTTGCCTGAAAATATCGTGATTTATTCTTTAAGCAAATTTTCCTTTTTTTTCCTCCCTTGATCAGGGTGTGTATTGTAGACGTGACACATTCATTGTAATTAATGCGGGACGCCTTGAAGGACAAAGTCCAGACCCACCACCTTCCACATCCGTGGCAAGGCTCGCAGGTCTGCCTCATGTAGGAGGGAAGATTTTAACACCGAGGGTGGTGACAGAGATAACCATTTGAGGCTTAGAAATTTGATGTTTCGCATGGAAGCCATCGGTGGCAAGACTCTATTTCTGACTCAAAGGAAGGTGGTGAACGATGGACGTTGTTGTGGAGAGAGCCCGATGCAGGTGTGCCTTTATCAACCCCTAGTGTTAGTAATTTGGTATTTAGTCCAATACCTCTTCTTTGTTTCCATGAAGTGAGTCTCCTGGGTCACAGTTTTGAGTAGGCTTGGTCCGTAGTCAGGGGTAACAATTATGGGTTGGTTGTGTCTAGTTTGGACAATGTATGTGTCTGTCTTAAATTTTGTTAGTCTTAATTTCTTGGTTGTTTCGATTTTGTTTGGTGTCTGGCTATCTCGAAGGGGGTTAATCCAGGGCATCCATGTATTCATAGAATTCATTGCTATGCACCTATCTCGAATCGATATAGAACGACTCTGAGCTAGTATTGTGAAGCCGTGGGCGTTTGGTTATGGGAATTTTGTGTGGAGTCGGGATGGGTGAGTCATGTGTCTGCCTGGTGGGGGCAAACCTTTGGACGCTCCCCATGTGAGTCAGCCTGTGTCGAGTTAACTCCTCTCAAATGTAGGGCATCGTAGTCGCCAACCCTTTAGAGTCTTCATTCTCATTTCTAGGTTGGTGTCTGTTCACTGGTCTCGGGGTAAGATGACGAAACCCCTGTCTATTTTGGGGAACTCAGTTACAAATTTTGATGAAGGAAGACCGACTCGCTCCATGCTTTGGTTTTACGTTTGTATGTTGGTCTCTGGACAGGTGGGCAGGCAAGTAACAAGACCCAAGAGTCGAGCTACTATGGGCTTGGTCTACTCACGAGCACTCAGGCACTCGTCATTCCCCCAATTCCAGCTGCAAAAGCAGGATGGGCGTCTCCGATCCATTGAAAACCAACTACCATGCATTCTCTCTCCAACAGAACTTCTGGGTTCTACTGCTCAAGACCTGACATCGGTGGAATATGCTTCAGCTCAGGAAGCTAAATAGTTATTATGTTGTTTCTTTCTATAATTTTTGATGCTGTTTTCAAACATGCAGATAAATTTTACTTTTAATTGTATAGACAGATATGCCAATAGGAAAGTAGACGATAGGATATGTATAGACATAAAGTCATATTTTGTGTGACTGGAAAGACTTAAACTCTATTGCTTTTGGATGGCATACCATGTTGTTAGGTGGCCAACAGACTTGATTTCCCATAGGGCATGTTGAGGCCACCTAACTATCATAAAATTTGGTTATAACTTGTTGGTTAATTAATAGAAAAAGGAGGTATTACCACGCTTACAATTTTTTTTTTCCAATTTTGAAAAAATGAATATATTTTGTATTTTCTAATGTTTGTCACAATTTGCTGTATTTTGATGATTTTTTTGTCGATGTTGTCGAGAATTTTTTCGGACCCATGTCAATTTGTTGCCGATGCCAATGTTATCAACATTTCTTGAAAGGTTTTCCCTGGGGTATATTATCTGGAATATATGTGTGTGTGTGTGTGTGTGTGTGCACACATGTATTTTCAAAGGAAAAAATGCCATTTTTTATCTAAATCTTAGAATATTATAGTAAATGCAAAAATAGTCATATGATTTGCTAGGATAGATTAACTAAAACATTATTTGGTGAGTAATTTGAAGACATGGCTCAATTTTTTCCATTGCCATTAATATCATTGCCTTATTAAATAAACAATAATAGGAAAACTTGGCACAAGCCTACACAAATGGTATTGTTAATGCTTGGACACTATTCATCCGTAAGAAGCTCATTGCCCAAAATAAAGTTGAGTTCAACATAGAACTCAAGTTTGTGATTGTCGAGCTATTAGACGAACTAAAACTTAGAGCCATAATCATTCCCTCCTTCGCAAGATTTGAGATCTAGAGCTTGGCGAAGAATAATTTGATGTAACAAATTAAACTTGCTTACCCTTTTCGTTGAACATAACCTATGGAACATGTTAGGATATTTTGAGACATAGGAAATAGTTAAGAATAACTTAGTCTAGTGTAGAGTTAGGTAAAGTGTGTTTCTTTACCATGTACATTTTTAACTTATAATCCGATGGTCACAATTTGTGGTGATCTGACAGCTATCTCTCACCTCGGTATTAACGACACTTGATCCGTGGATTAACACCTGATTGGTCCATGATCTCTATTTAAAGAGCATGGAGGGTCATTTGTTCGGTAAGCGTTTATGAGAGAAACATATGTAACTTTTTTTTTATATTAATAAATTGCCTGAAGTGGCCGCATTGGCTCAGGCCGTGGACTGTTTCCCTCTTTGAGGGTTTTAACCACGTGATTATACTGGTGTACTGATTTGTGATCTGTTTGTGAGCGGTGACCTTTGGTTCTTGATCTACAGAACTTACCCTGTAATTTCCTACATGGTATCAAAGCTATTTTGAGGGCCGCATCTATTGTTGATCAAACTCCAAATCCGGTTTGAATGCATGCGAATGCCGTTTTGTAGATCTACTATTTCTAAACATTTTTGGGCTTGGAGAACTACTCTTTTTTGTCTGGAGCATCTGTTACAGTGAATAACGCATTTCATTTCATGCGAAAATGTTTCCGGCTGCCCAAGTTATGACAATTTAAATCTGGAGGTATAAAACATCTTTTTTGCAGTTATATTTGTTAATAGTTCTGCTTATTTCGGTTTATTATGTTTATTTTCAGTTTATAGGTTTTATGTATTTTCCGAATCTATACCCTCTTCTTTGTGTATGCTCTTCGCTATGTGCTGCGTGCGATCTTGGCAAATCAAAAATAGGAAAAGGGATTTTTTGCTACGTATGCTCTTTCCTCATGTCTTTGTGCGATTTCGAGAAATCAGAAATAGCAAAAAAACTGATAGTTGCCTGTAAGGGTAGCTGAAAATCTAACATTTTGCTGTAAGGATTTGTATTTCATTTTTTTTGCTCACTTTTTTTTTTTTTTTTTGTGCAGGAAAAGGCACGCACACTGAAGAGTAAAAAAAAAAAAACCCCTTCCTCCTTTCAAACAATAACAGAATCCTTTTACTATCTCACATGGTGAGGAGTTAGTTTATGAGAATAGAGGCCTTCGGTTCAAATCTCTTTCTCATGCTTCTTTTTGTAAAAAAATTTTGTTAAAAGGGGCGGATTTTTTTTTTTTTAAAGCCACACTTCATCCCGTTCCCATAACTATTTGGCATCTTCAACTCATTTTTTTCAAAAAGGCATAACTTCTTCATCCGAAAGCCGTTTTTCGAGCCGTTTTTTTTTAAACAGCCTAATATTTTGAGATATTTCCATTGGAGTAGTTAGTTTCAGCTTTTCTCAGCTTCAGTTTTTTTTAAAAATGGAAAGTGCATGCCCGATTATTCTTAACAGCACCAATTATTTCCAATGGCTACCTCACATGGTAGATATAATTAGAAGTAAAGGGCTTTACATAATAACCACATGGGTAGAAACTAAACCTTCTGATGATGATAAAGTCGCTAAATGGGAAAATAAACAAGATCAAGCTTGAGGGTTGATAGGAATGTCCATTGCTCAAGATCTTCGATTTCATATCCTTGACATTGACACCCCTCATGAAGCGCTGGATAAGCTAAATACTGTCTTCGGCATTCAAAATCAAATCAGTGCTCACCAACTTGAAAATTATTTGCTTACTTTGGACCCTAATAATTTCTCCTCTATTGAAGACTTTTTGTCCAAATTCAAGACCTTTAGACTTCTTTTAGAAGGTTGTAAGGTCAAAAAGGAAGATAGTAGCCTCATATATTGCATTCTTGCTAAGCTTGGCCCTGCTTACACTGTATTTGTTTCCGCCTTCCATTCCATTAGAGAAGCCATCATTTCTTCAGGAACCACCTACAAGAATCCCTCTTTTGATTATTTTTGTGATTCTTTGATAAGAGAACAAGAAAAACTCTTACACCTTGGTCTTATCACTTCTGGAAATGCTTCTAAGAAAGCCTTAGCAGCTCAACAACAATCATATCAAAATAATCCCAAGAAGCAGTATCCTAAAAAGTATGGTCCGAAACCAAACAAGGGTCCTAAGAAATTTCAGCTGCAAACTAAAAAAGAAACTCACCAAAATGATAAAGCATATAAAAAGAAAGGAAATAAGACAGATAGACAATGCAACTTTTGCAATCATGATGGCCATATAGAGTCTAAATGTTTTAAGAAGATGGAAGCCTTAGAAGCAACAATGAAGAAGCACGACATCAATTTGGAGCACTCTTCACCTTCATCATTAGGAATGACACTTTCTGCTTGTGGTTGTAAAGCATCAAGATCTGGTTATGCATTAAATGTATCTTCCTCTTCTCATTCTCATGAGTGGCTCATTGATTCTGGAGCTTCTTATCACATGGCCAAAAATAAAGCCATGTTTTCTTCTTTAAATGATTGTAACACCAAACATATTTATGTTGGTGATGATAGATCTCTTAGTGTTGTATGATCTGGAACCATTCATCTCATTAATGGTTAGTTTAATGATGTACTATGTGTTCCTACTTTGTCATGTAACTTTCTCTCTGTTTATCAAATAACTCATTCAGGTGAAGGGAAAATAGTAGAATTATCACCTCATGAAGTTGTAATCAAGGACCTCAAAGATCCTAAACATATTTTAGCTACTGGAATTGCTGATGATTCCAAAAGGTTGTATAAGTTTGACAAATTTGGATCATCATGTCTTCCCTCTATTTTTGTTGCTCATAATGATGAAGTGATCAAACTTTGGCATGAGCGATTTGGTCACTTAAACTATCGCTCTCTTCAAACTCTATGTAAGGAAAATATGGTGACGAGTCTTCCTATGGTATCTTGCCAAGATGGTGTTTGCTCCGGATGTGTACTCAGAAAACATCATCGGGATAGTTTTGACAAACGTGCCTCTTGGCACGCTTCAACCCCTTTGCAGCTTGTGCACAGTGATTTATGTGGTCCACTTCCTATTGTTTCTTTCTCTGGTTACAAGTACTTCTTAACTTTCATTGATGATTTTTCTAAACGCATTTGGGTATACTTCTTAAAATTAAAGAGTGAAGTTTTTAACATGTTCTTGGCCTTTAAGGCCTTTGTTGAGAAACAATCTGGACATGAAATTCTTAAGTAAAGATCAGACAATGGAGGAGAATATGTTAACAACAAATTTATCAACTTCTGCACTGAACTTGGCATTCAATTGCAACATACTGTTCCATATACTCCACAACAAAATGGTGTAGCTGAAAGGAAGAATCGCACCTTAAAAGAAATGGCTAATTGTATGCTTCAATCTAAAGGACTTGGTCTCAATTTTTGGGCAGAAGCCATTAACTGTGCAAATTACATAGTAAATCACACACCTACTAAGGTTTTAAAGAATATAACTCCAGAAGAAGCTTGGAGCTCAATCAAACCAGATGTAAGTCACTTTCGTGTTTTTGGAAGTGATGATTAGTCCCATATTCCAGATGAGAAACATAAAGCCTTAGAACCTAAGAGTATAAAAGGCATTTTTATTGGATATTTTGAAGATGTCAAAGAATATAGACTTCTTCAACCAAAATCCAAAAATATACTCATTAGAAGAGATGTAAAATTTGATGAAAATATATCGACCTGCGAGCCTAGCTCAGTGGGTGTGCCACCTTTTCCCTACCAGCCTGATTCGTCATATGTGCCACCTTTGGCCTACCAGCCTGATTCGGCATATGTGCCACCTCTATCTCTCTCTCTTCTATTTTTAATAACATTCCTTCTAGTTCAGATGATGACAACGAGGATGACAATCCTCCTCCACCTCTTGAAATTGTTCCTTATACTCCACCACTTCCAAGATGGGTCCACTCTACTTGGGATGCATTAGGTTCTCTTGCAGGTGACCTTGCCGATCGACGACGTACCCATTCTCAGTTTGAAAGAGCCTCTTCTTATTGGCTCAAGTTCCATAAAATTCTGATCCAGAAACCTTTGAAGAAGCCTCCGGTCATCCAGATTGGGATGCATCTATGAATGAAGAATATTTCTCCTTATTGGTGAATGATACTTAGGATCTTGTTCCTCTTCCAAAAGGAAGAAAACTTGTCATATATAGATGGGTTTACAAAACAAAGTTTGGACCAGATGGAAAAGTGGATAGACATAAAGCTTGTCTTGTCGCTAAAGGATTTTCACAAGTTGAAGGCATTGACTATACTAAAACCTTCTCCCCTGTTGCCAAAATGAATTCTATCTGCCTTGTTCTTTCCCTTGCTGCCTCCTTTAAATGGGAAGTCCATTAGATGGATGTTAAATCCGCCTTCTTACATGGAGATTTGCGTGAAGAAATCTACATGGAACAACCCCTTGGCTTTATCCAAAAATACTCCAACCTTGTTTGTCGCCTTAGGAAGTCTCTCTATGGTCTCAAACAAGCTCCTCAGGCTTGGTATGCCAAAATGGATAGATTTCTATTAGAATATGGCTTTTCTAGGTGTCATTCTGACAACACTGTCTACACCAAGAAAGTGGGTAAGTCCTTCACCATCCTTGTTCTTTATGTTGATGATCTTATCCTTATTGGTAGTGATCCAAACCATATAAACCATGTGAAGTCTAGCCTCAAAAAGAAGTTTGAAATGATAGACTTATGACAGTTGCATTATGTCCTTGGTCTTCAAGTCTTGCAATGCAAGGAGGGCATTAACCTCTCTCAGTCCAAGCATGCCTATGATCTTCTACACCACTTTCACATGGAAGACTGTAAGCCAAACCCTTCTCCCTTTCATTCTGGAGTCAAGCTTTCAGTCACTTGTACTACCCCTGAAGTTGATGCTACCTTATATCATCAACTTGTTGGTAAACTTTTGTATCTAACCCATACCCGTCCTGACCTTTCCTTTGTTGTTGGTCTTGTCGCTCGGTTTATGCACCAACCTCATGAAAGTCACTGGAAAGTAGCTAAAAGAATACTTAGATATATTTGAGGTACAGTTCAGTTCGAGATTCATTACAGTGCATGAGCATCTCCATTTTTGATTGGTTTCACTGATTTTGATTGGGCTGGTGACCCTGATTATCGAAAGTCGACTGCAGGATATGTATTCACTCTCGGTTCAGGACCTATTACTTGGTATTGTAAGAAACAAAGTGCCATCTCTCCTTCTTCAGTATAAGCAGAGTACCGTGGTGCAGTTGAAGTCAGTAAGGAAGCCATGTGGCTTTGTCAGATCCTGTCTGAATTTGGTCTCCATTAGTAGCATCCAACTACACTTTGGTGTGATAATCAGAGTGCCATTCAGCTATGTAAAGATCCAGTTCAGCATCAGCGTATGAAACACATTGAACTCCACATACAGTTCATCAGAAAGCTCATTCATGATCGTGTTCTTGAAGTGCAGTATTGTTCAACCAATGATCAAGTATTCGATATCTTTACAAAGGCTATCACAGAAGCGAAGTTTACCAAACTTCGATCCACACTTGGAGTTCATGAAAGTTCTCATTAAGGGGGGATAGGCTCTAATGTCTCCTTCCTTCTCCTATTGTGTCACTTTTGTAAATCCTTCAATCCTATCCCAATTTGTTCTTAAGGGGGGATGTTAGGATATTTCGACACATAGGAAATAGGCTGCTTTTGTGTCACCTTTGTAAATACTTCAATCCTATCCCAAGTTATTCTTAAGGGGGGATGTTAGGATATTCCGACACATAAGAAATAGTTAGGAATAACTTATTCTAGTGTACAGTTAGGTAAAGTGTGTTTCTTTACCATGTACATTTGTAACTTATAATCTGACGGTCACGATTTGTAGTGATCCGACGGTTATCTCTCACCTCGATATTAACAACACTTGATCCATGGCTTAACACCCGATTGGTTCATGATCTCTATTTAAAGAGCATGGAGGGTCATTTTTTCGGTAACCGTTTATGAAAGAAACATATGTAACTTTTCTTTTTATATTAATAAATTGCCTGAAGTGGCCACGTTGGCTCAGGTCGTGGGCTGTTTCCCTCTTTGAGGGTTTTAACCACATGATTATACTGGTGTACTGATTTGTGATATGTTTTTGAGTGGTGACCTTTGGTTCTTAATCTATGAAACTTACCCTATAAATTCCTACAGAACATGTTGAGGTTGCTTTGAATTTGATGATGAGGGAATTGATAGTGGAAGGAGCAATCCAACACTAACACTGGATGACAAAGATTGTGCCATTGGAGTAGAAATACCCACTAACCTTGGAGAACCCTGTCTTGTTGCTTCTTTTGAAGCCATGGATCCTTGAAGTCCTTCCCCTAAGAGAGAAGGGAGAGAAACACCTTGTTCCCCATCAACCATAGTCATCACCTCTGGTAATAAAAATGGTCCTCACATGTAAGTATATCCATGCACAAACCATTGGTCGTAAACAATAAATTACTGAGAGATCCCTTACTTGGATTATTGCATGCATTGATCCTGAAATCTACAACAAGATTGTAAGACCCAAGGGTACCTCAATTGGTTTGCCATCAACATGCATCAAGTTGGAAGTTTGAATTCTTGATCAAATGACATGAACTAGATGAATGTGGAGAATTTGACACAAAGTGGGAGGCTAATAAGCCTTCATACGAGTGGATTTGGGCTGAAGGAGGTCAATGGATTGATGTTAAGTTTATAACATGTTCTATGCCATTTCATATTAGGGCACAAAATACTGAAGTAGATAGAACATAGCAATAGATCGATAGAGGACAAGCCAAAACAAAGGTAATGAATGGTGGCGTTACGACGATCAGTAGGATGCTTCTACCAGCAAAGTCTCCAATAGGTCATTTAGCCAAGCATGTCACACATAACCCTAGTACAACCCAAACAAAGGAACACTCCACAAATACGTAGCACCAAGAACGCAACTCCAACGCCATCAAGAGAGAAGAAAATCCTCCACACATTGTGTGTGTAATGAACTCCAAGTCTCTTCATTATATAGACATCTTTGGGTGTGTGTGACACACTCTTTAAGACATTTAAGTCTATATTATATTCCAAGCCGACCTAACACATAAGTGGAATAAATTCAAAGTACATGTTCTGCTCATCTGATTGAGATGATCTTTAGATCAATATTACACCTTTTCGAAAGAGGAATCTAATAAAAATATTGGGATCATCATCTGAGTAGAAAAACCCAGAGTTTGGACCTAGTTGTCCAATTTTAACACTCCCTCTCAACTAGGGATAACTTCGTCCACTAGTGCAATCCAAACATCGTGCATCATCCCGCCGTAACTTGCTTTGCTAGCATCTTTATTTCATAACAGAAGTGGGTCAGTCACAAAGACATCATACCCAGATGACAGATTCAACCCAGAGGTCCGAAACCTCTATAGGACTGACAAAGAGTCTCTTACCAACCCGAAGTTGGTTTACCTGACCAGAGGTCAGTTGGAGGTCCGAAAAATCACTAAAATTGATCCCAGATCAAGTGGTTGGACACATACCATCCTAGACATAAAGAGTACGACAATCTCTGATGCGTCCATCGGTTTAGCTATGGTCCCTATTCACATTTCCCACCTCATTAGCCAAATGAGAGGTACTTCCCATGAGTCCGAAACTCCATGGGTAGGATGCACACGGGGCACAGATCAGAGAGAGGTAAACCATCTCAATATCATCACAGTGGGGTAGAAGCACACCAACTAGGTTCGACAAGCCTAGCCCTGTGGTTGCTTATAGCACCAAGGCTATCCCAAAAACCCTCTTGGAGCTCCCAGAGCTCATTTTCCAATAGGACCCTCAGAATAGGGTCGTTCCATGATTCCAAGATTCTCATGAAAGGTTAGGAACATGACCTTCCCCAAGGACATTGTGAGAATGTCCGTGGCCTGCTCATCAGTTCTTGTATGATTGAGCCTTACAGCGCCTTGCTGTACCATATCCCGGATAAAGTGGTACCAACCATCAACATGCTTGGATCAATTGTGGAACCCGAGATTCTATGACAAATGAATCCCCCTCTGGTTATCAAAAAGGATAACAGTGGCATCTAGCACATGCTCAAACAGCTCACTGAAGAGCTTTTGCAACCAAGTGACTTCACAACGGGTCATACATGCTGCATTGTATTCGACCTCAGCGGTGCTCAAGGCTATCGACTTCCTTTTCCTGCCCGAAGCAGATCTATTTGTGAAGTAGCATCTAGATGTGCTCTTACGATCCACCACATTGCCAGCCCAATCGAAATCACTATATCCAAGAAGTGTCATGCTCCCGGCAGTGTATCTCAGCCCATGGTCTATCGTGCCATAGAGATATCTCAAGAGTTTCTTGGCACCAACCCAGTGAATTTTATGATCAACCATGTGTTGACTCAAGGTGTTCATTGCACAACATACATCCGGACGGGTGTTCACTAAGAACACCAGAGCCCCTACGAGTTAATGATACTCAGTACGATTTGCTAACAGGGGCCCAACAACATTGCCACTCAACTTCTTAAATTTGAGTTCCATCGGTGTTGACATGGACTTACAGTCCACCATACCAAAAAATTCATAATGTTTTTCCTTGAGAAAGGAAAATCTTGCCAGGTCTCTGCTAGACCTCCAGGCCTAGGAAGTAGTGCATCAGTCCTAGGTCCTTCATCTCAAACTCAGCAGCGAGCTCCCTCTTGCACTAATGAATGAGAGGTTCAGCACCTGATAGGAAGAGGTCGTCCACATACGACACCAAAATGAGAGGCTTTTCTCTATCAATCTTGAAGTAAAGGTTCAGATCAGCATTACTACGAGTGAAGCCCGACTTCATCGGGTAGCTATCTATCCTCTCGTACCAAGCTCTGGGTGCTTGCTTCAGCCCATAGAGGGCTTTCTTCAACCTGCAGACATGGGTGTCTTGATCTTGGACTTTGATCCCCAGAGGTTGTTCTACATACACCTCTTCCTTTATCGCACCATGCCAAAAACGTGGTCTTTACATCCATTTGATGAAGATTCCGTCCTTGTGTAGCAGCAAGGGAAATAATAGATTATAGGTGCAATCATCATCAGTGCCTTCCTAGAGAAGTCTCAAGAAACACAATTTCCCATCAGATCCATGCTTGATCTTATATCGAGGTGACAACTTTGTTCTGTGGTCTAGGAACCATATCCTAGACATCATCCTAGCATCCTTCCAGGCTTGATGCTTTACAGCTTCTTCAAATGATCCAGGCTCATACTATACCCATGGTAGCTAGATACCCTTGGTATTTATATGGCTTCTTGGTTTTCTTCCGGAATTTCTCCCTTTGAAGCCATATATATTTGAGCTATGAGGATCTTCTTTCGTCCAGCAATGATATTAACTCAGTAGCATATACAGTTGTATTCTCCCTCTTAATTCCAATATCTCTTGAGAGAGAAGACATCTATTGTAAATGAGGGCATCCCAGACACCAACTTGGAAAGTGGTCTTCTTCTCCCACAGTCAAAGCCATCCAAACAGGATTTGTTGATCAAGGTTCAAGACACCAACAACGTGACTAAAGACTGCAAAAAACTTCTCAGTTCACACTTAAAGTTTATCATTACGCTGTAATGTAAGACTGATATTGTCACCAACTTACTGCTAATATGAATTATGTAAGCATGGGTGATTGTCTATGTCTGTCATAATGACAGTGACATAGAATGACAGATTTATCTCCTCAAGTTTGCAGCTACAGAACCGACATTACTGTCATATCGCTGATTACGATGTGACCATAATTTTATCGTATCCATCACCATGTTCTTCATCATGGTCATACTACCATATAGTATAGAAGATTTCAAATTTCATGGTCATGCATATTCTGCCATATGTCACTGTCGAACAGGGATACTATATCATGATTCCTCCTCTCATGATACTGCATTGCTTCTTATTGTCCATTTGTCATTCTTTTGGTCATTTTAGAGGACTACCCCTAAAGCTATCCAAATTGGCCTAGCTCTATGACATATCAACTTCTCTTGTCACTCCCTCTAGGGTTTACATATTTGACCATTTTGACAATAATCTGACCGTTGCACCCTCTAAAGATCCTTCCAATTCCATAAAAAAAACTTCTTCTAAGGGCTTCTAGACCTCAGATCTGCAATTTGTCTCCTAAATTGCACAAATATAGGGACCAATCGTACAGATGTTCCAAGCATTGAATTTACGCTTCTACTTGTCAGTCCATACCTTATATGAGGCATTTCTGTTACGCAGATCTAGCACAGTTATAAGTGCACATCAATCACTGTTGTTTGTTGCCTATGAACATACACACCTGCCCTATTGGCTCTTCTAATCATAGTGCATAGAAATTTTGCTGATTAAAATCAATAATTTGCAGGCCATGATGGATACAAGTAGCCAAGAAATCATGCAGAGGTGACAATTTTATCAAATTGATCTAAACACTGAATATGATAGTTATTTTGCAAGAACTGTCCAAAAAAAATGCTTAGTAATTCAGACCCTTGGTTGAGTTTCCTTCCTATCATGGAGAAGATACATGTGAATTTTAAATGACATAGTGTGTCATCTTTTCTGAGGTTTTAGGGTGACATTCCATTATATTGCTACAATCCAAGCACTTTGAATTTTCCCCAGCCAACACTTCTTCAATAAGTTTGAGATTCCCTAAATTTTTTATATTGCTGTAGAGGACGGTTAGGGCATTTTGCAAGCTATACAACCTCCTTCTAGCTGTGGCCTACGCAAGACAAGGTGCCTTGCTGATGTATGTGACAGTCTTTAAAAAAATTACGCTGGTTTTTTCATGGGTAGAGATTTGGTCACATGGTAGATGCAACCTTCTCTCCTTACATCCACAGTGGTCTTAATGTGTGAGGAGGCACCTATATTTCCATGATAGGGTTGTTTTGACGCTCAAAAATGCCACCTACAGGCCTAAGGCCTAGAAATTTCAAGTAGGTTTCTTTGACGATTTTCTTGCCCAGACCACAAGCTGTCAAAGCTTCAACTACCTCTGCATCCTATGCAGAACGTCAAACATGTACATAAAATAGACTTCAAACTTACCTCTGAGGCAGACATCAAATTGCTGTTGGTTAGGGCACATATAACCTTCAATCAACCATCAAATTTGCTGTGGTCTAGACTAGAAGAAGTGTTGTCTTCTTTCACTTTTGTCCTGGGCAGACAGTCTCTAAACAGTTCACGTTGGTTTGATACAACGGATCCCTAATAGCTGTTAAAACAACCTAGCAAACCTTAGATCTAGCCCATAGTTGCTCCCCTTTGCTGCAACTGCCCTTTAATGGGAGGCTTCCCCTCCATGCTGCTAAAACAACCTCTTATGAGGGCTATTTATTTATTAGACAACCCTTAAAATAGTCCCTTTTGCTGTGGTCTTCTTCCAAGGGACCTCGGCCTTCCTTATTCTCAGCAGCAAGCATTAGAGAGGCTTCAGAGGCCTGCGACATTCATAAATTGTAGTGGTTCAAGAAAGGAGAGATGGTCACATTGTAGGCCAAAGTTCTAGGCACTTTGCAGCCCCAAACACTCCCATGCTGCCCCTGCTTTGGGTTGATAAGGCCTGCGGCCTATCACAACAATATGTTGTTACTTCCAACCAACCTAAAACAACCATGCACATGTGTTTGAATCTTGCTGTTCATGACACCTGGTTAGGGAAAGTTATTTCTACAACTAACCCTTACACAGTCACCTATCAACCTCATTCTAGCTTGTGGCTCAGGCAAGGAAGGCTCCTCTTTATACAAGATACTATTCTGGGCATGTTACAACCCAAGAACCCTTCACGTTGCCCTGAATTTGGAGACTAGGTATGTGGCCTACCTTAGTTGGCTTCCTCACTCCGGTTTTAGCCTTGAAAATACCCACATATGACAACAATTCACATGTCTTCTCCTCGACCAATTAGCCCAGCAAACTGGCCCTTAAGAAAACCGTAACCAGATCTGTCTTAGCCCACAATCATGCCTTAACAATACGCTATCACCTACAACTCCTTCAACGCTATCTAGGGCAGACTCCCTCACACTGTTCCAAGCCTCCTTATTCAACCGGATGAGATGCACTTGATGGATCGATAGATCGAAGATTGCTTTTCAACCAAATTATGCATTGTCTTCCTCGTAGAGCTCTAATACCATGTTAAGTTTAGAACATGTTCTATCCCATTTCAGATTAGGGCACAAAATAATGAAGATAGAACATAGCAATAGATCGATAGAAGAAAAGCCAAAATAGAGATAATGAATGGTGTGGCGTTATGGTGATCATCAGGATGCTTCTACCAGCAAAGTATCCAATAGGTCATTCAGGCAAGCATGTCACACATAACCCTAGTACAACCCAAAGAAAGGAACACTCCACAAATACACAGCACCAAGAAAGCAACTCCAACGCCATCAAGAGAGAAGAAAATCCTCCACACATTGTGTGTATTATGAAATCCAAGTCTCTCCATTATATAGGCATCTTTGGGGGTGTGTGACACGCTTTTTAAGACATTTAAGTTTACATTATATTCGAGGCCGACCTACCACATAAGTGGAATAAATTCAAAGTACATGTTCTGCTCATCCGATTGAGATGATCTTTAGATAAATCTTACACCTCTCTGAAAGAGGAATCTAATAAAAATATTGGGATCGTCATCTGAGTAGCACAACCTGGAGTTTGGACCTAGTTGTCCAATTTTAACAATTGATTTCTGAATATAGTTGAAGGTACTTTCCCCCCTTGAGCTTGGGGCAACATGAATACATAGTCTACCTAATTATAAGCCTTAGGAAATTGATTTACTTCATCAAGATGTTGCGAAAAATCGCCTAGGAAGTCCATTCATGGTGTCTCATCTTTGGGACAAAGAGCTTCCAACCTACTAGGCCCTTCCATCTTCATTGAATCCACTATGTGACAACTGCTACCTCAAGAGAGTCTGATGTTGACTTTTTTAGATCCATGGATACACCTAGGGATTTTTCATATTCCTTTGAATTCTTTTGAGATTTGGCATGCCCCTCAACAATTGCTAGGGGATTCCATAAATGGCCTAACTTTCTTGAGTGCATCCTTCTTCTTCTAGCATTTGTGGAGAATATGCCCATGTTGATGGAAAATTTTACATTTGAAAGGGATGCCTTCATAGTGAATGTGCTACTACCATTTAGAAGCCCCCAATTCCCAAAAAATAATCTTATCAGGGATTCCTCAACATTTGGGTACACCCTTCATCATTAGAGTTCTTTGAACAACACATTGAGATATACCTAGCTTGTTGTCAATAACCTGTATCACCCTTGGATCATAAAAATGTGGCAACTTTGGGAATTGAACCCACAAATACATCTTATCCCTCCAAGCCATGCTTGAGTTCAAAGTGTCTTTTCATGGTGCTAAAACTAGCTTTGAATCATTGAACATCAATTTCCTCCTCCCCACCAAAAGTGCATCTCAATTTGCTAGATCTTTAAAGAAGAAAGGAAAAAGACTATGAGGGAGAGGATATATTTTTACCTTGACTTTGGAAACTGACGCCCACATATTGATTCTATCCATGGATCTAATTTAGCTAGTGGAGGGTTTTATTGAGAAAAATATATCATCAATGCTTGCTTGGAGAGTTCCTTGGCACTTTCAAAAATCCACTTTGCTAGAAAGGAAACCCTAGTTGAACCCCAAACATGGAAATGTCTTTTCTACCCCCTTGCTTTTTCCTGTAAAATCCTTAATGATGTACCATCCCTTGCCTTTGAGTTTGTAAACCTTAATTACCTAGCATTCCTCTCTTTTCCTTCCATATTCTGAGGAAAATTTTGGGATATGTCTAGAATCAAGCTTTTGTTTGTTCTCGAAGAAAAGGAAGAACAAAGGTCTGGGCCTTGATCCACTTATGTGTTAAATGTTAAGGGAATAACTCCAATGTTGGTTTCTTGTTTCATTAACATTAGTATATTTTTATTATATTAAATGACTCTTGTTTTCATATTCCAAGATATTTGTTAGCCTTTCATATTCAACTATCAGTTCACATCCCTACTATTTATAACTATTTACAATCATACAAGAATCCCATAGGATTATGTGTCCAACATCCCCACCTTAAGCTAGAGGGGTATTTGTGAGGCCAAGCATCATTCTGAATTTTTTAAAGTTTTCTCTTCCAAGTGCTTTGGTGAAAATATGTCCACAATTTTTTCATTTGTGGAACAATGTCTCAAATAAATAGTGTTGGTTTCTACATGACATTGAATCAAATAATACTTCATTTTGATGTGCTTGTTTTGGTCATGTAATCTAGGATTCTTGGCCAACTTGATTTCAAAAGTATTGCCAATTAGAAGAGGAGTAGAGTTAACTTGTTTCTCTAGCAATTCTTCAAGTATTTTTTGGAGCCCCTGTAAATGTCTAAATTAGAATTTCCAATCAAGGCAAAGTCATCCACCTGTGAATATTTGAGTCCAAAGTCTTGAGTTCCATTTAAATATTTTAGAACATCAACATACTGATGTCCTTCACAGGGTTTTTGCATAAACCTAGGAAGAATCCCAACAAAAAATGAAATATTTGGTTTGGTTGTAGTAAGTTAGAGAAGACTCCCCACAAGTTGTTTGTACTTGATTGCATCCTCAAACTTATTCCCTTTAAATTTTGTTCCATTAGAGTAGAAAGAGGGTTGTATTCATCGATGCCAAACTTGTTCAACAATTCTCTAATATACTTCTTTTGGGGGACAAATATGGATTTCGTATGTTGAGTCACTTCAATGCCCAAGTAGTGGTGAATATGTCCCAAATTTGTCATCCCAAAGCCCTTCTTCAATTATTTCTTTATGTATGCAATATGAATTTTATTGTTTCTTGTCATCATCAAATCACCTACATACCCCACAAGATATAGAACAATTTTTCCAGCTTTCTTGACAAATAGAGTTGCATCATCAAGATTAAAGTGTTTGAAATTCAATTTTAGAAGGTTTTCAATTTCCTTTTCATGCTAGGCTGGTGGTGCTTGTTTTAGGCCCTATAAGGATTTGATGAGTTTACATAATTTCTATTCATGTCTCTTCACAACAAAACCTTTTAGATGAGACATGAATGTTGATTTTATAGCTTCGGAAGGTATTTTACATAGGCTTGTGTCTAGAATGCAAAGGAAGTCCTCTTTATGTGGTTGTTCGAGAGTAGAAACTAATATGATCTACTTAGTTTTTAACTTAGGAAAAAGTACGTTGATAAATTGTTTAATTAACGTTGATCTTGGGCTAATGTTTATCTAAGGATAAATAAAAAATAATTGAAGTGACTTGGATCCAATCTCCATTGTTGATCTAAGAAGGTTGGGATTTGTCCTATGGAGAAATTATACAGAGAAATTATGGGAGAGGATGATGACACATTGCTATTTTTGAGAGAGTGAATTTTTCGAGTGAGAGACTCAAGGGCTAAAGAGAAGGGAAAATGATTGTAGCACGGAATTTTCACGAGCAAATTTCAGTGAGGTCTAGTCTAGGAGAGAGACGTTGAATTGTTGAAGAGGAGGGCTGAGTTTTGAAGGAAGGAAAAAATATCTAGGGGCAAATTTTTCTCAAGTGCACAACAAGTTGTACAAGAGGAGTCAAATTGATGGTGAGGGAGGCTGAATTCTCCAAGCGTCAGATCCCTTGAGCCTGATTTCCATAGGGGTTGCTTTCCAGGTTCCGAGCATCTATAATTTACTTGTGTATTTTCTGTGGGTCTAGGCCCTAATTTTCAAGAGTAATATAAAGTGAAGTAAGATTGTTTTGGGCAGAATTTTATGTTTTTGTGTGATTGATTTACCTTTTTTGTTGCAGCAAATTTAGTTTTTGAATGTTAAAATAACAATGAATTTATTTTCTAGTAGTTTTTAGATTTTCTTGAGTAAATAATTTTTGGTATAAAATAATTGTTGAGGTATAAATACGTCAAATCTGGTATTGGAGATTTAACATGGTATCAGAGCACTAGAATCTCTGTGGGGGAGATCATACAACACAAGGGTTATTTTTCTAGCAAAATT
Source organism: Pinus albicaulis (assembly GCA_034641835.2). NCBI lineage: Eukaryota > Viridiplantae > Streptophyta > Pinopsida > Pinales > Pinaceae > Pinus > Pinus albicaulis. The sequence goes on from CM076576.1 coordinate 410,386,176, forward strand.
TTTATTTTGCAACTAGGGTTTTGTGGTTGAAATCGATTTGGTGAGATGGCATCATCAACTCTGATATTTGAAGACAGCTTGGAGGGGGCTGCAAAATTTAATCCATAGAAGGAGAGGATCACCATTGTTTTGATGGAAAATAGCTCATGGGAACTTGTATAAAAAGAGATCCAAGTTCCTTTGGATCCTACACAAACAACTAAACACAATCTAAAGGATGTCAAGACTAGAGGGATCATATTGGACACTATGAAGGATCAGATAATCCCTCAAACATTAGGGAATCATTCAACTCACCTAATGTGGTTATTGTTGATGAACCTATACCAAAGTAACAACCAAAACAGGAAAATGGTGCTGAGAGAGAATCTAAGAAACATACGAATGAACAGATTTGAAACTTAGCCTCACACTTAACAAGAATCCAACAAGTTCCGGATGAATTTTCAAACTGTTGGGGAGGCTGTGGATGAGGGTGAAATTTTTAAGATAGCCCTGAGTGGTTGTACCTAGCAAGCTATCTTTGTAACAAGTATCTTTGCTAGGGACAAGCCTCTTGATTTGTCCAGGTTGTGGGACGAATTCACCCAAAAGGAGATATGGGAGAGTTCAATATCGAGTGGACAACATAGAGGTGGAGGTGGAGATGAGGTACTTACTCTTGCTAGGTAAGTAAAGAAGGGCAAAGGTAAAGCCAAGAAAAACCATAGTGGAGGAGGATCTTCAGAAGGAGAAAAAAAGGACATGAGTAAAGTTAAGTGCTTTGCATGTCACAAGTATAGTCAGTATGCTGGACAATTCCCTAGCAAGAAGAAATGCAAAGGGAACACATCAACAACTGCACCTACACAAATGGACGAGTTAGCTGAGAAATTTGAGTTTGCATTGGTGTCATGTCTTTTAGGCACCATAACACGTGGTGTATGGTTTATAAATAGTGAAGCTTCTCATCATATCACAAAATCTCATGACCTCTTCATCAGTATGGCCAAGGAGCACCATGATGTTCATGTGGAGTTTGGTGATAATGCTAGGTATGTACTGGAGGGTATTGGAAACACACAATTCTAGATGGACATTAGGAGTCCTATGGAGGTGACGGAATTATTGTATTTACTTCGGTTGGAGAAGAACTTGCTCTCTATTTTGGCTATGGAGGATAGAGGACTTAAGGTCAATTTCACTAGAGGTGAGGTATCTATCATGTTGAAGGAGCTGATCCTAGTGTGATGCAAGTGATAAGCAACATAGAGAGCAACCTATATCTGTTGAGAGGATGACCAGTGAAGGCCCTTATACATGACAGTGACAACCAGGGTGAGTTTTGGCACAAGAGGATGGAGCATCTAGGTTCTAAGCTCAATGACTCTACCACTGTTACTGGAGATTGTCACTATTTTTTTAAGTTCAATGCAGAGCAAGATGGTGTGTGCAAATGATGTGTGCTTGGAAAACATGCCAAAACAACATTTCCTAACAGTGAGACCAAGTCCATGGGATTGTTGGATTTGGTGCATTTTTACATTTGTGGTCCTATGCTAGTGGAGTCTATCTTTGGGTTTAGTTATTTTGTGAACTTATAGATGACTACTCCAAGAGAACATGGATTTACCTTTTCAAAGCCAATGATGAGGTTTTAGTTTAGTTCCAAGAGTTTAAAACTCTTGTGGAGAACCAAGTTAGGAAGAAGGTCAATGTCTTGATATTAGACAATGGGACCAAGTATACTTCCAATGAGTTTAAGGGTTTCTGCAAGGAGGTAGGAATCAAGAAAGAATTGACAGTGTCCTACAATCCATAGTAGAATGTTTTGGCAGAGAGGAAGAACAAGACTATAGTCATAGTAGCAAAGGAACTGATCCATGATTAGGACTTGCTTATGTTCTTGTGGGTGAAGGATTTTAATACAACAATGTAACTACATAATAGGAGTCCTCACAAGGCAATGGAGGACAAGACTCCTGAGGAGGCATTTACAAGAGTGAGACCGATGGCGAGTCATCTTTGCATCTTCAGTAGCCTAGTTGTATGTCCATATATCAAGAAGAGGACTAAGCTAGAACCGTCATCTGAGAGGGGTTTTTGTTGGATACAGTGTGATCTTAAAAGCCTACAAGGTCTACACTTTGAGGCAAAGAAAGAAAGTAGTTAGCAAGGATGTCAAATTTTAAGAGGGTAGGACCTTTAGGAGGTTGCATGAGACAGGTCCACTAGTGTTAAAGGATTGGGAGAAAGAGGGTCCCATGGTTGAGTAGGGACCAATAACACCAGCAATAGGATCACAACCTTCTTATTAGGAGCGAGATGTTGTTGATGGGTGGTTGTCATTGATGTCAACCCAAGCAGCACCAAGAGCTAACCGATCTTCCATGGCAAATTTGACATGGCAATTCATGGAATCTTGTGTCAAGATCTTTCTAGATAGATTCTCTTCGTCGAGATGTTTCTGTTATATGGTACACCCCGTGGTTCCTTCCGGTTTGAGAGAAAACTGAATTTAAATTTGAAGACCCAATTTTGTGGGTTAAAGCCCCAGGGGGTAGAGACATGACACCTTAGTCACCAACAATTGTCAATATGACTGGGATTCTGACCGCAATCTCATTGTGTATAAGTTGAATAACTTCAAAAACCAAAGGCAGTAAACCAATCACTGACTTCACAACCAGGTGGAACCAAATGCACTAAGCCAATCACTGATTTCAAATATTAAATAAGTTTTTAATGGTTAGTAATTAATTAAGTTAAGGGTAATTGATTAAGTGTAGTAAAAACATCATCTTTGGAAGCATATTAAATTAGTTCTACCTCATAAAAAGTATCCCTCCTACCTTAACAACTACTATCTCTTCCCATAAGGCTCACGACCTTCCTTCCTTAGCACATATTTAGAAACTTCCAAGTTTATTTGAATGCTTATTTTATTAGAACCCCTATTCCTCCATTAAAAAAAAACTAGCTTCATCCACAAGGCTTTCAATAATTTGATTTTCCTTTAAATCCTCAACGTCTTTCCTTGAAACTTTTTTAATCCTCCAACGTTCATATTAGAAGCCCTCCTTAGCCAAACCATTGACTATAACTAATTAAACCTTATACACGTTCATAGATATGATGAACTTTAACGTATGATCAAAAGATTAGCTCGGAATTTTTTTTTCGGTACCCTTGGGCTACTAACATAGAACATTTGAGAGGACAGGGTTCAATATTCTTGTGGATGTTTCGACTGAAATTCTGTTTGAATACTTGCCAAGTTCGATTCCTAAACTCCATGTCATTTCAGACCTGTGAATACTATCTATAGCTCGGACCTGAAATTAGCATGCAACAGAGGCTCGTTATTAATTTCAGACCTGTATAGTAGTGTCAAACAAAGGTGAAGGAGCAGATAAGTTTCAATCCCTTACATTAAAAGTGGTCTCGGTTCTACAATCTGGATCAGCAAGCTGAGTGGAATTTTTTCTCCTATTATGACTGTGTTGATTCAAAGGAACAATAAGAACCAAGCAGAAAACATGACTAGAAGATGTGCATCTGATATATTTTTGGAGCAAAGTAGACCTGTAATTTTGCAAGTGGAGCTTGGTTCTGGAAATGTAAATCTTCTAGTAGTCAAAAGCATTGCATAGGAGTTTTGGGAACAGTCACAACCTTGACGTTTGTTTGCAATAAGGCAACAAGGTGGAAGATCAGATTGAGTGCCTCAGGTATGCTTTTATGTTTGAAAAATTACTACAGTCAATCCTAGCATTGTTGCACTAACCATCTTTTGCAGGCAGAGGTATTAAGGGGTTGGTTGTATTTATTTGCCTTTGGGTATTGGGTCTTGTTTGGGATTGCCTTCAATTGCAGGTTTAACATAGTTCAAGTGCCCTCAACTACTGCAATGGAATTGTGGCATGAAGATAAGGTCCACCAATGACATCAAGTAAGGTAGCAAGACATCAAACAGTGAGACCTACAGGACTGTCTTCAGTTTAGTACAACCTCATCATCAACGACAGTATAAACATATTATCAAAGGCAGTGCATATTCAACATATTTCATCATTGAAGGAAGATTGTTGTGGGACAGTTTGGCATCTCAAAGTATTACAGAAGATCAGACACATCAATTTCATCATCCACTTCAAAAAAGCAACAAAGGCAAAAGTTACAGGTCATTGAACAAGCTATTGTATACAATATTGTAAATTTTGTATAGAGTCTGTGTCATTGCCTAGAGTTGAAGAAGGCAAATTTGTTTTGGGGTAAGAGCTTTGATTTGTAGTTGGGAGAAGGGTTCTTGGTTTGTCGGGACAAGGGGTTAGGTCTTAGTCATTGGTCAGACAAAGAAAATCATTGAAATATCATTGTAACGTGGATCATTGTCCCTGGAACGGGAGTCCACACTATTGTATTTAATTTTTGTCCTTATAGGGTGGTGCTAGGGTGGTGAATAAAGTCACCTTCAGGTTGGGGCCTGTAAACACTTCAGGGCGGTAGGGTGGTGCTAGGGTGAGTTGTGGCTCACTTGGATGTTGGGGCCTGTAAACACTTCAAGGCGGTAGGGTGGTGCTAGGGTGAGTTGTGGCTCACTTGGTTGTTGGGGCATCCTTTCAGCGAACTGCTGATAAAACCAGGGCGTTGGGGCGTCCTTCCAGTGGGAGTAGGAGAAGAATGCTTTTCTAGAGTTCTAGGAAGTTGTAACTTTCTTTTCAGTTGGGGCTGAAGATTAAAGAACTTATTAGAAAAGCGTTCGATGCCTTTGACCTGTTGACCACTGGAGTGGCACTTGATGATAATGAGAAGACTCCATGCCCAAGGATGAACCAGAGGACACATGTACCATCAGATATCATCAGTTCAATAGAGTTTTTAAGTTCTACTTCTACTTCTCGTCATCTTTCTCTTGTACCCAGATTCCACGCCTTACAGGGAATTGTAATAAGTGATGCTAGTAATGATGAGTTTTGAGTCAGTATTGAGTCTGTAACAGGCGTAGGTAGCCTAGGACCTTGCCAACAAGTGAGTATTACTCTGGGAGGTTTTTTTTTACTTGGTTAATTATCATCTCCCTACTAGGAGTTAATAATTAATTGATTTTTTTCCTTCAATTTTACCCCAAAGCCGGAGTACGGCTTGATGGAGAGGCCTTGGGTGAGTCCTAGTGTCTAGAGTCAATGTATAATACCATACTAGATCACACAAAAAATTCCGTGGAATTTGGTTAGGTCTAGGTAGTGATTTTTTAATTTTTTAGATTTCCCACAAGTCGAAAATTGCAATAAAAATTGTAATTGAATTGTAATAAGTGTTTCCTAGAGAAGTTGTATGGTGTATAAGTAATCAAAATGTAATATTCCGGATAGAAATAAACAACAATATAAAACACATAAACAAGAAACTGCAACAACTAGAGAGACATCACATGAACAAAACACTGGAGAACACTGAGCCATTTTATTAAACACTGAAAGATAAAATGAGTACAAAGGTGATCAGAATGATGGCACCTTGGCTTGCACCAGGCAAGCGTAGAAATACTCTCAGAATGTATCATGGAATGGCTTCTCCCTCAATGACAGCGTAATCTCCAAGCTGTTGGTGCTGGTGCTGCTACTGTTGGAATAAACTGAATCTTTGGGGCTGCTCCCCACCTCAGAAAATTATGAAACTTTGGGAATGGCCTCTCCATCCAATACCTAGAAAAGCCCAGAGAGCTTTTCGGAAATGGCCGACCTTCGAAAATGACCTCCCTTGAGGTACCACACTGTCCCAATGATAAACACTGGCCTTGAATGATCTGCTGCAAAAGATGGCCTCCAACTCTACCAAAATGATGGAATAGGGAAGGGCTGACCCCTTTCCAACTCTCCCTGGCTGAATCCCTTGATAAACCCTCAATCCAGAATCTCCTCCTCCAAATACTGTGTCCTCCCTCTCATTGACTGCACTGTCTCTGCAAGTGAACAATCCCAACTGTGGCTGCTCCAACTCTCTCCGGCAAAACAAGGATGGAACTCCTCACCCGAGCAGGCACTCGAAGTCCCTCGAGGCTGAGTTTGGGATCTCTGCACGGAGACACCCGGTGTGTTGAACAACACTTGCAGACTTTGCTCAACAGCTGTGCTCAATGTCAAAAGACAAATATCGTAGATGGATAATCAGAATGATCAAAATGAGGAGCCTCTCTCCCTTTTTATGTTTGGAGAGCCTTGCTCTCACCTAGGCCCCACCACCAACTGCGCTGTCTCCTTGAGCCATGCTGTCCCTCTAGCTCTGCGTTGACTTGGGCCCACGTTGCCCACGCTGACACTTCGTCCTCTAGGCCCCACGCTGCCAAATAATCATGTCTCCAAGTGACTTTAGGAAATGCTTTTATCGTAAGTGTGAGTTAAGTGTCTCTCTTCATCCACTTTATTTCTAACTTAACTTTATTAAAGTGAAATAGTCAAAAAATAGTATTTCCAATTAGCTATTGCTAATTGGGAATATTACAATCCTCCTCGACAAAACGTTGCTTGTCCTCAAGCAATTGCAATGATGGATGCTGTAGAATTTTCTCACTCTCCCAAGTGGCATCCTCATCCGGTAGATTCCTCCATCTCACTAGATATTCCTTCACTGTCCTGCTGTGCAGCTGCCTCTCCCTAGTGTTGATAATGGCCTCCGGTTGTAGGACCAAATGCCCCTCATCATCTGTAGGCGGGAGCTCCTTTGTTGCAGTCACCTGCTATCCCAGTGCCTTCTTCAGGCATGACACATGGAAAATATTGTGAATCTTGCTACCAGTGGGCAGCTCCAACTCATATGCAACCTCCCCAATCCTGCGTGTCACCCTGCATGGTTCATAAAAGCGGGGCTTGAGCTTCTCAGCCCCCTTCTGCTTCAGTGTGGATTGCCGATATGGTTGCAATCGTAGGTAGACCAAGTCCCCTACCTCAAACTGCCTCTCAACCCATCCCCTGTCGGCATACAACTTCTGTTTATTTTGTGCTGTAGCTATGTTATCCTTAAGAGCTCGGAGTATATCCTGACTCTCTTGGATCCAATCCTTTGCCCTAGGGGCCTTGCTAGCACCAAACATCATGTCAGCAAAAGATAAAGCATGGTACCCATATAAAGCATAAAATGGAGACATACCGATAGACATATGGTGAGTGGTGTTATAACATTACTCCCCCAAGTGCAACCATCGTAACCATGCCTTTTGTTGCCCGCTGACATAGTTTTTCAAGTAGCCTTCCAGCCACTTGTTCATTATCTCCATCTGTCCATCCGTTTGTGGGTGATAACTAGTGGTCGGGGTCAACTCGGTGCCCACCAAACGGAAAAGTTCTTGCCAAAACCCGCCCATGAAGCGACTATCCCTGTCACTGACAATGGTCTTTGGGAGGCCATGCAATCTGAAAACATCCCTAAAGAACAAATTTGCTACCTGTGCTGTAGTGTATCGTGCTGATATAGCGAAGAAGTGTGCATACTTTGTCAGCCGATCAACGACTAAAAATATGCAGTCCTTGCCCTGTATAGTGGGCAACGCTGTGATGAAATCCATCAAAATACTCTCCCATTTTCCCTCTGGTATGGAAAGAGGTTGCAGTAAACCCGCCGGATGGTTCATCTCCCCCTTATTGCGCTGGCAAACTTCACACTCCCTGACATGTCGGAGTACGTCCTCCTTGAGGCCCTTCCATGAGAAACTCTCTCTGATGGCCCTATAGGTCTTGGTGAACCCCTGGTGGCCTGATAGTGGCAAATCATGTGAGGCGTGCAATATCTGCTCTTTTTGCTTGGAGCCCTCGGTCAAGAAGATCTTGTCCTTGAAGTAGATCACCTCATCCATCACCTTGTACCTGTCATCTGTAATCTGTTCGTCCAACACCTCACAGGCAAAACGGTCCCTGGAGTACTCTACCAACAGTTGAGCCCTCCAGTCTGTATCTAAACTCATCAAAGACAATGCTGCCGGTCTACGCGAAAGTGCATCAGCCACCACGTTGTTCTTCCCCTTGACATACTTGATGTTGAAATCATATGCCTGGATCTTGCTGACCCACTTATGCTGCCTCTCTTGCAACTGCTTCTGCTCTAGAAAGAATCGGAGGCTGTTGTGGTCAGTCCTCACTTTGAACCTGTTCCCCACTAGGTACTGCCGAAATTTGGCCAATGCATGCATGATGGCCAACATCTCCTTTTCGTATATAGCATACAACCTCTCATGTGGCAATAACTTCGGCTCTCGAAAGCTATGGGATGGCCTCCCTGCATCAAAACTGTGCCTATCCCCTCCCCTGATGCATCACACTCTAGGACAAAGGGTTGTGTGAAATCTGGCAATACTAAAACTGGACAGCTGCTCATCACCTCCTTGAGCCTGTCGAAAGCCCTCTGCGTTGTGTCAGTCCAACTGAATGCCCCCTTTTTGGTAAGGTCTGTAAGGGGTGCAGCAAGTTGGGAAAATCCCTTGACGAACTTCCGGTAGTAGGTGCAGATACCCACAAACCCCTGAAGCTCTATCACATTCTTCGGCTCTGGCCAATCCCTGATGGCCCTGATCTTCTGCTCGTGGACCCTCACTCTGTCCACACCAATGATGTGCCCCAAGTAGAGCATCTCTGTCAGCCCAACCTCGCATTTGGAGAGCTTAACATAAAATTGTTGCTCCAATATGCGCAATACAGCCTCAATATGCTATAGGTGCTCCTCCCATGTCCTGCTGTAGATCAAGATGTCATCGAAAAACACTAGCACAAACTTCCTCAAGTGACTGCGGAAGATGTGATTCATGCATGACTGAAAAGTGGCCGGAGCATTGGTTAGCCCGAAAGCAGTCTTGGGAAACATCTGATCCCTCACGCGAACTCAAAGTGACTGTAAGGACATAGGAAAGCAGTCTTGGGAACATCTGATCCCTCACGCGAATCTGATGGTACCCGGAACTCAAGTCAATCTTTGAGAAGAACTTCGATCTCCTCAGCTCATCCATCAACTCATCTATCCGTGGAATGGGGTACCGGTTCTTCATGGTCTTTTTATTGAGAGCTCGATAGTCAATGCACATCGTTAGTGTTCCATCCTTCTTCTTCACCAATACGAGTGAAGAAGCAAAGGGGCTAGTGCTAGGACGGATGTGCCCAAGAGCTAAGAGCTCATGAACGGCCCTCTCAATCTCATCCCTTTAGGCCTTAGGATGCCTATAGGGTGTAGTGATCACAGTCTGGATGCCCTGCTCTAGCTCAATCGTGTGCTCAAATCCCTGATCTGTTGGCTGCCTTGGTGGAATATCTCCAAAAACCGTGGCATATTTGTCTAAAATGGACTACACATCTGGGTGTACGGCCTGCCCTGTAGACTCTGCCTCTGAAACATGCAGCTCCACTGCCCACTCTATGTCTCCCTTCCAGAAATCTGCCTCCATCCGGTGTGCTGAAACTGTCTGTGGCGGGTAGGTGTGCATACCCCAAATCATCTCGTGCCTCTCGGTCTTCTTGTTCGTCCACTCCATCTCCAAGGTCTCCCAATCTGTGGTGACCTTCCTCGGCGTGATCAACCACTGTACTCCCAGTATCATGTTGGTGTTTGGAATGTCCACCACAAAGAAGTGATTTGTCAGGGTGTAAGTCCCCATAGTCACTGCCAAGGCTGGCACGTACCTGGCACACTGCATGGTTTTGTCACTTGGAACCAGTACCGAAAACCCATCAAAGCTCTATGTTGGTATGCTCTTCCACTCTACCAACTAGGCATTAATAAAATTGTGGGTGGTCCCACTGTCCACTAATACCGAAACACGTTGTCCTCGCACAGTGCCTCGGACACGCAGTGTCAAGTATTTGGAAACCCCTCACAAAGAAGCAAGGACTCCCCCGGTAGGTTAAAATGCTGCACCTCCCGCTTCTAGTGGTGGAGGTGGCAGATGATCTCCCCTCTGCGCTGCACTGTTGCCTCCTACCTCTATCTCCTTGTACTCCTCCTCTTCCCTGCTACTGTCGGAGAAAACCTCGATGTAGTGTGCCTTCCCTGCGGCACAACAGTGTCTTGGTGCCCATGGCTCCTGGCATGTCAAGCACAACCTCTTCCGCCTCAGATCTCTCTTGGTCTCGTCATCCAAAGGCCCTCGGCTCTAGTTCCCCTTTGGAGGCGGAACCCGCATGTCCTTCCCCTTCGGCTGAAATGCCGGTCTCTGGGGGAAAGGTGCTCTAGTCCGAGGTAGTGCATCCTACAAATCCCGAGTCCTCCCAACTGTGTCATGGAGTGTAGCTGGCCTCGTCGATCTGACTAACCCCCGAAGAGGTTCTACCAATCCATCGATGAACATGTAGATCATCCTTGCTGAAGATAAGTCAGGCACCATCATGGAGAGTCTCAAAAACTCTTAAATGTATGTTTTCGGATTCCCGGTATGCTTGAGCTTAGTTAGCTCAACAAAGTGCTCCTCTGGATCCCTCCGATCAAATCGCTCTATTAGCCTCCCATGTAAACTCAGTGTATGCTGTCACCCCTGAGTGCCCCAACGTAGCCATCTCGTGCCCATGGCTCCTCGCATGTGAAGCACAACCTCTTTCGCCTCAGAGCTCTCCTGGTCTCGTCATCCAAAGGCCCTCGGCTTTGGTTCCCCTTTGGAGGCGGAACCCGCATGTCCTTCCCCTTCGGCTGAAATGGCAGTCTCTGGGGGAAAGGTGCTCTAGTCTGAGGTAGTGCATCCTGCAAATCCCGAGTCCTCCCAATTGCGTCATGGAGTGTAGCTGGCCTTGTCGATCTGACTAACCCCCGAAGAGTCTCTGCCAATCCATCGATGAACATGTAGATCATCTTGGCTGAAGATAAGTCAGGCACCATCACGGAGAGTCTCAAAAACTCTTAAATGTATGTGTCCGGACTCCCGGTCTGCTTGAGCTTAGTCAGCTCAACAAAGTGCTTCTTTGGATCCCTCCGATCAAATCGCTCTATTAGCCTCTCATGTAAACTCAGTGTGTGCTGTCACCCCTGAGTGCCCCAATGTAGCCATCTTGTGAAACCACCAGTCATGGGCCTCGCCCTCCAGGTGCAGCATTGCCACCTTGATGGCCTCTGTCTCTTCCATTTGGTTAAGCTGAAAATATATATCCAACTTCTCCACCCAAGCTTTTGTCGAACACTTGGATGACCCATCAAATGTCGGTAGATAAAATCTGCCTACTGTGCGCTGTACATCCCCATCCTGTGAATCCCTGTTCCCCCTATGATGGTTGCGGGGTTTGCTGTCCCTCTTGAGCTGTACGAAGTCATGGAATGTGAGGGCATCTCTGAACTCCTATTCGTAGGACTGATACTCGGCAAAGTAATCTCCCATGTGCGCCGGTTCTTGCTCCTGCTGTGCTCCTTCCCCAGTGTCTGCGACAAGAAATGTGGGCATCGTGGAATGTCGAGGTGTATGTGATGCCATCTGTTGCGCTGTGAGGTGCTCTTGCAAATGATGGGATGTGCCCGATCCCTCTTCGGTATGGAAACCTCTTGGGGTTTCACGCTATCTAGATTCTGCAGTGAACCTTTGCCCCATCTCTTCTATCCACCTCGACAAATCCTACACTGATTTGAGAAGTTCTCCTAACTCCTTCCCGACATCTCTTTCCTCCGCCATTGGTTCCTCCTCTTCTGTGTCCACTACTGGAATGCGGTCACCTTCCACGAAAGTGATCTCTAACCTCCGCTCTTGGTCTCTATACTTCCTTCCTCGATAACAGATGTATGGTTTTCCTGCTGGTGTCATAGACAATCTACTCCACAGGCTGAGCCAAGTCTACGAGCTTTGATACCAATGTAATATTCCGGATAGAAATAAACAGCAATATAAAGCACATAAACAAGAAACTGCAGCAACTAGAGAGACATCACATGAACAAAACACAATATGGAAAACGCTAGGCCATTTTATTAAATACTGAAAGATAAAATGAGTACAAAGGTGATCAGAATGATGTCACCTTGGCTTGCACTAGGCAAGCATAGAAATACTCTCAGAATGTATTATGGAATGGCTTCTCCCTCAATGACAGCGTAATCCCCAAGCTGCTGGTGCTGCTGCCGTGTTGCTGCTACTGCTAGAATAAACTGAATCTTTGGGGCTGCTCCCCACCTCAGAAAATTATGAAACTTTGGGAATGGCCTCTCCACCCAATACCCAGAAAAGCCCAGAGAGCTTTTCGGAAATGGATGACCTCCGAAAATGACCTCCCTTGAGGTACCACGCTGTCCCAATGATAAACGCTGGCCCTGAATGATCTGCTGCAAAAGATGGCCTCCAACTCTACCAAAATGATGGAATAGGGAAGGGCTGACCCCTTTCCAACTCTCCCGGGCTGAATTCCCTGATAAACTCTCAATCCAGAATCTCCTCCTCCAAAGACTGTGTCCTCCCTCTCACTGACTGCACTGTCTCTGCAAGTGAAAAATCCCAACTGTGGCTACTCCAACTCTCTCCGACAAAACAAGGATGGAACTCCTCACCCGAGCAGGCACTCGAAGTCCCCCGGCGCTGAGGTTGGGATCTCCGCACGAAGACACTTGGTGTGCTGAACAACACTTGCAGACTTTGCTCAATAACAAAGCGTGCTCAATGTCAAAAGACAAATATCATAGATGCATAATCAGAATGATCAAAATGAGGAGCCTCTCTCCCTTTTTATGTTTGGAGAGCCTTTCTCTCACCTAGGCCCCACCACTAATTGCGCTGTCTCCTTGAGCCACGCTGTCCCTCTAGCTCTGCACTGACTTGGGCCCACGCTGCCCATGCTGACATCTCCTCCACGCTGCCACTTCGTCCTCTAGGCCCCACGCTGCCAAATAATCATGTCTCCAAGTGACTTTAGGAAATGGTTTTATCTTAAGTGTGAGTTAAGTGTCTCTCTTCACCCACTTTATTTCTAACTTAACTTTATTAAAGTGAAATAGTCAAAAATTAATATTTCCAATTAGCTATTGCTAATTGGGAATTTTACACAAAATTACCTCTCACCCTCAACTTTCTACTATGACACACTTTGAGGGGTTAAAAATGTGTTTTAAACTCTCAAAACCCACTTTTCGTAAGTTTAGTGGGAAATCTGGCAATTAATTAAGCCAGAAATTAAATAAATGGAGAAAAATAAATATCTAGACATGCTAAATGAGGTGGAAATGATTTGGAAAGTTATGGAGTTAAAGTGAAGTCCCAAAGTGATGTGGACTCCTAAAATCAAGGAAAAGACATGTGCTCAAATAAAATTGAATTTCCGGCATTAAATGAGAGTTGCTTACTTGGAAATTCGAATTTGTGAAGTTAGTGCATATTTGAGAGGATTTGGAAGAATATTTGGTGGAGATTTTTGTGGAAAATTGTTCCCACATGGGTTACCACCCATATACACTTGTCATTCCATCATAAAATTCGAATTTGGCACACAAGAGAAGAAGAAAATGATGTCCACTCGCCAGAATCCCATTTTTACACTTGGCAATGGAGCTCCATATATCAAATTCGAATTTGCCTTGTGATCTCCTCCCTCTCACCACTTGGCATATGGTTCTTCATTGGGATTTGCTCCCAACTTTCTATATAATGGAGCCATGGGCTCTCATATTGTATCATGTTATGAGCTATTGGGCTTGAGGAAACTCTGCCATTTTTGTATATCAATAAAATCAAGACTTTGGGGCTATTTAGCAGATGTTCTCTTGGCGTTATGAGGTGATTTATTTCCATACTATTGCTATTGTATTTGAATTCGTTTATATGCTTGATCATATTAGTTTATATCTGCCTTATTGCTTGGATTGATGCTTGCAAGCTATCTTGCATGCATCATTGATTTAGAGTATTATTCTAGGAATTAGCTTGCCAAGTCATTTTTGGAGGAATGTTTAGTTTGTCTATTTCATTATGATGCTCTAATCCTTTTGTAGACTAATATTTGTTTAAGTGTGCAGGGAAGATCTATTCTTATTGTGTGCAGGAAATTCATTCGGGCGTGGGAGAAGTCTCAAATAGATCAACTCACTCCTAGATTCAAAGCGATCCAAGACTCAACTATTTTCAACCCCAAGTTTTGCATCAAAGGAAGACAAAGAGGGAGTTCTTCGTTCTCTAGCTACTTGATCACCTATTTCCACTTTTCAAATCTAAAAATTTCCATTTTTAGAGCATCTTAAAGTCATATTTGCTACTTCAAGAGCTTTTCCCACTAACTGTAGGTAGGTGTAGGCGACAAGGCGATAACATTAGTGGGGGTTTTCCACCTAAAAATATTGTGCCCATTGTGTCTATTTTTGCATTATTGTTTACTGCTCTTACTGAACAATAATAATAATAAATGAATATTAACTAATGCTCTGAAAATGATTAATAAAGTGCTAATTGCTAAGAAATACTGATTCACCCCCCCCCCCAACCCCCTTTCAGTGCTTCCAACAATTGGTATCAGAGCTTGGTTCCTTCAGTAGCAGTTTAACAATTGGAAGGAGATCATAGAGTACACCAAGAATAGAGTTCCTCTATTTATTGGAGATAACGATCCACTATGGGGCGGAAGGATGCAAGGTCATTTACTTGCACAAGGATATGAAGTTTGGGAAATAGTCGAAAAGGGCTATAAAGCAACAACAAATGAACAAGGTAAGAAAAATATCGTAAATGATGCTAAAGCAAAGGATCTTATTATAAGTGGACTCACTCAATCTGTCTATGTTAAGGTATTGAGTTGTAAAACGACTAAGGAGCTATGAGAAAAATTTCAAAATATATATTGAGGAGACTCGAAGGTCAAGGAAGCAAAACTTCAAATTTACAAAGCTCAATTTGAACAACTAAGGATGAAAGAAGATGAGAACATTGCAACTTACTTTCAACGTGTAGATGGAATAACAAATGCCTTGGAAGGATTAGGAGAACCAGTTGACAAAAGGTCATTGTTCGGAAAGTCCTCAAAACTCTTCCATCAAGATTTAATCCTAAGGTTTCTGTATTAGAAGATAGATCAAATTTAAGCAACTTGATTATGGACGAGCTACATGGGATACTTACAACTTATGAAATGAGGATTGAAGAAGAAGATGGTTCATCGAATATAGAAATAACATTCACAACATCCAAGAAAACTGAGAAGGGAAAACAGGTATCCAAACCTAGATCTAGTTGTTGCAAAGAGGAAGAAGAAGAAGAAGTAGGAATATCAGATGAAGAATTTGTGTACATTACAAGGAAGATGAAAAGAGGAACAAGTAAGTAAAAAGACAAAATTCCATTAGTATGTTTTGACTGTGGTGAGATAGGTCATTTTGCTGCTATGTGCCCTCATAAGAATAATGCATTTACAAAAGGAAAGAAGGGTCAAAGAAATTTCAATAACCAAGGTAACAAGAAAGGGTTTAAGAAAGACTTCCTCTGCAAGGAAGATAGTTCCTCATCTGAAGAAGAAAGTGACAGTGATGCAGAAAACAAAGAAAGAGTATTATTTATAGCTAAGCATAACAAAATGGAAGTATCTGACAAAGAAGAAGTTGAAGAAGAAGAAATGATTGAAATCAAATTTCAAAACGAAGTTTTCAGAATTATAAAAGAACTCAAAGTAGAGAGGAAAAATGTTAATTCTCTAGAAACCGGATTGAAGGAGGTAAAGAATCTCAACAAAAGGAATGAAGAAGAAATCATCAACCTTAGAGTAAAGTTAGAAGAAGCCAAAAGAATTGAAGAATCACTCAGGAATGAGTTAAAAGAAAGCAACTTGGCAAGGGAAGAACTAGAAGCCCAAATAGTATCTCTTCGAAAGGAAGTACAAGGGGGAAATGTTCTACAAAATTTTGCTACCGGTTCTAAACTTTGGATGAGCTCATTAGCAACCAAAGGTCATACAATGACAAGACTGGTCTAGGCTACAAAGAAATCCTTGAAAATGTAGAAATTTCTGAATCTTATATCTTATGCAGAAATTATTATTGTTAATCCGGTTAAGCTCCTCCTACTTAGATAAGTTATTAACTGAATAAATTCAAGTTAAAATCGCAACAAAACACATAACAGATCTCTACCAATTCAGATCTAGAATAAGCACATGCACACATTGACAAAGTGACAGAGTTATTTCTGGACAAATAGTCCCCGGAAAAACCCAATGTGGGAAAACCGGACTCTGGCTGCTAGAGGGTCTATTATTAAGAATATTTCTGAATACACAAATCCGGGTTCCAGATCTAGAAATCTTGATAGAGAAAATACTAGATCTACAGCTCATTGGCTGATCTAGGGCCAAAATAATGACTGATCCACACCCTCAAATTGGATTTACAGAACTCAGCCAAGATTAGGGCCTAGAAACCCCAACTCTGTCCCTAAAAGGCTCTGCGTTAGCCTCTAAAGCCCCTGAAAGCCTTTGCGTCAGCCTTGGACATCCTCCAAACCCTCAACACTGCTTCAGAAGGGATTGTGTTACCCCAGACTAGGTGACGCAGTCACTACCTGAACCTGAAGGGTCTTTGCGTAACCCCTGAGGGTTTCCTGCTGAAAATCACGTTGTCCTTGCTACTGCTGCCTTCCTCTGTGCTATCCTTGAGCTGATCTCTGCCTCTTATGTATTCTAGACCCTGGGATTAGATCACCCCCTTGGTCTAAATTGCCCTCTCTGTCGCTGAAACACTTATGAGTATTCTTAGCAAACCCTGCCCTAGAATCTCAGCTTAGCTTCAGTGCTCTGCCTCTGTGTGTCTTTACAAATGACCCCAAGCCTTTCCTTTATACTTTTCTCGTTGACAAATCAACGGCCAAGATTAAATCTTTAATCAGTGGCTAAGATTAAAAGAAAGCTTGATCTGTGTGACTTAAGACAATTTCATCACATGTTTAATTAAATTTACTTCAATTATTATATTTCCTAAGTATTAACTTAGGAAATACATTAAATAATTAATTAATTTAATATCTCCTAAACCAGATGAAATTTCCCAAATCCATTTCTAGGTCTTGTAGATCAAGTGTACTCTAGTCCTTCCTCAAAATTTGGGACCTAGAGTACAACTGATGCTACCCCAAATACACCAAATCTCAACACTCCCTCTTAGCATCAAGGGTGTGCTTTAGTAATACATCACACTATGCATTACATGACTTTGAGTACTGGTTCTGTGTTGCCACTCAACTCTGCACTGCTGTTGCCATTTTGTACTGCTGCCTATGACTCTGCCACTGCCACTGCAACTTCTGTACTGCGGCTCCCTCTCAATATGCTGCATCTGTGCTACTCATAGCACTACCACTGCTGATTTGTTGCACTGCAACTTCAATTGTTGAGAGAAACAACTGAATCTCCTGCCCAATCTTTGACAAACATGTCAGGTGGGCTGCATCCTCATCATTGAAGCTCCATAGGCTACAGATCTGTGCTGGCATCTAAAGAACGATGCACAACTGCAGCTCTGCCTCTGTAATCAGACTCCCTCTGCACTACTAAAGTCACAACAGCTCCTTGTGCTGAAATCTATCTCGCTGCTGCTACATTGTGCTGTCCCTCTGAAGCCTTCTGCGCTGTTGCAGCTTTGCATTTCGCTGCTGAAGTCACATTAGCCTCTGTGCTGCTACTGCTTCTACGCTGCAGCTGGACTGCTCTGCGTTGCTCCTTCCAGTCTTCAGATCTGCCTTTGCCTGCTTCATCTGTGATCTATGCACCCACTGCTCTACTCATCTCGCTACTGTCTTAAGGCTGCCGTAGCTTGCTTGTGATCCAAGAGATGAGCTGCTCAAGGATCCTGCCTCTCTTCCATGTAGCTCCTCTACATGTCCATGTCACCCCACCTCTGTGGTTCATGAGCACTCATGGCTACGTCATCTCCTGACCCATCATCTGCCACAACCGCTTTGGAAGAAGATGCTTCCTTGTCCCTTTCCTTCTCCGGACAATGGCTGGCAAAATGTCCCATTTCACCACACTGGAAGCACTTGATCTTTGCAAGATCCTTCTTTTTCTTTGGTTGCTTCTTCGATGTCAAGGCTACATCTTCCTTCTTCACTCTGCTCAATCTTGGGTTGTGCTGCCTCTTGGTGAATCTGTGGATTTCTTCTTGACGCAGAATTGACTACAAGCTGTTCCAATCTGGGAGGTTCACTCTGCCCAAGATACTTTGGACAAAAATTTCCCACTCATCCATGACTGTATTGAGGGCAGTCCTGACTATCACAACATCATCCACCGTTGCACCTGTTGCAGTCAGCTGATCTCTGATTGACTGCAGTTTGAAGAGGAAGTGCTCCATGTCTTCTCCCTTGGTCTTCATGAATGACCTCATTTGGGTCTCCAACAACATTTTTCTTTGGACAGACTTTCCCTCATACAAGGAAGTCAAGGCCTTCCACATCTCGTTAGCTGTCTTCTTCTCAACTACGTGTGGTACAATATGGTCCTTGATACCATCCATTATCAACTGCTTGGCATGCCCTACAGTTTCCTTATGCTTTCAAAGGAGATCCGCATATGTCGATGTGGCTAGAGTTTGCTCTACATGGTCTCTTAGATTGTATGCCTCAAGGACAATCAGGATCCTTGCCTTTCAAACTGAAAAGTTTGAGAGGCCATCCAGCCTATCCTGATCACGCAGTCTCTGGCTGCTGGAGGGTTCTATTATTAAGAATATTTCTGAATACACAAATCTGAGTTCCAGATCTGGAAATCCCGACAGAGAAAATACTAGATCTACAGCTCACTGGTTGATCTAGGGCCAAAATAAAAACTGATCCACACCCTCAAACGGGATTTATAGAACTCAACCAAGATTAGGGCCTAGAAACCCCAACGCTGTCCCTAAAAGGCTCTGCATCAGCCTCTGAATCCCTTGAAAGCCTCTACGTCAACCTTGGACGTCCTCCAAACCCTCAGTGCTGCTCCGGAAGGGATTGTGTTACCCCAGACTGGGTGACGTAGTCGCTACGCTGCCCCTGAAGGGTCTCTGCGTAACCCATGAGGGTTTCCTGCTGAAATTCATGCTGTCCTTGGAGAGACTGCATTGTCCTTGCTGCTGCTGCTGCCTTCCTCTACACTGTCCTTGAGCTGATCTCTGCCTCTTGTGTATTCTAGACCACCGGATCAGATTATCCCCTTGGTCTAAATTGCCCTCTCTGCAGCTGAAACACTTCTGAGTATTCTTAGCAAACCCTGCCCTAGAATCTCAGCTTAACTTCAGTGCTCTGCCTCTGAGTGTCTTTACAAATGTAATATTCTATTTTTTGGTGTCACCTACGACAGGGTTAGGTTGGACTTCCAGAGTTAGGAGCAGACAGGTCACAGGTATAGATTGGTGTTATCAGCGGGCTCAAGGGATTTTTGGAGGAGTTTTGAGGAGTTTCCATGGTGTCCGGTGGCATTCGCTTGATATACTACATCATTCGAGCAGTTTGGCTTTCGTTCCGGTGTATTCTGACAACTTTCAGAAATTTGAGTTATTTGTGGGCTTAACTCAGCTGATTACACTCAAGGTGGCATTCCAGGAGGAATACATGATGGAACACCTTAGTGTAGTAGCTCATTGGAACCAAGACGAGGATACCTACATGATGGGACGGTTGGGCATGGGTTTCAGTGACCAGAGGAGACATGGTAGCCGATTTACTCTTTTCTGCATTAAAAAGGAATATTTTAATAAGAGGGAAAAGTGCACCATGAATATAATAATAATAAAATAATGCTTTAGAAGGCTCCAAGAGATCTATAAAAGAAAAGGAGGAGGCCATTGAGGGATATTTTTGGATCATATCATTTTCTTGTATGAGAGGTTTGAGACGTGGTTCTCTACTTTAGCCGTAGACCCAGGACGGAAACCTTCGGGGGATTTGTGAGTGTTGGAAGGAAACCCAACTTTCTTTGAGGAGACTTCATTCAGAAGTTTCGCAGAGCTTCAAGGATATTGGAGTGAGGATCATTTAGATCTTCAACAGGTGCTTCAGTGGTAGTTGTTGCTAGAGGGAGAGTGCAACAGTCAGTTTTGGAGGCCAGTGCAGTGCAACAGTTCATCTTGGTGGTTAGTTTTCCATCTCAGCTATTTTGGGTCAGATTTATATGTAACCCCAGTTATTACTTATAATAAAATGCTGAGATTCTTCCTGTTCTACCTATTAATGGATTGTAGTGTTTTATGCGTCTTTATTTTACATGGCAATCTTCTGTTGAGTAAATAGTGATTTTTCGGCATATTGTGGAGTTAAGTTATTTTTCTGCATTTTCAGTTAAAATATCCCTTTCAAGATATTACAGTGGTATCAGAGCTTCAATCTTGGATCAGCCTGCGGGTTTCCAGTCTTTAGTTGCAACTATTATGGTTCTAGGGTTTCAGGATTATTTGCAGTAATTCTGCAGAGTGCTGAATTTTCCAACTCATTTTCTTATTTTGGCAACCCTCAAGAAATTTGTTTTAACCATCCTACAAAAAAGAAAAAGAAAAAGAAAATCTTTACCAAGTGTTAGACAAATTCTTGCTAATTTGTCTGCTACTTAATAAACTTGCGACAAATTGACTATTACATTGAAAGAGACACGACCATCAAATTATTAGAAGGGGCGTATTATTTTAAGTGGAGTCGTAAAATTAAAGTGGCCAAGGAAGGTTTGATTTCTTTGAACGTTGATGATTTCTCAAATAAGCTGGCAAGTATAAGGTTCAATTTCTTTTGACTGCCGTCAAAGATGTGCATTTGGGTCGAGTTGTGACGAAGGTGTGAAGACACCATTTCCGGAATTACCGTCGACGGAGAGCATAAACCATTTCTGATGGTTAATATCCATAGGTCGAAAATTCTATCCTCGCATCCTAGCCAGCCGCCAAAGCACTCCATGTAGCCGCAAAAATTTAGAGAATGAGGGGGACACAAATCTAATCGAGTGAATCGGTATTCAGAGTTGAGCGTGGATCTGTGGTGATAAGCAAAGCAGTGGGGGCCGTGGAGAATTTTATTCGGAAGGAGCCGACCAACTTTGTTTAAGAAGGGGCCATTAGATTTAATGGAACGTGAATGCCATCAAAGAAAAATTTAAAGAGAAGGCCGTGTGATATGGAGCGCATGAGCCATACTGAAACCGATTGTTGGACTGAATTCAGTTTCAGTTGTGCAGTCCGAACCATATATTGGAGGCGTATTTTAAAAGGGCCACGAATTGATTAAAATATTGTGATGACAAATTTTGTGAAGACTGTGGTTAGATTCCTGGTCGTATTTATCAAGGTCAAAGTCAAAGAAACCATCAATTTTATCTCGAGATGAGAGGCTGAATTTTGATAATTATTACAGGTTGCAGCTATTCCATGTTTCCTCTTCAATTCGATCAAGGGTTTTTTGGGCTGATTCAAACCAAAGGTCGAAGCTTTCACTATTGTGCATATATCAGTCCCTAAAGTACCCATTCCTGAGTTGCGTTGAAGGGAAGGTAGATGCTGGAAATTTCAGGCGATGGTCGCTGAAAATTGTTGTTGAGCGTATGTAGTGACAGTGCTGGGCTTGTGACATTTGCGCAGGAAATTAGTGTTAATGTGACATTTGCTTGAGCTAAATCGTGCCAAGGAGCTTACCGTTGTTCCATATCTGTAGTTACCATGGGTCATTCCTGGGTGAATAAGAGTCAACAAACGAGGATCGGGCCACAAGAGCGAGCTACATCACATTGGTGGTGAATCGTTTGATTCAGGGTTTGTGATAAGAGTGTGAGTCTGCAATGATCAGCTAGAGTAAAGTGGGTGCTGCTTGTGGACAGGTGACATATTTACATAGTTGATGAAGTCTTGCTGCAAATAGAGTAATACTGTAGCTGAGTGACCTGCGTATGGATCGTGGTTCATTGAACAGTTAGTTTATGCAGAATAGTTGTGGTGTTGTGTGTATCACTGCATATACGTGGCTGTAGCAGAGGTTTAAAGAAAAGAAACAAAGATCGATTGCCTAAAGTCTCTTGTGGCACAAGGGTCCAAGAGGCTGTCAACCATTCTGAGGAAAATGCCACTATATCTATACCAGGTTTCTCTATTGGACCCATTATGATGCATTCTCCTTTATCATATTTATTATGATAATTTCCAGATTGTTGTAATTTATGTTACCTATACATGGCATTTTCTGAATATAATGCGCTATCAAAATTGCTGGCCTATCACTAAAAACTACACGCAAATCGCGATAAAAACTCAGACAAACAGTGACCACATCTTTGGTTGAACTATGGAGGGATTCCTAAATAGTTTGAGAAAAATAAAAACAGAAGTTGGTCCTTTGAACCATCATGCATCAGAAGACCAGAAAACAAAACAGAACAGCAGACCCTTCTCCAAGAAGGTACATAATTTGCTCCAACAAAGGCATCCGAGGAATTTACAAAAGGAGGAAGAAGTGGGAAATTGGTTGTATGCACTTGCGATGGAGTTAAAGAGTGGAGGATCAGAAAATGACTTTTCTATGTTAGAGAAACTGGAATCCTGCCTTTCAAAGGTAGAGCAATCTGATTGGAGTTTAAATTGGGCTTTGGAGCCATCTATGCTTGCATTGGTACAAGCTAGATTGTTTGAACATCCAAGTGACAGAGTCAAGTTTGTAGCTGCGTCTTGTTTCAGTGATATTTTGAGGATAACAACACCCTTCCCTCCCTACAATGATGATATTATGAAAATAATTTTTAGACTGATAGTGGGAACCTTTCAAGATTTATACAACTGTGCAAGCTCTACATTTGGGAGAAAGCTTAAGGTCTTAGAAGCCATGGCCATGACCCGGACTTATGAGGTCATGATCGATCTTGAGTGTGATGGCTTGATTTTGCAGATGTTCCAATGCTTCTTCAGCATTAGGAGACATCATTCTGACATAGCCAAAGATCACATGCAGTCCATCCTGTCGTCATGTATGGGAGACCGTGATGCCATTTGTTGGGAGCTGCAAACTAGGTTGTTGAACATTTGGAGGTGAGAGCAGTTGGTCTCACTCGCTGCTTATGAGCTAGCCCAAGGGCTAGTTGAGTAGAACATTGAGCTTTTCAGGAGACAGTTGACCAGGGAGGAGTTGCTCCAGTTTGGGGGATCAGGAAGCAGAAATGAGCTGAGGAGGAAGGGACTTTGCTTCATTTGCAAAGAACCTTGGGGGCCTGATCACTCATGTTTGAGAGATGCCGACGAGGTGGCAGAGGTAGAGCAGGTAGATGTTCCTTCGGTATGCCAAGATGAGGACTCTTCTTCAGATGAGTCCATGGGATCAGCTGAGGATGTTTCTGGGGAGCGAGAGCAGTCATGCAGAGATGATGATAGCAGGCCGGAGCTGTATTCTAGTGTGCAGGGTGAGCTATCATGGGACTCTATGAGAGATACTCTGGGTGATGAGTCACTTGTGATGATTCAGACAGAGTAGCATATGATGGAGCCTGAGTTAGCAGAGGAGGATACTATGCACATCATGCATGATAGTCCATTGGGGGAGAGCCAGATGGAGGCTCACATTGAGTCTATGATGCATATACGGCTAACCTTAGGGTCAACCATTGAGGAGGAGTAGTCAGACCCACAGACATCGAGTACGGTGATAGCAGTTGCAGATCCATATCCTTTGGAGATGGTGGAGGTTGATGGGATAGTTTTGTAGGGGGGCTAGTGGACAGCCAGAGCATTACAT
The DNA here is from genome assembly GCA_034641835.2 of Pinus albicaulis. Lineage (NCBI taxonomy): Eukaryota > Viridiplantae > Streptophyta > Pinopsida > Pinales > Pinaceae > Pinus > Pinus albicaulis. Next base: position 410,409,799 of record CM076576.1, read on the forward strand.
TCCCGATCAGGAGAGGGAGGAGCTGTTGGAGATGGTGGAGTATTCATCTTTGGGCTGACACATTGATGAGGTGTAGATAGATGTACATGCAGTCAACAGAGCTGCAGTGCTTTCAGTGAGTAGCACTCTCCAGGAGTACATTGATGGGGCTTGTAGCATATCTTGCCAACTTTGGCCCATTATAGAGAGAGGGGTTTTCTTCTATAGGCAGCTTTCGTTGGCAGACAGGGCAGAGTAGTGTCAGAGTAGTGTGAGTTGATTACGGGTTGGCGACAACACTCTAGGCATGTTCCGTATGCAGTTGTTGCTACATTGGATTGTTCTTCCAGGATGGATTGGCGGGAGATCATGAGTTGGTACCTTCTTGATGGTACAATATTCTTTGTAGGGAGCACAACAGAGTAGGGGCCCTTAGACATGACATATGATACAGATTCCAATTGGCAGTGGGGCACAAATCGACATTTCTTCAGCATCCCATCTCGGTTTCAGGAGAGCAGGATCAGTATTGGATTTAGTTGGGGGTTGAATTGGGGAGAGGTGATGAGTTGGTACACGGTGGGACAACTTACACCGTCATAGATATAGTGCAACAGGAGATGTGGTCTTCACCTCTTAGAGCATCAGTTATAGCCAGAGGCAATGCGCAGTCCGAGCCGTGGGACTTGGGCGATGATTGGCCATCGTGGCATGGGAATCCGGGAGGATTGTTTGATGACAAGTATAGTGAGAGATCAGTTTGGGATCTCGACATTGAGGGGTCTATTTTGGGTGGCTTGACACAGGCACATAGTAGCACCAGGAGGTTTGTATAGGATCCGAGCATTGGGTCTCAGTTGCATCAGGCCAATAGAGTGGCCCACATATTTGGATTGCTTGAGGGCAAGCAATCTTGAGGCGAAAGGTCTGTAATATTCCCTTTTTTGGTGTCACCTACGACAGGGTTAGGTTGGACTTCCAGAGTTAGGAGCAGACAGGTCACAGGTACAGAGTGGTGCTATCAGCGGGCTCAGGGGATTTTTGGAGGAGTTTTGAGGAGTTTCCATAGAGTTCGGTGGCATTCACTTGATATACTCCATCATCCAAGCAGTTTGGCTTTCGTTCCAGTGCATTCCGACAACTTTCAGAAATTTGAGTTATTTGTGGGCTTAACTCAGCTGATTACGCTCAAGGTGGCATTCCAAGAGGAATACATGATGAAACACCTTAGTGTAGTAGCTCATTGGAACCGGGACGAGGATACCTACTTGATGGGATGGTTGGGCATGAGTTTCAGTGACCAGAGGAGACATGGTAGCCGATTTACTCTTTTATGCATTAAAAAGGAATATTTTAATAAGAGGGAAAAGTGCACCATGAATAAAATAATAATAAAATAATGCTCTAGAAGGCTTCAAGAGATCTATAAAAGAAAGGGAGGAGGTCATTGAGGGATATCTTTGGATCATATCATTTTCTTGTATGAGAGGTTTGAGACGTGGTTCTCTACTTCAGCCGCATTCCCAGGATGGAAACCCTCTGGTGATTTGTGAGTGTTGGACGAAAATCCTACTCTCTTTGAGGAGACTTAATTCAAAAGTTTCGCAGAGCTTCAGGGATATTGGAGTGAGGATCATTCAGATCTTCAACAGGTGCTTCAGTGGATTCTATGGGGGTCACACGAGGGAGAGTGCAGAAATGCCAGCTTTGAGGCCAGTGCAAGGTGTGCTAGTCATCTGTGGCGCTCATCTTTACTATTTTGGGTCGATTTATATAACTGCACATATTATAAGTAAATGTTTAGATTTTTCTTGTTCTTAAGAAATGGATTGTGTTGTTTTAGGGACTTATTTTACATATAAAGCCATAGAGTAAATAGTGATTTTTCGGCATATTGTGGATTTCAATTATTTTTCTGTATTTTTAGTTAAAATATCCCTTTCTGGATATTACAACAAATGACCCCAAGCCTTTCCTTTATACTTTTCTCGTTGACAAATCAACGACCAAGATTAAATCTTTAATCAATGGCTAAGATTAAAAGAAAGCTTGATTCGCGGGACTTACGACAATTTCATCACATGTTTAATTAAATTTACTTTAATTAATTTATTTTCCTAAGTTTTAACTTAGGAAATAGTCAAATACATTAAAATAATTAATTAATTTAATATCTCCTAAACCCGATGAAATTTCCCAAATCCATTTCCGGGTTTGTAGATCAAGTGTACTCTAGTCCTTTCTCAAAATTTGGGACCTAGAGCACAACTGATGCTACCCGAAATACACAAAATCTCAACAGAAAAGGGTTCAAACTCCTTTATGATTGAAAGGGAAAATGCACTTGAAACCTATTTTGAAAATGTTTAAGGATCTACCAAGCAAGGATGTTTCCCAGCCGAATCAAAGGTTCAAGATATACAAGAAATCTCTTGGAAAACGATTCCACGAAGAACGTTTTCTCCCAGGTATCAACCCACCTTTTATGGCTTTTGTTATTTATGTAGAAAGTTTGGGCATAAAGTTATGGACTGTTGTACTTATGAAAGCAAATTTGGAAGATCTTTAAGGAATATCTATTCCAAAAATCAGCAAGAAAACTTTAGGCAAAATTACAACAGATTTGACTATTTAAAAAATGAAGTAGAATGATATAAATGCAACAACTTTGGACATTTGGCTAAGGATTGTAGGTTTATGCTCCCCTCAAGGGAATCACAACAGAATTAGAATGAACAATTCTGGAAGAAGAAAAATGAAAGGTGCGCTCTTGCCTTAAAGGCTCAAAGTAAAAAGAATGTTTGGTATGTAGATAGCGATTGTTCTACGCATATGACTGGAGATAGGAATAAATTTATATCTTTAAAGGAAGGAAAAGATGGAACAATATCCTTTGGAAATGATGGATCTTCAAATGTCATAGGAACAGGTACTGTCAAGTTTGGAATCAAGGATGTTATAGCAAAAGATGTGCTTCTTGTTGAAAATATGAATCACAGTTTGCTAAGTGTAGGTCAAATGTGTGATCTAAGACACACAATGTTATTTGACTCAAAGAAATGTGAAATAAGAAAAGAAAAATCCGGTCAACTTGTGGCTACTGCAAGTAGAGCTTCAAATGACATATACATCTTGGATGAATTCGTTAAAGGATGTTTCTTGGCAAAAGAAGATGAGAGTTGGCGATGGTGTAGACGAATGGGACATATAAACTTTGACAACCTTGTTAGAATTAGCAAAAAAGTTGTGAGAGAGATGCCATTGATTTGAAAACCAACCAACGCTGTATGTGAACATTATCGACATGGCAAGCATACAAAAGTCGAATTCAAGACAAAAATAACACTTCACATCACAACCATTGGAATTAATACATACTGATCTATGTGGACCAATGAGGACTAAAGGATTGAATGGTGAATTATATTTTATGCTAATGATAGATGATTATACCAAGATGACCGCTGTTAGTTTCTTGAAGAAGAAGTGTAAGGCATTCGAATGTTTCAAGATCTACAAGGAAATGGTTGAGAATGAAACTGATTTAAAAATTATATGTTTGAGATCTGATAACGACGACAAATTCACCTCCAAAGCATTTCAACATTTTTGTGAAGAAAATGGAATAAAAAGGCAATTCTCAACAGCGAAAACACCGCAACAAAATGGAGTTGTTGAAAGGAAGAATAGAACTGTACAAGGAATGGCCAGAACAATGCTAAATGATTCAAAATTAGATGACAAATTTTGGGTTCAAGCAGTTGATACAACTGTATTTATATTGAACAAAAGTTTGCTTAGAAACAATTGTGATATGACTCCATACGAACTTTGGAAAGGAAGACCAACAAATGTCAAATATTTAGGGTATTTGGAGGCAAATGCTACATTAAAAGAGAAGATCATAAAACGAGAAAATTTGATTCTCGAGTAGACGAAGGTATTTTTGTTGGTTATTCACGCAAAAGAAAAGCTTATAAATGTTACAATTAGAGACTTAAACGAATAGTTGAAAGCATCAATGTAATATTTAATGAAGATTATGGCTCAAAGGTTAATGAGTAAAGCTCCTCTTCAAGCAAATCAAATATACACGAATCAAAACCAGAAAAGGCCAATAAAGAAGTCCAAGAGCAAGCACAATTGAATAAGGAAACAACTACCAACCAAGAAGGGATAAACGAACAACAGGTTGAACAAGAAGCACCCCTAAAGGCCACCAAAGAATGGTATCAAAAGAATCATCCATCAAATCAAATCATTGGGGATCTCAATGAAGGAATAGGAACTAGAAGAAATCGATAGCTTCGTGTACCACAACAAGCTCATCTTGCTCTCTTAGCTACATTTGAGCCAAACAATTTTGAAGAATCCAATCAAGATGAACAATGGGTAGCTACTATGAATGAAGAATTGGATGAAATTGAGAAGAATGACACTTGTGAATTGGTCCCACGACCAAAAGATAAAAATGTTATTGGGACAAAATGGGTTTTCAGGAACAACTTAAATGGGGATGGACAAGTTACCAGGAACAAGGCAAGGTTGGTTCGCAAAGGATATGCACAGGTTGAAGGAATTTATTTTGAAGAAACATTTGCTCCCGTTGCTAGAATGGAAGCTATCAGGGTGTTCTTGGCTTATGCATGTTCGAGAAAGATCAAAGTTTATCAAATGGACGTGAAATCGATATTTCTAAATGGAGAATTAGTAGAAGAAGTATATATAGAACAACTCGAGGGATTTTTGCTCACTGACAAGAAGTATTATGTTTGCAAGTTAAAGAAGGCATTGTATGGTCTCAAACAGGCACCTAGAGCATGGTATGCTCGTCTTGACAGGGATTTGCAACAACAATGTTAATTTTGGGGTCCAAATTGCAGGTTGCATTGCTCATATGATGATGATCATATTTTTGTTGGATTCCTCTTTCAGAGAGGTGCAAGATTGATCCAAGGATCATCTTGTTTGGATGAGCAGAACATATATTTTGATTTTATTTTCCACACATGTGCAAGATCAGCCAGATTCGTAATGTAGGCTCACAAGCCTAATAGATGTGTCACACACCCTCACTGATGGATATAAAGTGGAGAGTCTTGGAGATCATTTGCTCATCATATCATCACACATTCTCTTATTGTGATTTGATTGGTTCGATAGCCTTTGGAGGCCTCTTTCCTTCACACGTGTGGAGCTGAAGCTAGGGAAATTTGCGGATCTGTTTTAGGGCTGTTTGCTATGCGTTGACCAACGTTGACTGTGGTTAACCCTTGACCGTTTGACCTCCAAACTTTGCTGAAAATTGGATTTTTGAAGGGCGTACAACTGGGCACAAAAATCGAGGAAAAAGGAGCAGGTTGACCGAAGCCCTAAATCTGCAGTGTTGATTTTTCTGCGTTGACTTTGGTTGACCAACGTTGACTTTTGATGAGTTGTCCTTGAGGGCTGTGTGTGACATTTTGGAGGGTTCGCTGATCTGATGTTGAGAAAGACTTTGCTGGCTGGTGCATCCTGTTGACTGTTGTAACACACACTATCTTATATCTTTGCTGGACAACAAGAATTGTAAAATCTGATGTATATTATTGGCTTGTCTTCCGTTGATCTATTATTGTGTTCTATCAGCGTTTTACTTTCATGTTTATGTGATTGATAAATTGTATTGGGCCTAAGAAAGATTGAAGTAAATTTGCATTAAGCATAGAACACACCACTGTTATCTAAATTTAACATGGAATCAGAGCTGAGGTGAAGACAAAGCCCAAGCTAGTGTGAAAAGCAATCATCAAAGAAGAAATCCTATCAAGGACCAATGGCCTCCTCAACCTATAAGGGTTTCAAGTCTGATGATAATTTGTTTGATAAGTCTGATTATCATGCATGGAAGATGTCCTTGGATTTGGCATTAGAAGATCAAGATGTCATGGACTATGTGTAGGGGAAGATCCATGAGCCTCCATCAAATGCACCTGCTGCCACAAAGACGAAGTATAGAAAAGGGAAAATCAAAGCAAAGATGATTATTCAGGATTCTATTCATAAGCACTTGGTTGCTTACAATTCCGAGCTGAGCACATCTAAAGAGATGTATGATAAGCTGGCTAGCATGTTCAGGGCTAGCAATGCTAATCAAATTCTTTTCTTCAAGAATCAATTGAAGAATATCAAGAAGGGCAAGGATGTATCCATTCAATCCTATTTTATGAGGTTCATTGAAATCAGGAACAATCTTCTAGCTATTGGTGTAGAAATAGCTGATTGAGAGATGGTTCTCATTGCGCTTGGAGGTCTCCCCCGTGATTGGTATGTATTTAATACCACTATTCTTAATAATAATGTGATTCTTGATTCTGATGAAATATTGACGAGATGCACTCAAGAGGAGACAAGAATGATGGAGATAATGCCACCTATCCCGTGAAAGGGACAAAGATTATGACCCTTCATTTATCTCAAGGTCAAGTCCTCTGTTTACAAGATGTGTTGTACGTACCTGATTTGAAGAAGAACCTTGTGTCTATTTCGGCAATGGAAGACAAAGGTTTCAAGGTGGCATTCGTTGATGGAAAGGTACGCATATGGAAGAAGAACTTCAAGGAAGCTCTTACTATTGGTTTTAGAGTTGATACACTCTACCAGGTTGGAGGAAGTCCATTGGGGGCTATGTCATGTGATACAACTCTTCAAACAGAGTTATGGCACCAGAGGTTTGCACACCTTCATTACAAAGCCCTTCCCGAAGCAAGGAAGGTGGTGTCAGGGATGCCCGAGTTTAAAGATGATCATGAAGGTGTATGTCAGGGTTGTGCCGAAGGGAAGCATACAAGGGGACCATTCCACTAAAGTGTCACAAAGACAACTGATATCTTGTAGTTGATACATTATGATTTATCTGGTATTCTGCTCGTGACATCCTTGGGAGGATGTTCCTATTACATGAATTTTACAGATGACTTCTACAGTCTACCGCAAGACCTAGATATGTTTCTTGAAGAAGAAGGACGGAGCATTCAAATGGTTTCGTACCTTCAAGGCCTTGTGGAAAATCAAACCGAGAAGAGAATCAAATTTTTGAGGACCGACAATGGGTCCGAGTATGAGTGACATGAATTCAATGACTTTTGCAATCACGCTGGCATTAAGGGGGAGACCACAACTGTGTATACTCCTAAGAAAAATAGTGTTGTTGAAAGAAAGAATAGGGCCATTGTGGAAGATGCCCGCGCCATGCTATATGACCAAGGTCTTCCGAAGTTTCTATGGGGAGAAGCTGCGAACATTGCTGTGTACGTTCAAATAGATGCCCACATTCCGCTCTGGACTCCAAGACTACTGAAAAAGTCTTCTTTGGTAAGAAACTTGATGTTTCTCATTTTAGAGTTTTTGGTTGTCCTGTTTACTTTCATCTGCCTGGCCAAAGAGAAGTGGAGATATGCCACTATGTCACTTTTGATGAAGATGCTGCGCTCAAGAAAGTGAGAAATCTTCCTAGCTCCAAGGAAGACAACGACGATGAAGAAGCAGGGAAGCAGGAAGAGTCGAAGGATGAACCGATGCCCGATGTTGAAGGACATATGGATCCTATTGATGCACCTCCTTTAAATAAGAGAAGACCCTCATGGCTCAGGGATACTCTTGAAGATGCCGAGAGACATATTGCCTCAAGGGGGACATTTCGTGGAAGTAAGAAGCCGAATAGATACCAAGGGGGTATCTAGCAGCCATGAGTACAATTGTACAATTTGAGCTTGGATCATTTGAAGAAGTCGTAAAACATCAAGTTTGGAAGGATTCTATGCTTGAAGAATATGAGTCCATTATGAAAAATGATGTCTGGGAAGTGGTCCCGAGACCGGAGGACAAATCTGTTGTCACCTCGAAATGGCTCTATAAGATCAAGCATGGATCTGATGGTAGTGCTGAAAAGTACAAGGAAAGATTTGTTGCCCAAGGCTTCTCTAAAAAAGAAGGCATAGATTATGATGATATATTTGCACCTGTCGCCCGCTATACCACCATTCGATCTATCATTGGCCTTGCTGCAACGCAAGGATGGAGTCTCCATCAGATGGATGTGAAGACTACATGGTTCAATAAAGGAAGAGATTTATGTGGAGCAACCTCTGGGGTTCGAAGTCCAAGATAGAGACACTTATGTATGCAGGTTGAAGAAAGCCCTGTATGGGTTGAAGCAAGCCCCCAAGGCTTGGTACGAGAGGATAGATAGCTACTTGATGAAGCTGGGCTTCACTCAAAGTAATGCTGATCCAAACCTTTATTTTAAGGTTGATAGAGAAATGCCTCTCATTCTAGTTCTCTATGTGGATGATCTCTTCCTGACAGGTGCTGACACCCTCATTCATCAGTGTAAGAGGGAGCTAGCTTTCGAGTTTGAGATGAAAAACCTAGGACTGATGCACTACTTCCTAGGCTTAGAGGTCTGGCAAAGGCCAGGCGAGATTTTCCTTAATCAAGGAAAATATATCGTGAAGCTGCTGGAGAGATTTGGTATGGTGGACTGTAAGTCTGTGTCGACACCGATGAAACTTAACTTTAAGAAGTTGTGTGGAAACACTACTGGGCCCGAGCTGGGAAATCCTATCGAGTATCGACAACTCGTGGGGGGCCTGATGTTCTTAGTAAAATCCCATCCAGACATATGTTTTGTAGTGAACACTTTGAGTCAACATATGGTTGAGCCTCATCACATTCACTAGATTGGTGCCAAGAATCTATTGAAATATCTTCGAGGCACAATCAACCATGGGCTGAGATACACTGCCGAGAGTTTTCGACTCCATGGATATACTGATGCTGATTGGGCTGGCAGTGTGGTGGATCGCAAGAGCACATCTGGATGTTGCTTCACCTTGGGTTCTGCTTCGATATCTTGGATGAGCAGGAAGCAAAAGTCGGTGGCTTTGAGCATCGCTGAGGCCGAATACATTGCAGCAAGTATGGTCTGTTGTGAAGTTATTTGGTTGAGAAAGCTCTCCAATGAGCTGTTCGGACATGTGCTAGATACCATTGTTATCCTTTGTGATAACTAGAGTGGGATTCGTCTTTCTGAGAATCCCTTGTTGCACGATCAATCCAAGCACATTGATATCAGGTACCACTTTATCCGGGATATGGTATAGTGAGGCATCGTAAGGCTCGATCAAAGAGGAACTGATGAGCAGGTCGCAGATATCCTCACGAAGCCCTTGGGGAAGGTCAAGTTCCTAACCTTCCGTGAGAAGCTTGGAATCGTGGAAAGATCCTATTGTGAGGGTCCTGCTTGAGTTGGACTATGAGCTCTGGGAGCTCCAGGGGGCTTGGGGATAGCTTCTTGGAGCTATAAGCACACACGGGGCTAGGCTTGTCGAACCTTGTTGTACTTCTACCCCACCGTTATGATATTAAGTTGGTTCACCTCTCTTTGATCTATGCCCCGCACGCATCCTACCCATGGAGTTTCAGAGTCATGGGAAGTACCTCTCATTTGGCCAATGAGGTGGGAAATGTGGATAGAGACCAATAGCAAGACCGATGGATGCATCGAAGATTCTTGTACTCTCTATGCCTAGGATGGCACGTGTCCAACAACTTGATCTGGGATCAAGTCTGATGAGGTTCTTACCTCTAAACTGACTTCGGGTCAGTAAACTAACTTTGGGTTAGTATGTGACTCTTTTTGAGTCTATTGAGGTTTTATCCTCTAAACTGAAGTCAGGCCAGTAAGTAACTTTGGGTTAGTATGTGACTCTTTTGAGTCGAAGTTGACTTTGGGTCAGCAGAGCGTGATGTCATTGTGACTCACTCTCCTTGTTCTATTTGCGACGAGAGTTAGCAAAGCAAGTTATGGCAGGATGACGCACAATGCTAGATGATAGTACACGATGGTATTGATCCTTGGATGGCACAGGTGGACAAATGGAGTTCTCCCTAGTTGAGAGGGAGTGTTAATTTTGGGCAACTAGGTCCAAACTCCAGGTTGCATTGCTCATATGATGATGATCATATTTTTATTGGAATCCTCTTTCAGAGAGGTGCAAGATTGATCTAAGGATCATCTTGTTTGGATGAGCAGAACATATATTTTGATTTTATTTTCCACACATGATTAAGATCAACTAGATTTGTAATGTAGGCTCACAAGCCAAATAGATGTGTCACACACCCTCACTGATGGATATAAATTGGAGAGTCTTGGAGATCATTTGCTCATCATCTCATCACACATTCTCTTATTGTGATCTGATTGGTTCGATAGCCTTTGGAGGCCTCTTTCCTTCACACGTGCGGAGCTGAAGTTGGGGAAATCTGCGGATCTGTTTTAGGGCTATTTGCTGTGCGTTGATCATCGTTGATCGTGGTAAACCCTTCACCGTTTGACCTCCAAACTTTGCTGAAAATTCTATTTTTGAAGGCCGTACAATTGGGCACAAAAATCGAGGAAAAAGGAGCAGGTTGACCGAAGCCCTAAATATGCAGCGTTGATTTTTCTGCGTTGACTTTGGTTGACCAACGTTGACTTTTGATGAGTTGTCCTTGAGGGCTGTGTGTGACATTTTGGAGGGTTCGCCGATCTGATGTTGAGAAAGACTTTGCTGGCTGGTGCATCCTGTTGACTGCCGTAACGCACACTATTCTATATCGTTGCTGGACAAGAAGAATTGTAAAATCTGATCTATATTATTGGCTTGTCTTTTGTTGATCTATTATTGTGTTCTATCAACATTTTACTTCCATATTTATGTGATTGCTAAATTGTATCGGGCCTAAGAAAAATTGAAGTAAATTTGCATTAAGCATAAAACACACCATGGTTATCTAAATTTAACAAACAAGGATTCAAGAAGGGAAGTGCGGATAACAACCTTTATGTAAGGATTGAATATAATAGTCTGACAATTATTGAAGTGTATGTGGATGATATAATCTTTGGGAGTGATGATGACAGGTTAAGTAAAAAGTTTGCTACAAATATGCTGAGTGAGTTTGAAATGTCACTACTTGGTGAGTTGACATACTTTTTGGGACTTCAGATATCTCAACAAGACGAAGGAATATTTATCTGTCAAACCAAATATATCAAAGAAATGTTGAAGAAATTTCAAATGGAAGATTCCAAGCCAGTTCTCACTCCAATGGTGATAGGTTGCAAGTTGAGCATAAATGACTCATCCAAAAATGTAGATCAGAGGATGTATAGATCTATGATTGGCAGTGTTCTATATGTAACAACTTCTAGGCCATATGTGATGCAGGCAGTTTGACAAGTTGTAAGATTCCAAGCAGCACCAAAGGAATCCCATGTCATTGCAGTAAAATGGATTTTTCGATATCTTAAGGGAACAACAGAATATGGACTATGGTATCCTAAAGGAAATGAGCTAACCATCGAAGCTTATACCGATGTAGATTGGGTAGGAAGTGTTGATGATCGTAAGAGCACTAGTGGAGCAGCCTCTTATCTAGGTGGTTGTCTTCGTTTTGTGGTTCAACAAGAAACAATCTTCAATCTCATTATCCACAACAACAACAAAATACATAGAAGCAACAACTTGTTGTAACCAAGTCCTCTGGATGAAACAAACCTTGCACGATCTTCAAGTGAAGTTTGATGAGCCCATTCCAATCTTTTGCAATAACACCAACGTCACCAGTATCTCCAAGAATCCTGTGATGCGTTAAAAAACGAAACACATTCTGATCAAGTACCATTTTGTTAGAGAATAGGTTGCCGAGAAAAACATCAAAGTTGAATACATTGGGACGAAAGAACAAATTGCTGACATCTTTACAAAACCTTTACCGTGTGAGGCATTTGAGTATCTTTGCCAAAAGCTTGGGATTCTCCCAATTTCCCATTAGACTATTCTTTTATCTAGTCAAGTAGAAAGGGGGAGTTAAGGCAGGTTATAGGTCCGCAGGAGAGGTAGGTTGTTAGGGGGAGTTACCCCTTGCCATTGATGTGAAAGGGGGAGGGAACGTTAGGAAGGTTAGTAGCATGATGTCAAGGGGAGTTATGATCGCAGGGGGAGTACTTGTGTTGCCATCAATGCGAAAGGGGGAGATTGTTGATAGGTGGTTGTCATTGATGTCAACCCAAGCAGCACCAGGAGGTACCCTGATCTTCCATGGAAAATTTGACATGGAAATTCATGGGATCTTGTGTCAAGATCTCTCTAGATAGATTCTCCTCGTCGAGATGTTCTAGTTGATATATGGTACGCCTTGTGGTTCTGTATGGTTTGAGAGAAAATTGAGTTTAAAGTTGAAGACCCAGTTTTGTGGGCTAAAACCCTAGGGGGTAGAGACATGACACCTTATTCACCAATGGTTGTCGATATGTGACATGGATTCTCACCGCAATCTCATTGTGTATAAGTTGAATAACTTCAAAAATCAAAGGCAGTAAACCAATCATTGACTTCACAACCAGGTGGGACCATATGCACTAAGCCAATCTTTGATTTCAAATATTAAATAAGTTTTTAATGGTTAGTAATTAATTAAGGGTAATTGATTAAGTGTAGTAAAAGCATCATCTTAGGAAGCATATTAATTTAGTTCTAGCTCATAAAAAGTATCCTTCCTACCTTAACAACTACTATCTCTTTTGATAAGGCCCACGACCTTGCTTCCTTAGCACGTAAAACATACATTATTTGAAATTTAGAAACTTCCAAGTTTATTTGAAATGTTTATTTTATTAGAACCCCTATTCCTCCATTAAAAAAAAAACTAGCTTCATCAACAAGGCATACAATAATTTGATTTTCCTTTAAATCCTCAACATCTTTCCTTGAAACTTTTTTTATCCTCCAATGTTCATATTTGAAGCCCTCCTTAGCCCAACCATTGACTATGAATAATTGAACCCTATACACCTTCATAGATACGATGAACTTTAACATATGATCAAAAGATTAGCTCTGAATTTTTTTTTCGGTACCCTTTGGGCTACTAACGTAGAACATTTGAGAGGATAGGGTTCGATATTCTTTTGGAAGTTTCAACTGAAATTCTGTTTGAATACTTGCCAAGTTCGATTCCAAAACTCCACGTCATTTCAGACCTGTGAATACTATCTATAGCTCAGACCTGTACTTAGCATGCATCTGAGGCTCGTTATTAATTTCAGACCTGTATAGTAGTGTCAAACAAAGGTAAAGGATCAGATAAGTTTCAATTCCTTACATTAAAAGTGGTCTCGGTTCTACAATATGGATCAGCAAGTTGAGTGAAATATTTTTTCCCATTGTGACTGTGTTGATTCGAAAGGAACGATAAGAGCCAAGCAGAAAACAGGAGTAGAAGATGTGCATTTGATATATTTTTGGAGCAGAATAGCCCTGTAATTTTGCAAGTGGAGATTGGTTGTGGAAATGTAAATCTTCTAGTAGTCAAAAGCATTGGGTAGGAGTTTCAGGAACAGTCACAACCTTGACTTTTGTTTGCAATAAGGCAGCAAGGTGGAAGATCAGATTGAGTGCCTCAGGTATGCTTTTATGTTTGAAAAATTACTACAGTCAATCCTGGCAATGTTGCACTAACCATGTTTTGCAGGCAGAGGTACGTTTTATTAAGGGGTTGGTTGTATTTATTTGCCTTTGGGTATTGGGTTTTGTTTGGGATTGCCTTCAATTGCAGGTTTAACATAGTTCAAGTGCCCTCAACTCCTGCAATGGAATTGTGGCATGAAGATAAGGTCCACCAGTGACATCAAGTAAGGTAGCAAGACATCAAATAGTGAGACCTACAGGACTGTCTTCAGTTTAGTACAACCTCATCATCAAGGACAGTGTAAACATATTATCAAAGGCAGTGCATATTAAACAGATTTCATCATTGAAGGCAGATCGTTGTGGGACAGTTTCACTTCTCACAGTATTACAAAAGATCAGACCCATCAATTTCATCATCAGCTTCAAATCAGCAACAAAGGAAAAAGTTACAGGTCATTGAACAAGCTATTGTAGAAAATATTGTAAATTTTGTATTGAGTCTGTGTCATTGCCTACAGTTGAATAAGGCAAATTTGTTTTGGGGTAAGAGCTTTGATTTGTAGTTGGGACAAGGGTTCTTGGTTTGTCAGGACAAGGGTTTAGGTCCTAGTGTCATTGGTCAGTCAAAGAAAATCATTGAAATATCATTGTAACGTGGATCATTGTCCCTGGTACGGGAGTCCACACTATTGTATTTAATTTTTGTCCATTTAGGGTGGTGCTAGGCTGGTGAATAAAGTCACCTTCAGGATGGGGCCTGTAAATACTTTAGGGTGGTATGGTGGTGCTAGGGTGAGTTGTGGCTCACTTGGGTGTTGGGGCACCCTTTCAGCTGACTGCTGATAAAACCAGGGCATTGGGGTGTCCTTCCTATGGGAGCTGAAGAAGAATGCTTTTCTAGAGTTCTAGAAGTTGTAGCATTTTTTCAGTTGGGGCTGAAGATTAAAGAACTTATTAGAAAAATGTTCGGTGGTTTTTGACCTGGAGGGGGTTTACCACCTAAAAATCGTGTGCCTATTGTCTCTATTTTTGCATTATTGTTTACTGCTCTTACTGAAAAATAATAATAATAATTGAAGATTAAGTAATGCTCTGAAAAAGATTAATGAAGTGCTAATTGCTAAGAAATACCGATTCACCCCCCCTCTCAATATTTCCAACAGATGTTCCTTCGAGTTCAAATGGAGGAAGCCAAGATGGGCTGAGTAGACCTTGAGGGATGCAAAGGAACCTATAGAGGCTCCTAGTAGGACCTTTAGGGAAAATAGACCACCAACTAGATTTTCTAGTTATATTTCGTTGATGAGAACCATTAGTGAGTCCCTACCTTCTACCTTTGAGGAGGAAACAAACCAACATGTTTGAAGGGACACCATGGTGAAAGAGTATAGTTCCATCATGGGGGACAATGTGTGGGAGATTGTACCAAGGCTTGAGGGGAAGTTAGCAACCGCTTTTCAATGGATCTACAAAGATTAAAAATGCAATAGATGGCAATGTCAAGAAGTACAAAGCGAGGTTTGTGGCGAGAGGGTTTTACCAGGAGGGAGTGGATTATGAGGAGGCATCTGCACTTGTCTCAAGATATACATTTATTAACACAGTTATATCTATTTCCCCAGAGATGGGGTGGAGGGTTCATTAGATGGATTTGAAGACTGCCTTCTTCAATGAGGTAATTGAGGAAAGGGTGCATATTGAGTAGCCTCAGGGATTTGAGGTGCATGGGAGGGAGTCCCATGTATGTAGACTCAAGAAGGCCTTATACAGACTTAAGTAGGCACCTCGCACATGGTACTCTAGTATTGATGTTTAACTACTTGGATTGGGCTTCACCAAGAGTGAGGTGGAATCCAACTTGTACTATGTACTTGTTGATGGTGAGCCGTTTATCTTGGTATTTTATGTTGACGATCTCTTTTTGATAGGATTGGAGAGGCTCATAGGGATGTGCAAGGAGGACCTTACTTCGAACTTCAAGATGAAGGATATTGGATTGATGCACCACTTTTTGGAATTAGAGGTGTGGCAGCAACCAAGAGAGATTTTCCTAGGACAGAGCAAGTATGCAATTGAGATCTCAAAGAGATTCAGGATGATGTTCACACCCATGATTACCAACTTGAGGAAGCTTAATGCTTTTGAGGGTGAGTTGGTGGATCCCACATTGTACAAGTAGTTGATTGAGTTGTTGATGTATTTGGTTAATACTAGGCCAAATATATGTTTTGTTGTGTATACACACAACCAGCTTATGGTGGAATCAGGGTATCTCTGTAGTACAATGGACTTTGGATTGAGATATGTGAGTTGGTGGAGTGCAGCTGCAGGGCTATCCAGATTCGGACTAGGCTGAGAGTGCAATGGACAAGAAGAGTACATTTGGATGTTGTTTTAGCTTGGGGCCAACATTGATCTTGTGGTTTAGTAGGAAGCACCACCAAATGGAACTTAGCTCAATAGAGGTCAAGTACATGGCAATGAGTTGAGCGAGTTGTGAGGCGATATGGGTTTGCAAGATGCTCTTAGGTTTGTTTGGTCTTTAGACGGGGCCGACAATGATTCACTGCGACAATCAAAGCTACAACACGCTTTTGAAGTATCCAGTGTTTCATTCATAATATATAGAGATCATGTACCACTCACCAAAGACAGGGTCGAGAGAGGTGCTATGAGATTGTAGTACGTTTCCATAGAGTAGCAGGTAGCATATATTCTCAGAGGCCTTTGGTGAAGGGGAATTTTTTTTTTATAGAGACAAGATTGGGGTTGTGAAGAATCCCTCCCTTGCTAGGAGGGAGTGTTAATTTTGTAGCTTCAAAAGGTCTTATGCATAGTCTTGTGTCTAGCATGCAAGAGAAAAAGTCCTCTTTAGGTGGTTGTTTGAGAGGAGCAACTAATATGATCTCGTTCTTGTTTTTTAACTTGGGAAAAAATACATTGATTAACTATTTAGTTAATGCTGACTTTGGGCTAATGTTTGTTTAAGTGACTTAGATCTCATCTCCATCATTGATCTAACAATGTTGGGATTTAATCTTATTTGTCTATCACTTTGGAGATTAGGGATTTGGCCCATGGAGAAATTATAAAGAGAACCTATGGGAGAGGATGAAGACACATTGCTATTGTTCGGAGAGAGATTTTATCAAGGAGTGAGAGACTCCGACATTGAAGAGAAGGGAAAAGGATTGCAACAATGAAATTTCAGGAGCAATTTTTAGGGAGGCCGAGTTTAGGAGAGTGAGGCTGAATTGTTGAAGAGGAGGCCCGAGTTTTGGAGGGAGGCCAAAATATCCAGGGGCTGATTTTTCTCATGTGTGACGGGGCCGTACAAGAGGAGGGGATAATTTGCTGGTGAGGGAGGCTAAATTCTACAAGGGCCAAATTATTCTTGGAGGGTTGATTTCCAAGGGCCAAATTTCTTGAGGTTGATTTCCAGGTTCGAAGCAATTGTGATTTTTTTGTGTATTCTTTGTGGGACTAGGCCCTAATTTTCTTGAGTAATATAAAGTGAAGGAAGATCGCTTTGGACAATGCTTTCTGCTATTGTGCGATTGATTTCCTTACTTTATTTCCGCTGCAAATTTAATTTTTGAAAGTTAAAATACTAGTGAATTTATTTTCCAGCAATTTTCATATTTTATTGAGTAAATAATTTCAGGGTATAAAATAATTGTTGAGGTATAAATAAATCAGATCTGGTATTGGAGATTTAACATGGTACCAGAGCAGTCGAAACTATATGGGAAAGATCATGCAACACAAAGGTTCTACAAAAACAAAATTATTTTTCTAGCATAATTTCTATTTTGCAACTAGGGTTTTGTGGCTGAAATTGATCTGGTGAGATGGCACCATCAAGTCTGATATTTGAAGACAGGTTGGGGGGCATAGATGAAAGTCAAGGGTCATTCCCTTATTGTTGGTAAGACTTCAAAGAAAGAATAAGGGGTTCTCTTTTTGGCATTGTAAGCTATCTTCATATGTTAATAAAGAGATTGTTGTTAGCTAGTTTATTTATACTATCATAGAACTATATTGGTTGTGGAAAATTCTTTGCTTTTCTGGTTCTCTTGGTGCTTATCGACGGGAGCATTTTAACTTGTAGCTAGGCGTCTTGTTTGTGATGTTTATTCTCACTTATCTTGTTCTTGCGAACAACTATTGTGAAGGAGGGAATTTCTTGACATTTTGTGGACTATTTTTGGTTGCTACAAGTCTCGTATTTTGCATATAATTTTTCTAGTGGACTTTTCTGCCTAATGCTATATGCCTAATTATGTTTGAACTTTACTTGGTTACTAACTAGGTTCGTGGCAAAGAACCAATTCAAAACTACAACATTTCACTTTAGTAAGGAGTTGGGAGGTTTTGATTTGGATTCATTAATGACAATGGTGGACTATTCTCCTAGTATCAGTTGCATCTTTAGGCCTTGTTCTTTGATCCTCCAATTAGCTGCATTTTGCATCTTGCATTTGCTACACTGCATTCTCCATATTCACTCCATCCTCATTTATATTTTAGCACTTACATTTGTTAGTTTGCATTAGATTAGATAAAGAGCATTAAAATAACTTACCTTGCATACAACACTCGGGTCATAATTAGAGGGCTTGCCATTTCCATATAGAAAGGTCTACTTGGGCCCTTTTGTCGAGTAAGACAATGTGATTGACGAAGGTTATTTTCCCGTGTCTTGTTCGCCATAATGATAAATCAATTAAGAAAAAGACTAATATTTGGATTCCATTTCATACATTGGCTCTTCTTGAGTGAAAGAGCTTGAGGCATAATTTTGACAAAGATCAAATATTGTGATTATTTTTATTTGAAATCATTTTAGTGAATTTCACGGGCTTGTCGAATCAATTCTTATTTAAGTAGTTCCATTAGGGGGGGAATCTAATATTTCAAAGTAACCCTAGGGTGTCAAATTTGGGCCCATTCACATTATACAAATCATAGGCGGGGGAAAATCAACCCATGAAGGGAAATCTTGTCACAAGTGGGAGTTGAACTTGGGTAGGGAGGAAAACAATCCCTCACTTTAACTACCTAAGCTAGACCCCTTTATCAAATTTATGACTACGACCTTTAAACATCTTTTTGCATTTGCTTGCAACACGTCCAAAAGAAACTCATCTGGATGATCATCTTGAGAATCACAACAAGAATTGCACAAATGTGTAACCATGCCAAACCATTGGTCAAAGATGGATTATTGGTAGATCCCATACTTGAATCACTACATGCGTTGAGCCTGAAATCCACACAAGCATTGCATGGTATAAGGCTACCTCAACCAATTTGTTATTGACATGTATCAAGTTGGAGATCTTAGTGCTTGATTGAATGACATGTGAACTTGACAAATGTGGAGAAGTCGATGTTGAATGGGAGGCTCGGCTAATGAGCCTCCCTGCTAGTGGATTTGGGTTTGACAATATCTATAAAGAAATTTCTAAGTAGAATTGAAGCCACTAGCTCCCTTGAGCATGCAATCGTAGTTATTGATGTACTTAAGCAATGTGCTAGGAATATTGCTAAGGAAGTCCATTTATGGTGTATCAACTATGTGACAATGAACATCAAACCTATGAGGCCTTCTTAATTGGATCCATCACTGTGAGAGCTACTACCTTGGGAGATGTTGATGCCAACTCCATTTGATCATTAGATACACCTAAAAGCTTGTTTTGTTCTATTGAATGTTTTTTAGTTTTGGCATGCTTGTCAACTCTGTTGAGAATTCAGTGGGCAATGTTTAATTCAATTGTCTAACTGGATAACTGCTTGTGTTATACTTCAGCTTCTTTCTCTTTGATTATTGTTATGACGTTAAGCAATACATCAAACAGTTACGAACACAATAAGAACAGTGACACAATATGTAGGCTACAAGCTAGGGCCAAAACCCCTCCCCTTGAGGCGAAAACCCACAAATCTCTTCTTATAGATGCTTCAATTAAGAATACCAAGACCCTTGACAAAAGACTTTAATACAAAATTACTCAAGATACTTGTCACTATCCCTTCAGACGTTGTCCTTACTTGCACTGTTCAACACTATCACTAAGAGAGTCTCGGTCTCTTAGTCCTTCACTTCTTGACACAGTCCTTTAGGCTTCTCTTTCGTTCTTCAAATATCTCCTAACCTCGGCTATCTTCCAACACTGTTTTGTACTTGATTGCACCCTTAACTAAGCTGTGGTAATACTAAAGTTTACTTTGGTCTACACATAAAATGTAGATGTGATATATCTGAAAACTGTGACCTCCTTCTTTGCTATATAACCCTTAACTTTCGCACTAAAATCTGTACTGGGATCTGCACTAAGTTATTGCAGAGATGACCGAATTGGATGGTGTCAAATGATGCCGCAATCCTCTTGTATATATAGATTGTCTCTTTGCTCTAGGCCGACGTGATCATGTGTATGTAGGTCGACTTCTTCAAGGGATAATTCTTCACTTCCTTTGAGCCAACTTGAAGGGGTATAGTGACAAGCATCTTGGAGTGAACCTTTTACAAGTGTAACGTAACTTCATATATATATGACTTTCTTAATTATATTTGTGACTAGATGACAACTCCTAAAAGACATTAAGAAGAATTCTTTGACCTATGATAAAACTCCTTGCTCATGAAACCCATGAAGCAAGTAACATATTACATGTATTATTCTTTGTCTTCTTTGTTTACATAAAATCATAATTACAAGTCATCATGAAGACCGAACCTAGTGACACTTTTTCAACACTTCCTCTTAACTAGGGAGGTATTCATAATGGTAGATGGTCATTCTCAATCTGAAGAGATCACATAAGAAGAGTTGGATTTGTAACCCATCTATTTCTAGCATCATATTAATCCAACATTGTTACATAGCAAGGCCTTGACTAACAACTCCATCTCTCCACGAGATCTTGAGCCATAATGCTGGTGAGACCAATGACTATAGACACCATCGTCAATGTCTCCAACGTACATACTCCACCCGGGTGTTCACCGAGTATGACCTTATAGGAATATTCTTATCTCAAAGAATATCCACCCTCAACAACTCTTTATCAGAATGCCCTACTGCATTCAAAGAGTATCGGATCCCAAATGGTTACCAAATCCCAAAATACTTCATTCTTTCTTCCAATGAAGACAAGAATGTGTGTCTATTTCTCCCTCTCACATAGGGAGGATACATCCACAAAACCAAGCTTGTCTCTTAGATACACAAGCGTCTTGTTTGGAAGTGATTTTGTCAATATATCAGTTACCTGTTCATCAGAGGAAACATACTGAAGTTGTAGCACACCATTTTGTACTAGTGCTTGAACATAGTGATACTTGTTGTTGATGTTCTTTGTCTTTCCATGAAATGTTGGATCTTCAGACAAACATATACAACTAGTGTTATCACATAGTATCACTGTAGGATTCATCGGTCCTTCAAATAAGTCGGATAATAACTTATAATAACTTCCTTAACCAGGCCGCTTCTTTGCCTACTTCATAGGCTGCAACATATTCAGCCTCAACACTACCCAAAGCAACAATGTCTTGCTTTCTGCTCATCCATGAGACCATAAAGGATCCCAATCTGAAGCATCCTCCGGTGGTGCTCCTCCCATCTTGTTCATTGCCTCCCCAGTTAGAATCTGTATATCCAATTCATTGGACATCATTCCTTCTATTATATTTTAGACAGTAGTTGATGGTTCCTTGAAGATATCTCGGAATGTGTTTTGTTGCCAACCAATGATCCTGCTTTGGTTCTATTTGGAACTAACTGAGGATATTTACTACAAAACATATGCCTAGTCAAGTGTTAACCAAGTACATTAGTGAGCCAATTAATTGTCTATACTTGGAAGGATCCACCAGGCTTGAATAAAAACTTCTAAGTCTTTTCAAGTTTGTGATTATTAGAGTGGTCATTGGTTTGCAATCCATCATATCAAACCTCTTCAACATCTTAATCACATAATTTCCTTGGCCTAAAATGATTTCATCAGGTCCTTGCCAGACTTCTAGTCCCAAATAGTAATGCATCAAGTCAAGATCCTTCATATCATATTCTGTTGCTAGGTGTTTCTTGCATTCTTTAATTCATCCTTCTATACCTGTCGGGAGAATATCATCTACATATAGAAGAATAATTACCGGTTCACCTTTTTCCACTTTGATATATAAGTTTGTGTCAACATAACTTTTCTTGAAGCCTAGTGTTTCGAAATATGCATCCATCCTAGCATACCACCCCCTTGGTGCCTGCTTGAGGCCATATAGTGCTTTCTTCAATCTGCACACATATGCTTTTCTATCTGTTGTTCCTTGAGAAACAATTCCTTGCTGTGTAAAGGAATCCGTGCTCAAGACATTGAAAATTATGCTATCCTTGACTTCAAATCCCAAGGGTTGTTCTATGTAGACTTCTTCATCAATTGTACCGTTCAGAAAGGCAGTCTTGACATCCATTTGATGGATGTTCCATCCCATTGATGCATCTAGAGAAATTAGTGATCGAATCGTTGTATATCTTGCGGTAGGAGAAAAAGTTTCTTCATAATCAATGCCTTCAAGTTGAGAGAAACCTCTAGCCACAAATCTTGCTTTATACTTATCTATACTTCTATCAATAACATGTTTGATCCTAAGAAACCAGATTCGTTGGGTGGGGCCCACGTGTCCCGAATCCGTCGTATTGGATACAATACGTACGGATTCGTACCCATTTCACAGGATTCGATCGTGTCCGTACAAGACACGTGGAATCCCGATCGTATCCTGTACGGACATGATCGAATCCAGTATAGCCGGATTCGACCAGCGAAAAAGTGCGATGTTTGAGTTATAAAAGTTGGATTTTGACCATTCTTTCTCACAATTATTTGTTTGTGAAGTGAGCAAGGAGCAAGGGTTAGCAAGGAGAAAGGGAGTTTTTTCAAAGAGATTCAAGCATTCGGTAAGTGCAGCAGAGGAGAGCAGTGGTGAGCATGATGATCAGGATGAGGATAATGATGCTTATTATGATGATGAGGATTGATGACTCATTGAGGCTTGTAGACTTGTAGACTGTATTTGTTTTGTATTTTCTATTTTTATTTGCCATTGGCAGTGTACTACCTAGAGCCTAAAGGCTAGTACTTATGCAACACATTTTTATTTTGATGACTTAATGAGAAAACTACAATATCTTACTATCTTGTCTTTCTGAGTAAATTTGTAAATTGTAATATGTATGATTGACAATTGTATGATGTATCTACTATCAATGTATCATGTATGAGTATTTAAGATCTTAAATCTCTGTTTGAATCAATGAATTTGTGTAAAAAATATCTAATTTTTAATATATATATATATATATATATATATAAAATAATATATAACGTATCCTGATTCTAGATGTGTCCTGTTCCGGGGGTCACCCTGTCCTGAATCCAATTCTCGAATCCCCGTGTCCATCGAATCCCGAATCCCCATGTCAGGTGACTTAGGTTTGATCTTATAGATCCACTTGAAAGTAACCACAGATTTGTCTTCGAGCCTAGGTACAATCTCCCATACACCATTCTTCATGATAGATTGGTATTCTTCATTAATGGCATTCTTCCATTCGAGATTCTGTACTGTTCTTCAAAGGTGGATGGTTATGATTCTATAAGTTTTGTCATGTATGCGACATACCCAAAGTATTTCTTGGGTTTCTTACTTTCTCTAAATGTCCCCTTCACTGCTCCATGACCTTCTGCATCAAGTAGTGTGGACTTCAACCAATTGGGTGTTTTTCTTGTTTCAGGTATGACCACTGGTTGAATGGGTTCACTCAGACCTTCTTCTTCATGGTGAGATTCCTTAGCTTCTTGGTTCACTTCTTCCTCAAATATTGGAATATCTTCATCATCAGAGTCTGTGGAAAGATCTTTTGATTTCTTGAATGCTATGCTTTCATCAAATATGACATCACGGTTAATTTCTATGTGATGGCCATCCTTTATGTATATTCTATATGCTTTTGATGAGTTGCTATATCCAACAAAGATTCCTTTCATCCCTGAAGGATCCAACTTCTTTCTTTTGCCCTTTGGTATATGGATATATACAGGACACCCAAAGATTCAGATATGATTTACAAGTGGCTTCTTTCCCGTGAATAATTCTTCTGGAGTTTTATTGTCCAAAGATCTGTGAGGACATATATTTTGAATATAGATTGTAGTTTTAGTTGCTTCTCCCCATAGAAACTTTGGCAAATCCTGATCATGAATCATTGCTTTTACACTTTCTTCAATGGATCTATTCTTTCTTTCTGTAACACCATTTTGTTTGGGATTGTAAGGAACTATCAACTCCCTCTTAATCCCTGACTCCTTATAGAATAATATGATCTCCTTGGATGTATATTATCCTCCATTATAATATCTGAGGATTTTGATCTTTCTTTCTGTAAGATTTTCAACATCAACCTTGAATTCTTGAAATTTTGTGAAAACTTCATCATTGGTTTTTAACAGATAAACCTCGGTCTTCATTGGATGATCATCTATAAAGGTGACATAGTATAAATGACCACCAAGAGATTTTGGAGTCATTGGTCCACACATCAGAGTTGATGAGATCCGGGATATCTTTTTATCGTGCATTGCTTCCAAATGGTCTTTTGATATTCTTGCCAAATGCACATCCCTTGCAAGCTCCTTTATGGTCTTATTTAAGATTTGGGATTCCATCTACAATGGAGCTTAGAGAGGGAAGGATTGTGAAATGGAGATGACCAAACCTTTGATGCCATAGTTCACGAGGACTGAATTGAACGTGAACTAGGGCTTGAGCTAAAGGGGAGATCAATTTGTAGAGCCTTCCTTCTCGAATGCCAATAACTTTGGCTTGATTTATATTTGAATCTTTTCCCCAAACAACAATCTTTCCATCAATGAAAGCTACTCTATCTCCCTTGTCTTCTAAGCTTGAAATTGAGAGCAAGTTTTTATGCAAACCTGGAACAAATATAATATTGTTGAGGTGGATATTGCTTCTATTTTCAAGCTTGATTGATGTAGATCCAATGCCTTTAAGTTCAACAGAATACGTGGATTTTCCTTTTGCTAGAGTCTTTAATTGTTTTGAATGGTTAGTCATGTGCCTTGAAGCACCACTATCAATTACCCAAATGTCTTCTTCTTGAAATGTACCAGAGAGGGCAGAAAAAAGACCTTCATCTTTTATGATTGATACTTCCTTGGAAGAGAATAAAAGATTCCAGAACTTCTTAAAGCCTTTCTTGAGATGGCTTGCAATCTTCTTGATGACCTTCATGATGCCCTTGAATTTCCTTAGCTCTGATACCATGTTGACAATTCAGTAGGGCAATGTTTAATTCAATTCTCTAACTAGATAACTGCTTGTGTTATACTTTAGCTTCATTCTCTTTGATTATTGTTATGACAATAAGAAATACATCAAACAATTATCAACACAATAAGAACAATGACACAATATGTAGGCTACAAGCTAGGGCCAAAACCCCTCCTCTTGAGGGGAAAACCCACAAATCTCTTCTTATAGATGCTTCAATTGAGAATACCAAGACCCTTGACAAAAGACTTTAATACAAAATTACTCAAGATACTTGTCACTATCCCTTTAGACGTTGTCCTTCTTTCTTGCACTGTTCAACACTGTCACTAAGAGAGTCTCGGTCTCTTAGTCCTTCACTTCTTGACACAATCCTTTAGGCTTCTCTTTCGGTCTTCAATTATCTCCTAACCTCGACTATCTTCCAATTCTAATTTGCACTTGATTGTACACTTGACTGAGCTGTGGTAATACTGAAGTTTACTTCGGTCTACACAGAAAATGTAGAGGTGATATATCCGAAAAATGTGACCTCCTTCTTTGCTATATAACCCTTAACTTTTGCACTGAATCCACATTGAGATCCACACTAAGTTATTGCAGAGATGACCGAAATGGATGGTGTCGAATGAGGCTGCAATCCTCTTATATATATAGATTGTCTCTTTGCTTTAAGCCGACATGATTTTGTGTATGTAGGTCGACTTCTTCAAGGGATAATTCTTCACATACTTTGAGCCGACCTGAAGGGGTATAGTGACAAGCATCTTGGAGTGAACCTTTTACAAGTGTAACATAACTTCATATATATGACTTTCTTAATTGTATTTATGACTAGATGACAACTCCTAAAAGACATCAAGAAGAAGTCTTTGACCTATAGTAAAATTCCTTGCCCATGAAACCCATGAAGCAAGTAACATATTACATCTATTATTTTGTCTTCTTTGTTTACATAAAATCATAATTACAAGTCATCATGAAGACCGAACCTAGTTACACTTTTTCAACAAACTCTCCCCAAGGGAGTGCCCATATGGCGTACTCTTCTTGAGGAAGGCTTAAGCTTCTCTCACCTTTTGAGTGCATTCTTCTTCTTGGAAAATTCATAGATAATATGCCCATATTGACGAAAAACAAACATCTAAATGGGATTCCTTCATCGTTAATCTACTTCTTCCATTGAGAAACATTGCATTCCAAAAAAATATAATTTGGGAATTGGGATGCCCTCATTTGTTCGCATTAGAACCAAATATTTGGGGCACTATCCTTTGCTAGGGTTCTTAGATTATCACATTGAAAAGCACCTTGTTTGTTGCCAATATTCTTGATTACCCCTGGATTGTAAAGATGTAGAGGTAGGCTCAAGAACTGAACCCACAAATACAAGTTACCCCTCCAACTGTGCTTGAGTTAAAAGAGTCTTTCAATAGCAATAGAACTTGCTCCACATCATTGAGCATTCATGAGTCATGTCCCTCCTCTCCAAAAATATTTTTAGGTTTGTTAGATATTCAAAGAAGAAAGAAAAAGGCCCGTGATAGAGAGGATGTATTCTTAGTTTGTCGTTGGAAATCAATTCCCACATATTGATCGTATCCATGGAGCTAGCTTAGCTATTGAAGGTTTTGTTGGCTGAAATATCTAATCAATTCATCTCCCAATGCCTTTATAGATTTTGAGAGCAAGTGACAAATGTGAGCCATTGTCACAAGCCCCCTCCCTCTATTATGCTCGGAGAGTTCCTTGGCACCTTCAACAATCCATTCCAAGAAGTCAAAGGCTATAAAAAACATATTTTCCCCTTGGATGTTGCCATTGCAATCCCTTGCTTTCATCATTGAAATCCTTAGTTGCTTACCATCCTACTCTTTTGGTTCCATCTTTTGGGAAAAGTTTTGGGCTATGACTAGAAACAAGGTAGTGTTTGTTCCCAAAGCAAAGGTTACACATGGGGCTCGACTTTGATCAAGTTACTTGTGCCTGGTTCATGAGATAATTTAATACAATTCTTCTAAGTGCAACCACATTTTTGACCATTACTTCAAAGTGATCCTATGATTCCCATATATATGTATGTATGTATAGGAAAGAAACAGGGGCACAAAATTTTCATACCATTCATGAATCTCGGACTTGGAATAAATCCAAAAAAGAGAGATACCCTTAAGAGAGGTCCAAGCCCTCTATAAGAAATTAGTGTCAGCATTTTTTTTTAAATGTTTTTGTTTTTTGTTTTCATTCATTTTTAGTGACCTTTAACGCCATTTGAAACGATTGATACGTTAATGAAAACATCCCACCATGACAAAATATATGTTGTTTGAATGATCGATATGTTGACCAAAACATCCCATTGAAACAAAAGATATGTTGTTTGAAACAATTGATATAGCAGTGAAAACAGTTGAAATGCCACTAAAATGTTTCAATGACATTTCTTAGATGTTTCAGACAAGGATACATTTTTCAAAACATCGAAACTGGTTTCCAACATTAGAAGGTGGGGTTTTTAGTAACATAATGTTGGAATGATAGGAAGCTTTAAATCATGAACAAGTGCTCCAAGATGATGCAACTTGGCTTATCAAGTCGCCATTGGCAAAGGAAACTAGTTGACATTTATTAGAAGCTATGTTCCCAGAAATGAGAAGGACGAAACAAAAGCCAAAACACTACTAAAATGGTATATTCATATTTCAAAGATGTTTTGATATAGGGGAATGTTTTCAAAATGTTGGAATGAGTTTCCAACACATCAAGATAAAGTTTTTCGTAACCAGTGTTAGAGTGAGAGGAAACTCTAAATCATGAGTAACTAACTCCACGAGAATGCGACTTGGCTTATCATGTTGCCAGCGACCAATACATCTAGTAGACAACTATTAGAAGCTATGTTACTAGAAATCAAAAGTACGAAACAAAAAAAACATGTTTAGAGCAAGAAACATAAATTCTCCAGTTTCGAGATAAGAAATATTTTAGGTTTTTAAAATAAATATGCAAGATTAATTAAAATTTGTAACTGGAAATACTCATCATACAATGTTTTTTTGCAAATCACTAAAATTCATAAAATTAAAAAGTGACCATATCAATATTCATAACAAAATCTAGGTCATCAATAGCATGATTTATGTTCACAACATAAAGTTTGTAACAATGCAAATATCAAAATGTTTACTGTGTAGTTCATGAATGATAAATTAGTTTGCAAAGAGACTTATATTTGGATTCCAACCCCTCGCTCTTAACAATCCAAGCCAAATCCCATTCACAGATCAATAGTATTATGACTACAATGTTATAACATATATTTGCATTTCGTTTCAACATGTTGAAGGCATCTCATCCTCACCATCATCTTAAGAACTGCCATAATCCAATAAAATGAGTCAAACAAGGTACTCTGCCTGTTGTCAAGATAGAAGGTGAAGATTGACTGAGCATGCCAAATATTTAACCTTTTGCAAGGCAAAGTGATTTCTTTTCACATAATGAATGGAGGAATACTCAACTGAATTTTGCTCACATGCCAATGGCTAGTCACATCTTTAGCAAAATGTGAATGGTGTGATTAACATTTAATGATAGAAACTTGAATAAAGAACATACATTATATTTCTTTTAAATTTAATGAGACTAGAAGCCAATATATTGATGACATGTCTATGGATGATTTTTGTCCAACTATCTTAGATAATAGACACCTTGGAATCCCTCCAATTCTATCAAATGTAATTAAATCTCGTTTCAATGTGAGCACTTCGTTTTTCCCCCAAAATTGATGTCCTCATTATGTCCAAAATAAGTGTGTGTAGTCTTTGGGTGTATCCTTGACCAAATTGTGTGCCATATTCTTGTTAAATGAAGTTAGAGGAGGAAGGGTTTAGCCAAATTTAGTAGGTGCACTAAATTTTGTAGAGACCCACAAGTGGGGCCAAGGATCACTTTTTTATTATTCCTTGACCTAGTAAAATTTAAATTTTCCTATAGTCAAGAGTTGGAGCGATCTCAACTATCTAGTTAGACTTAATCTCAACCCTTCGTGGGATTGGTGGGCCCAGGATGATTTCAAAGAGGGAAAAGGGGGCGCGGATTTGGTCATTATGCACTAGAGAGCTTGGTGTTATGCTCAACAAAGATGAAGGGTTTTATGTTTATTGACTAAGGCTTCATATTAATGCAATCAGAGGCGGAAAGAGAGGTCAATTCAGCCTTTGATCTTTTCTAACTAGCACAGTCTTCTTCCAAGGGCCGCATTCAATACGCAAAAGGGCTGTACAGGCCCATGCGAGTTCATATAGGGTGCAGAAGAGAGGCCGAGTTGGTGTGAAGGGCGCAAATAAATTGTGCAGAGGGTTAGTTGAGTGAAGGGCGGTTTTCCCTCATGTTTATAATAATTTTTCTGAAGATTTTTGCTGAGCATAATAAGAAGAACACCAAGTTTGCAGGTTTTCCCTAGTTGGGGTTTCCTAGGTAAATTTGTTGTGTATGTTTTTATGGTGTGTTTGTCTTCATTTGTTCCTTATTTCCTGCATGCTAGTTAATAAACTTAGTATATTTGTGCGTTAAAAGTTAAAGTTCAGATTTTAGTTCCCTGCTTCGTAAAATACACAAATTAGATAGCTGGGTTTTAAGAGAACTAACATGGTATTAGAGCCTCATCTCTGAGTGAAGACCAACGCCTGTGTTTTTGACCCCAGGAACAAGTTAAGGCATAGAAGGAAGGCATAGTACAATATAAGGGTTGCACTAGGGTTTATAGCAGTGCGACCAAGGTTTACCAGTTAAACCAATGTGCTAGGGTTTCTGAAGAATTCGACCAACATAATGTCTTACTAGAATTTGAGACCAGAGCACTGTTTGGAGGGAGCAACAAATTTCTGCTCATGGAAGGAGAAAATTTCGGTGGTGCTTTAGGAGCAAGGCGTGAAGGAGTTTGTGGAGAACCCACCAGCTACACCAATCGCCAACAGTTGGTTCAACATAACAAGAATGATGCCAGAGCATCGAGGATCATTCTTGAGGGAGTCAATGACCACATTGTACCACATCTTTTCAGCAAGAATACTGCTAGAGATGTGGACAACCATTTTGAACCTATACCAGGACACAAGTGAGGTCATAAAACTTGTGCTCAAGGACAAACTCAGAAATATCCGGATAGGCAAGTTTGAGCCTATAATTTCTTAGTTCACTAGGTTCACCCAAGTCAAGGACGAGTTGGCCGGTATGGGAAAGACAATACTTGAAGCAAGCATGGTGAGTCTGGCACTATTAGGGCTTCACAAATCATGGGATAACTTCCAGGACGCAGTGAGGGGTAGAGAAAAGCTTCCAGATTGGGAGCGGTTGTGGGGTGGCTCTGTTTAGAAGGAGAATTAGAGGCAGGTTAGATTTGGAGCTCATGTTAAGCATGAGGACATGGAGAACTTCGCCCTAACTGCCAAAGCCAAGAGCAAGAAGAGCGCAGGAGGTCTCTTATAGTGCCATCAATTTGGACACTATGCCACCAAGTGTCTTCAGAGGAAGAAGGGGTCCAAGAAGGACCAAGTGGTAGCTTCGGTAGAGGTGGACGAGTTTAGTTCCAGGTTGAGAAGGAGTTCTCGCTCATAGCTTGCATGGCAAGCTCAATAGCCAACAACATATGGTACATTGATTGTGGAGCATCCAACCATATGACTGTGAAGAAAATTTCAACCAGTTGATGGAGAAGGACATGCAGTTTCACATTGAGCTAGGAGATGATGGTAGGTACTTGACCAAGGGCATGGGTACTGTCAAATTTGAGAGGGAGTTTGGTAACCCTCTTCATCTCAAGGATGTCCTTTATGTTTTAGGTCTTAAAAAGAACCTATTTCAATTTCAACCCTAAAGGACAAAGGTTATAAGGTTATCTTCAACAGAGGTAAGGAAAAGGTTATAAGGTTATCTTCAACAGAGGTAAGGCATTCCTCAAGCCCTTAAATTATGGAGCCATGAAGCAGATTGGAGTGAGGGTGAAGAACATTTATAGGCTACTATTTGAGACAACCACGACCTTGACCAACAGAGAGGGTCGTGAGCAAGGCTGAGACCTTGGGGAGCTATAGCACCAGCGTATGGGCCATCTACACCGTGGAGCATTGAAAATCTTCACGGAGATAGCTGCAGGGTTGCCACAATGCAACATGGACTAGTATGGCATGTGCAAGGGTTGCACACATGGCAAGTATGCCAAGATGTCCTTTCCTAGTAGTGACAACTGAGCCAAGGGCATCTTGGATTTGGTTCATTCAGACATATGTGGTCCATTCTCTTCTCCATCCCTCATTGGATACAGGTACTACATCACCTTCATTGATGAACATTTGAGGAAGATGTGGATCTTCTTAATGAAGAAGAAGGATGAGGTGTTCTCGAAGTTTAGGAGTTAAAAGAATTGGTGGAGAACTAGACAGGAAAGAAGTTCAAAGCGTTGAGATCAAATAATGGAGGGGAGTATATCTCCAATTCCTTCAAGGATTTGTGTGCCAAGGAAGGCATCACGAGGTAGCTCACCACACCCTGTAACCCTCAGCAAAACAGGGTGGCAGAGCGCTGTGAAAATTCCTAGATCTGACAATCTTAGGAATCTTATTGCAACTAACTGAATCTACTTCATCTACTTGTAAATTACATTACACAATTATTTTCAGATTTCTTCATGAAAACATTGAAGTAAATTACTGAAGTAGTCTACACTTAATACTTTATGATTCTGAAAGAAGGAAACTATGTAAAGAATAAATCACACACAGGACACCATTATTTTTGGATGAAAGTCCCCGGAAAAACCCAATGCGGGAAAACCGATGCAACAGATCTAAGGGTTTGATATTATTAAGAAGCAGTTTCTGAATATAATCTCTGGATGCCTTGTTGGCTATCCAGTACTGAGAAATCACGACAAACAAAAATATAGTGAGTTTTACCTCACATTGCAAGTCCCAACTAATC
This sequence comes from Pinus albicaulis, assembly GCA_034641835.2. NCBI lineage: Eukaryota > Viridiplantae > Streptophyta > Pinopsida > Pinales > Pinaceae > Pinus > Pinus albicaulis. The sequence continues at coordinate 410,441,623 of CM076576.1, forward strand.
TGGTAGCTGAACTGGCAAAACCCCAACACCCTCTGCGTAGTAGTTGCGTAGGCCTGCGTGGGGACCTCTAGGGACTGCGTCACCTCCCCTTTGAATCGATCTGCCTCTCGGAAAGTCAAGTTTCAGCCCTCCTGACTCATAAACTCCAATCTCCAGCAAATCTCGGACTATCTCACGAAAACATTGCGCAGCCTCTGTGTGGGCCTACATCACCCCTTCTCGGGCCCGTGTCACTCCCTCTGGAGGCTGCACTGCTTCCTTTGTTGGTTCTGCTGCCTCTTTGCTATGTATTCTTGGTCCCAGAGAAGATCCCACGACCAATAACTGTCTCTGCCCCTCACTGCAACTGGAATCACCTAGATCTGATCTTCGTCCGAGTACTGCTCCGTCAGAAGAATTCGATCTCAAGATTCACTCGTTGTGTCTTTCCAAATGACCCTCAAGCCTTCCTTTATTGTCTTCTCGCTGAGATATCAACGCTCAAGATTAGATCTCTAATCAACGACTAAGATTATAACTTGACATGATCTTCGCTTTCTAGATAATTCTCACTTTGTTTTATTAATGCCTTTAAATTATTTAATTTCCCTAAGTTAGACTTAGGGTCCCCGTTAAAATAATTAATTTTTACATTAAAACATAATTCGAGTAGAATTTTCTCAAACGATTTCTAGGTTCTTTGGAATACCAGTGCCTAAGCCTCTCCACAAAATTTGAGACTTAGAGCACTTCCGATGCTATCAGAAATCAACACTCCCTCTTATCGAGGAAAGTGCTCTGACAACATGCCTGTTGCATACTGCTCTGACCTTGAAGCATCCTCTACACCGCTGAAGTCTGACAAGTTGTCCATCAACCACTGCGCTGTTGTTTTAACTGTACTGTTGACCATGACACTGCCATTGCCACTGTTGCATTTGTACTACAACTCCCTCTCAAGTTCTGCATCTAATATGCTGCTAACACTGCCATTGCTAACACTGCATCTGCACTGCAACTAAGTTGCTGAGAGAAGCCACTGAAATCACCCTGAACTGAACAAGTGTTCAGTGGATGCACCTTGGTGCTGAAGATCTGACTGCTGATAGCTACTGCACTGTCCCTCTGATGCACAATGCTGTTGTTGCTGTGCACTGCGCTGCTGCTCTGCTCTGCTCTGCGCTGCTTCAGAAGTAGGCGTTGCTACCCATTGCAACTATTGCTCCATCACTCCTCGACTCCCACTGGAAACTCCTCCATCCCGCTACCGTTGATTATGGGCACTCGTAGCAAGGTTGTGGTCCAAGAGGTGGGCTCCTCAAGGATCCAACCCAAATGAAGTTTAAGGTGAACTTATAGTTTTATGTTGCCCCACCTCTCTCCAGGAGAAGCGTGGGCACTCATGCCGATCTCATCCTACTCGATCTTCGCGGATGCAACCTTTGGATCGTGCTTCTCATCCTTGTCCTTTTTCTTCAAAGGACACTGTGATGCAAAGTGGCCCATCTCGCCACATCTGAAGCACTTCACCTTCGAGACATCTCTCTTCTGTCTTTGTTTCCCTTGTTGTCCCTTCGATGCGAGGGTTGCATTCTCCTCCTCCTATGGATTCTTCGATCTGCTCCCACTGCTACCGTCAAGCTTGCACTTTACGAGATCTCTTCTCAGCACCTCCTCCTGAAGTGCTGCCCACATCTGCTCCCAATTGGGAAGCATAGCCCTGCCCAAAATACTTTGGACAAAAACTTGCCACTCCTCCGTGACTGCGTTAAGGGCTAGCCTCACCATAGTTGCTGTAGTTGGGGTGGATCCCACAGCTGCCAGCTGGTCTCGAATCTCCCGAAGCCTCGTTAAGATGGAGCAATGCGCTCCCCCTTTTGCATCTAGATCATTTGGAGCTTCTGCTCCAAGTACTTCTTCCGCTCCTCGAAAGTTCCTTCGTATAGTAGAGCCAAGGCCTCCCATATTTCTCTGGTTGTGTTCTTGCCAACTATATGTGAGACTATATGATCCTTGACACCATCAAGGATTAGTCTCTTGGCCTTTGTCATATCGGACTTGTATTTCTTGTTTTGATCCGGATCTGTAGGTACAACAACCATGTTCTCCACGAATGTCTTGAGATCATTTTCATCTAGTAGGAATTGGATCCTTTCCTTCCAAATTATGTAGTTGGAGGATCCCTCCAACCGATCCTGATCTCTAAGACCATGAGATGCCATCTCAGCCGACAACTGTCGAATTGCTCCCTCTTCTTCCCCCACTGCGCAGCTCTAGGCAGGCTTACGCACTCCTTGTGGAGCTCTTAGATCTGCTCCCTGGATCTGCTGCTCAGATCTTGGAAAAATGTTGAATTCCTCAGCAAGGACCTCATTGAGGAAGAATTCCCTCCTTATGTGCTCTTCTTCTTCTTCTGACGCTCCTTTCCCAACAATTGCCTGCAAAAAAACTGCATCCCTCTGGCTCTACGTGAAGGATTTTTGCTAATCCCTCTGCCTCGGCAAAATTTCGAACCAAAAGTCCTACCTCTTTGTCGACTCACTCAGAGAGAGAACCTCGAAAAATTAGCCCTCCTGGCTAGAACTGCGCAATCCCTCTAGGGATTTGATCTGCTGCTGCTGCAGCAATTTGGCCTTCACTTCAGAGCTAGATCTGCTCATCTTGTTTCACATTAAATGCTTTGATATCGTGTGAAAATTCCTAGATCTGACAATCTTAGGAATCCTATTGCAACTAACTGAATCTACTTCATCTACCTGCAAATTACATTACACAGTTATTTTCAGATTTCTTCATGAAAACATTGAAGTAAATTACTGAAGCAACCTACACTTAATACTTTATGATTCTTAAACAAGGAAACTGAGCAAAGAATAAATCACACATAGGACACCATTCTTTTTGGACGAAAGTCCCCAGAAAAACCCAATGCGTGAAAATCAGTGCAACAGATTTGAGGGTTTGATAGCAGTTTTTGAATACAATCTTTGGATGCCTTGCGGGCTATCCAGTACAGAGAAATCACGACAGACAAAAATATAGTGAGTTTTACCTCACACTGAAAGTCCCGACTGATTCGGTAGCTGAACTGGTGAAACCCCAGCACCCTCTGCGTTGCCTCTGCGTAGGCCTGCAAGGATACCTCTAGGGGCTGCGTCACCTCCTCTCTGAATTGATTTGCCTCTTGGAAAGTCGAGTTTCAACCCTCCCGGCTCAGAAACCCCATTCTCCAGCAAATCTTTGACTATATCACGAAAAAACAGCGTAGCCTCTGCGTGGGCCCTATATGGGCCTGTGTGACCCCTTCTGGGGCCTACGTCACTCCCTCTGGAGGTTGCGCTGCCTCCTCTGCTGGTTCTGCTGCCTCTTTGCTATGTATTCTTGGTCCTGGAGAAGATCCTCCAACCAATAACTGTCTCTGCCCCTCACTGCAATTGGAATCACTTAGATTTGATCTTCGTTCGAGCACTGGTCCATTAGAAGAATTCGATCTCAAGATTCACTTGGTGTGTCTTTCCAAATGACCCTCAAGCCTTCCTTTATAGTCTTCTCTTTGAAATATCAACGACTGAGATTAGATCTCTAATCAACGACTAAGATTATAACTTGACTTGATCTTTGCTTTCTAGATCATTCTCACTCTGTTTTATTAATACCTTTTAATTATTTAATTTCCCTATGTTAGACTTAGGGTCCCCACTAAAATAATTAATTTTTACAATAAAACATAATTCGAGTTTAATTTTCACAAATGGTTTCTGGGTTCTTTGGAATACCAGTGCCTAAGCCTCTCCACAAAATTTGAGACTTAGAGCACTTCCAATGCTACCAAAAATCAACAAGCGCAAGAATAGGAGCATTGTTGGAGCGACCAAGGCCACGTTGCATGACTAGGGACTACCTTTATTTCTTTGGGCAGAGGCATGCAACACTATAGCTTTTTTGCAGAACAAGAGTCCACATAAGGTGCTTGGATTAGTTACACCAGAGGAGGCATTCACTGGCAAGAAGTCAGATGTTTTCTCACTTCTGTATTTTTGGTAGTTTGGTCTACTACCATGTTCCCTCTGAGAATAGGAGGAAGCAGGAGCTTATAGTGAGACATCCAAGGCGTACAAGGTGTATGTACCAACACTTAGGAAGACAAATATTAGGCATGATGCCAAGTTTGAGTAGGAAAGGGCTCTTAGGAAGTCCTTAGAGCGTGAGTAGGCTACAACATAGGTTGAAATGCTGTAGGCTCCTAAGTTGGAGTCTCAACTAGCCCCTCAGGCGATGTCACATCCAACTTTTGGGCATGATGTACAATAGTTAGTTGAGGAGGAAACATAGGAGCAGGAGTAGAGAGAGGAGCGAGCAAGGCCCACTCCAATAGTAACACTTAGCACAGTCCAAAGAAAGCCAAGGTGGGCCGATCAATTGATTAAGGAGGCTGAGGACAGGGTTGGGGCACCCAAATCTTCATTAAAGCAGAGCAAACAACCACAAAGATATACAGGTTATTTGGCTTTGATGACTAAGGCTTTAGATTCAGAGCCTTCTAGTTACAAGGTGGCAACTTCTCAATAGGTTTGGTGTGATGCTATGGTGGAAGATTACTCTTCCATCATGTAGAATGATGTCTAGGAGATCATGCCAAGGTTGGAGGGCAGATTTGTGATTAGATCTAGGTGCGTGACGAGAGCGTGGAAATGTACAAGGCTAGATTCGTAGCCAAGGGGTTCTCTCAGGTGGAGGGCATTGATTGCTACGATACTTTTGCACTCATGGCTAGCTATTCGTCCATTAGGACCATATTGGCACTAGTAGCGCAGATGGGGTGGAGTATCCACCAAATGGACGTGAAGACTGCCTTCCTCAATTGAGTTGTTGAGGAAGAGATTTACATTGAGAAACTAGAGGGACTTGAGGCACATAGTAGGGAGATGAATGTGTGTAGGCTCAAGAGAGCTCTTTATGGGCTTAAGCAGGCCCCGTGGGTGTGGTACTCTCGCATTGAAAACTATTTTTTGGGACTAGGCTTCACCAAGAGTGAAGCTAACCCTAACCTATACTACATTGTGGTTGGGGGTGGCCTCTCATTCTTGCGTTGTACGTAGATCATATATGACCTCATACTGACAGGGGACGAGAAGCTCATCAGTGACTGCAAGAAGGATCTTGCAACAAAGTTTGACGGATATAGGGTTTAGGCACTATTTCCTTGTGCTGGAGGTATGACAGGGTGATGGACATATTTTCTTGGGATAGGGCAAGTATGCTCTAGAGATTATCAAGAGGTTTCGCATGCAAGAGTGTAGGTCCATGGCCATGCCTCTAGTGACAAATTGGAGGAAGGTAGATGCTAGTAGATCAAAGCGAGTTGATGCTACACTTTACAGACAATTAATTGGGTTGTTGATGTATCTTGTGAACACACGACTTAGCATTTGTTATGTAGTGAGCCAATTGAGCTAGTTCATGATTGAACCTACTAGAGTACACTAGGTTGCTGCCAAACATATCCTTAGATACCTTAGAGGCACAATTGATTATGGGTTGTTGTCTAGATAGGTAGATGGAGTGAAGCTGGAAGGCTTCACAGATGCTGATTTGGTAGGGGCTTCCATAGACATGAAGAGTACTTTAGGTTGCACCTTTAGTGTTGGGTCAACAACTGTTTCCTGGTTCAGTAGGAAGCATAGATCAGTGGCACTAAGCTCAGATGAGGCTGGATACATGTCTGGCAGTCTGGTAGCTTGTGAGGTCATCTGGTTAAGAAAGCTGCTTGTTGGGATTCTAAGTCAGAGGTTGGAGCCTATAGTCATACGCTGCGGCAATTAGAGCTGCATTAAGCTCTTGGACAATCCGACAATAGACTTTAGTACATTCCGACAATATCAGAGATTGTGTTGAGAGGGGCAAGATTAGACTTCAGTACATTCCGACAATAGAGCAGACATCAAACATATTGACTAAGGATTTGCCAAGAGGGAGCTTTGTCCATTTCAGGGACAAACTCGGTGTAGTTCATGTTGATATGTGGTTGTCTATGATGTCAACCCAAGCAACAGTAGGAGATGCCCTGCCTTTGTTGACCAATATGACATGCCAAATCATTATTTTTCGAGTCAAGGTCATCCTTGTTGGATTCTCCTCGTTGAGATGATTCTGGTGGTATGTGACACGCCACATGGTTCTTCACGGTTTTTGAGTTATGCCTATTAGAAGACTAAGGACCAAATCTGTGGGTAAAAAGCCCAAAAGTATAACAATGTGGCGACTCTTCTTGGTCAAGCCAAATGGTCAAATGATCTGGCCCCTTCTTCAATCATTAAAATAATAACAACGATTATATTTTTAGAGGGCTTTCTTAATTATGTTTAAGAATCAAAATTAAACAGGCTTTTTGAGTCCCAAATCTTATGGCTCAAGCAAAATTTAACATTGAACTTATTTTGGATCCCTCCAATGTCTCATCTTTTGGAGGCCCCTTTTAATCCAAGACAAAATCTATATAATGCCAATCAATTAGTCCTCAAAAAGTATGATTTTGAAAGAAGTAACCTTGTGATCAAGCTCTAAAGAAAAACTCGACCCTATGGAGAAGAGGAATTTGTTTTTGGCTTTGAGGGATTCGTTGGGTGTCAAATTGCAGGATCAACAAGGAGCTAGAAAATAAAAGTCAAGGGTTCGTTGTCTATTACAGGCAGAACATCTATTTCTGTAGCTCGACCCTTGTTAGGACAACACTTCTGTGACATCCCAGATCTACAAAAGATTATATCTTGATAAAGACCGTCACAGGTCCATTCATCCTTGTTTTCAAGAGGAATGAGTCTATACGCATAGGAGAAGATCTTGTACAGAAGTTTCAATGGGTTATGGTTACTCTTGGTTGCAAGGGTCACATTCTCTGTATCATGCAAATGGGTATATAGCAAGCAATTCACCTCACAACAGATACACTATTACTCTGTGACCAACTTTAATACAAGATTAAGGTCAATTCCAACAAAGATCGAAGTCTGTGGAAGTCTTACCTCAATGAAGGACGAAAAAGGCATTGTGGCCTTAGAATGACATCAAAATTCATTGAACTCCAACAAAATACATGAAAGGGTTGAAGTCCGAACGTTGGAATCTTCCAATCACAGGATTAAAGCAATAACCATTTTGTTTCGGCCTAAATTTAAGTCGATCTATTAACTGTAATTCATCACTCTCTCTCGGCCTATCACTACAGGAATTCTTATATCTGATATAAGAAAGATTTGGTCCAGAATCAATTGAATTTGCAAGCAGATTCAAAGTAGTATCGATTTTTATGGACATGATGCAGGCTCAAGCTCCAAACAACGAATATCTAATTCATTGTAACTGAGGGTTTCTGAAGTTCATCATGTTTGTAGCCTCTTAAGGTATATTTTCAGTGCAGGAAGGTTCAGATCTTCATACCTTAGGCCGTGTTGCGAAATTGTGGCTATCATGGTTGTTCTCTGCTACAATCAGTCCACTGTCCATTGAGGATCCTAGCATATACATATCAAAATCTATAGTTCCAAGATCAATCCGACTTGTAGTCACATAATTGAATTAAAGCTGTCGCATCAGTATATGTTGATGGTTATTTTGAGGTAAGAAACCTTAAAGAAAAGGGTAAAGCTGAAGTAGTACTTTTGTAGACATATCGAACTGTAAATTTGAGCAAAGTTTTAATATGTATACAAGGAGACTTCAGTAGTAAGAATTGTGATAGCATAAGTTCCATCAAAGTTTTGCATGGTAGTATCAGGGTTTCATTTGCACAACAAATAGAATATTCAGTTTGCATACCTTTGTTGTGTATGGACATTGACTTCACAATCAACAGTTCATTGGCACCTATTTCAACAACATTATCTGCAATACGGACAGAGTGTGCTACATAGTAATAGCAGGAAGGGTTGCATCATTATATCACTTGGGCATCTTGTAGTAAGGGTTTCATGTCTAATTGTTTGTAGCAGAGGTTTGGCAATAATCACTACCTTATCATTCTTCCTTCACTGGTATTGTAAGTTGCAACAGTCTGGAAGGTGGAATCGCATGGTTCATAAGGGCTTTCTGTCGTTTTTGCAGTAGGAGTTTTTGAAGAATTACTGACTGGGTTTTCCCCTAGATTGGGGTTTTGCCCTGGCTGTCCGCCTATATCTGGTGTCCTTGATCTTTGTGCTACTATTTTGGTAGTTGCTTGATGAACTAAGAAAAGAAGAACATAAGAAAATTATTAAGAAGACAAAAATATCACAAGTAATTATCAAGTATAAGAAAATCTTTCTGCCTTTCTGATTTTCTAACAAAAAATGATACTGATTGGCATATATCAACCACATTTGCTAATGTAGTTGTGCTAGTGTATACAATCGCAGAACTAAGTGTTAACCAGCTTTCTTACATGTAATTCATGGACAATTATAGAATAATATTGACCATGACCAATTAGCACACTGCCCAAAAATGATAAAACACAGATATTTTCATACATTAAATAAACATAGCTGATACATGGACAATTGCAGAGTAACTTTATACATTTACAGCAGCCTGCATTAACAACTCTCTTCTGAACATATATATACAATCTTCTTCAAAATTATATGCCCAATACTTCTCATTATATGAGATAAGATAATTTTATTAATGTCTGACAAATGACCATAAAAGTAGGTCAGTGGAACTGAAAAGTACAACTGGTATGAATGCAATGTGAGAGTGCTAGTGAAACTCCTAGAAAATGCCAAAAATAATACAGAGAAAGAAATCTATATAAGTATAACATCAGAACTTATGTGTAAAACTGTGACAAAGGCATGGTCATCTAAAACACTAAGTGAGTTTGTCCAAGAGTGGAAAGGTGGGCAATTCAATCTAAGAACCTGTGAAGAGAGAGTCAGAGAGAGGGAGATTAGACGATGAGGCTGATGATGTCAAGGTCTCCTGAGTCTAATGGCCAAGGGCGAGGGGGGTGAATTGGGCACTGGATCACTGTCAAAGTCTTCTGGAACAATCAAGGAGCCTGGCTGCACAAGCCAGGGGGAATGTATGAGCGAGGGGTACTCCTAAGGTCTGAGGTTATAACTGCAAAATGATATACAGTACAGAGACATAATTAAACCCTCTGTATTACAATTAATGGCCGTGACAGCTTCCAGATTGCATATGATCCTCAGGAGGGGTTATTACATGTGTCTTATTATATCCCAAAGATGATCAACTGATGGATGACCACGGTGTTGAACAACAGTACTGCTGGGATTGGCCTGCATGGGTGGGTTGATTGGGAGTTGTAGAAAGAGGGGTTTTCAGTCCCTGAACTTCATGATAATGTTTTACTAAGGACACCTTATCGGAGCCAAGAACATGGCAACATATTTTGATTTTCTCCCTTTTTCCAATTGTAATTAAATGCTTCCTGACACATGCAACTCCCTTGTTTTTGGCTGCTCACAGTAAGAGCATATCCAATGCCTTTATCCTATTGCCCCAATTGGTCAATTGTACAAATGAGTAGACTATATAGCAGTCCATGATCTAGTTTCAAAGGCTATTCTTTTAAATGGAGATTAGTTTGCCTTCGGTTGGCAGGGCTTTTTGTGTTTAGTGATATTGATGATTTGGGTACTTGGGCTTCCTGCCATAATATTTGATTTAACTGTGCAAATGATACACATCTAGAAACATAAAAAGCCCAAGAAAGAAAGCTTTGAGTTTAAAGCCAACCTGGTGCAAAGATGTCCAGAGTTTTTATACTGTAGAGTTTGATGCAGGTCAAAATTCTCAAGCAATATTGTAGAGTCCAAGGCTCCAACTATGTGACATCCTCTTGTCCAAATTTAAGTCCAAAGCGGAGGGTTTCTCCTTAGTTCTAACTTCTTACAGCTCAGTTCTGCTGTAAAAGAGTGACACAAATGATGCGGTTGTAGTTTTTTATAGGGAACTATAGTGTTTTCTCTTTTCCACTAAACCAATTTACGTTTCATGATCTTTCTTAAATATGTCTTTTTTCTTTTCTGTTTTTTGTTTATTTTGAGACCTTTTCTGTTGGCCATTTCTTGCAGGATAGAAACCTGGAAGAAATGACCAGTAGAAATGCTGACCGTTTCTTAGAAATGTGTTCCTGTCCAGAAATGGGAAATCAGAACAATTTTCTGGTGTGATTTCTGTTTTGGGATGGTTTTCTGCCAGAAACAGTGCCCTCAGATGCAGTTGTTGGTTAACATAGAATAGAGGGGCCTAATGCACCAAAACACAATTAGGCTTAAAAGTTGGGGATTGTCCATGAAAAGGTTGCATTCATTGCTTGAAGAACAATAGATATGTAGCTAAACAACTTTAGGGCATTTACATTGCTGGATGGAGTCTAATAAAGAGGAGGCTTGTAAAGTAAATCCTTTTGGAGTTTTTCTTCGGAAATATGATGGGCCTCAAACCCACTTGTCTCAGGATTATTGATGCAGATATGCAAGAGATCAGATTGGGAAGAAGATTTGAACCATATATTAAACTTACCAGTGTCATCTGCGCCAAATGGGCTTCAAGTGTAAATCTTTAAGGGGAGGATTTTAGTGTTGAATAGACATATAGAAGAAAACAAACCCAATGTACAGCTGAAAGAGACCGTGAAGTTCAAGGAGATGGACTTACTTATGTGTGTCCTACTGGTTGCTATTTTAAGGAACTTGATATATTGCACTGGCATGTTATCATATGGCACAGGCTTTAATTTGACCCATGTTGAATGACCTATTGGTTGCTATTTTAAGGAACTTGATATATTGCACTGGCATGTTATCATATGGCACGATCTTTAATTTGACCCATGTTGAATGACATTAATATTCATTGATAAATTTTGATTATAGTGAAATGGACATTTGAGAAACAATATTTGCAAATATTGTTTCTCATTATGCAATGGTTAGAGCCAATGTTGATCCTTCCTGCCCCCTCCAAGGATCCGATGCCAGAACTGCGTCCCTTACGGATCCTTGGGCGATCCTCCTGCGGAACTGCGCATCTGAAAATCGGATCCGCGGTTCCGCTGTTTTGAGGCGATTCTTGAGACTTTGAAACCGCGTGGGCATAATCCACTGTTCTAGATTCCCGATCCACACATCCAGAAAATGATCTGTCACGGATCCGTGGAGGTTCGGGCATGGATCCATGCAGATCTGAAGGGAGATGGGTGGTTCTGCAGAGTTCTAATTTCTTTTTTAAAATTTTTTCTTTGAATTAATTTTTAATATTACCATGAAATGGCTTGGGATGTTTGAGAGTGGTTCCAGCCTCATTAGACTTCATATGGAGAAAATAGAATTTCATATTCTATCAAAATTCAACAGACTTGACAATTTTCAGGAATTCATGATCAATACGATTGTGGCATTTCATTAGATTATATCATGTAGGAGGGTATGTCATTGGCATTTAATCAAGAGCACCAAGCCCTATATGTACCCTAGTGTTGGTGGTGTTAATTGTTGAACTCATTTTTCATGCCCTTAGCGAAAATTTACCTTTCAATCAAGTCAAAATCATTGATCAAGCATGTCCAACTTTTTTTGCCATATTTTAAGGCTTGGATTAGGTGTTTGATCAAAATTGGGCAATGTTGACTAATATCCCTAGACAATCGAGGTAGAGGCAAAGGCTAGACAAGAGGAGAAGAATCTAGATTCTAGATGGTTGATGCTTGAATAATTAATTATTAATGTACAATGGATTCCATATCTATCTTGATTTATGTACAAATATGCATGTTTCCATATCTTCTACAAATAATTTGGTATTTTGGATGTTTTTATAATATGCATGCAAATATATATATATATATATATATATATATATATATATATATATATATATATATATATTGTAGAAGCTTCTGGAGACACTTCACTTCCTAGGTTTTTGGGAAATGACACTTTCGCGGATCCACTTCCAAAAAACGTCCCTGCTTCATGCAACATTGGTTAGAACTTCATATAGAATGTATCTATCTTTTACATGATCTTTAGTTGGTATTTTGTTTTTAGTGGGTTTTGCAGTTTAAGCTCAATTAAGCTTCTTTTCCTGTATTATATTACATTGTGAGTTTTTCTATTGAATTCTGCCAACTTTTTTTGAGGGCAAAGATTGTAAAACTTTGAAATATCTGACAAATTTGGAGCAAATTAGACTTAGCTAAAGATAGCAACACTTTGTTTGTAGTCAAAGCATGTGTGAAAAATATAATTTAAAATCAACTGCACAAATGCCCTTAATCCTATTCCTAATATAGTATTCTTCATACAGAGTTGGGGAAGCCTACCCCAACCAGTCTCATTCGTGCCAAATGAACTTCAAGGGTAAATCTCCAAGGGGAGGATTATAGTGTTGAATAGACATACAGAAGAAAGCAAACCCTTTCTATTGAAGTCTAGCAACTGTTTTTGAGGGCAAAGATTGCATAACTTTGAAATATCTGACAAATTTGGACCAAATTAGACTTAGTTGAAGATATCAACACTTTGTGTGTAGTCAAAGCATGTGTGAAAAATATGATTTAAAGTCAATTGCACAAATGTCCTTAATCCTACTCCTAATATGGTATTCCTAATACAGAGTTGGGAAGCCTCCCACAAACCCCTCCTCCCGCCGCGCCCACTAGTGTCACCCGTGCCAAATGAGCTTCAAGGGTAAATCTATATGGGGAGGATTATAGTATTGGATACACTTTCAGAAGAAAGCAAAACCTTTCTATTGAAGTCCGCCAACTATTTTAGAGGGAAAAGATTGTAAAACTTTGAAATATCTGACAAATTTAGACCAAATTAGACTTAGTTGAAGATCCAACACTTTTTTTGTACTATGTAGTCAAAGCATGTGTGAAAAATATATTTTGAAATCAACTGTACAAATGTCCTTAATCGTACTCCTAATATCGTATTCTTAATACAGAGTTTGGGAAGCCTCCCACAAACCCCCCTCTCCTGCCCCGCTCACCAATGTCATCCGTGGCAAATGAGTTCAAGGGTAAATCTCTAAGGGGAGGATTATAGTGTTGAATAGATGCACAAAAGAAAGCAAACCCAACGTACTAGGGAGATGGACTTACTTATGTGTGTCCTACTCATCACTATTTAAGTAACTTGATATATTGCACTGGCATGTTATCATATGGCACATGCTTTAATTTGACCCATGTTGAATGACATTAATCTGTAAAATTTCAATCCCCACTTCGGTTATTAGTTTTCCCTTATCACTCCATGCATTTAATGTTAAATCCAAGCATGATAAAAACACTAAATTCTGGAAATGACATTTATTTCTGAAAACACAAATTTAGAGATTTTATTTCTACTGGAAAATACACAGAAAAATTATAATAGCTACACACAGAAAATAACACAGTGATTTTTGGTCAATGTGACCCTAGAAAAACCCCCTACAACTCTTGGGAAAAACCAGTTTGAGAGCTCTTCTTTATTTTTGAAAATCTTTTACAGAGAAACTGAAATACACAGAAAAATTCCAGCATTCAGAAAATACAACTTATCTCGATTTCCATGCATAAACTCCACCTCGAAAATTGTGCCACAACAAAACAAAAAACAACAAAAAGTTTATAGAAATTAATGTTGTATGACTTGCCTTGGTTTTTGTGCCCAAAAATCAGTGTACGACCGTACAGACTGTATAGAAAAGCTACATTTGTCTTTCTCCTCGATAATCGTGCCCAGCTCTGCCTCAAAATTCGTGCCTGTAGCTGCTGTCTCTCTTCCTCGAAATCTGTATCGTTCATCCTTGGAGTGCATGCCAAAACACTACTGTACAGATTTCTGTCTTGAAATACGTGCCAACTCTTGCTATATGGATTTTTGTCATGGAATGTTGTACGGATTTGCTATGAATGCCTCCTTGGGATGTGTGCCAAGTTTTGCTGATCTCCTTCACTTCCTCCTTGCTCAGAAAATATCCTTGCTCTCTCTTGCTTTCTCTCAAATGCTCATGAAAGAATGAATTTGATCTTTTCTTCTTCTTCTCTCCTTTTACCCTAAATGACTTTTGGGCAACTCTAAGATCTAATGGCTCAGATTCATTTAGATCAAGGGATGAGAATAAATGTGCATTTAATTCTCACTTTTTATTTTTTAACTCACCCACTTAAATAAAGACCCACTTAGCCTTTTATTTCCATAGTCACTTTTTCACTTTCTAATTCTTCATTGACTTTAATAAAGTCACTTTAAAATTAGAATGTAACTTTATCATTTATAAAGTCACTTTTAAATTAGACTGACTTTACCACTTATAAAGTCACTTTTAGGAAAAGAAGTACAATAGAGTAGAAATTTTTCCCTAGGAAAAAGATCAAAGCCATGGGGAACCACTTGTCCGCTGGTAGCCAAAATTTAACACTCCCTTTTATCGAGGAAAGTGTTCCTCAACACTCCCATCTTGTCTCTGAAGTAGACATGTTTGCCCCGTGGTAAGGCTTTGGTGAAGATGTTTGCTACCTTCTCATTTGTGGAGATGTACTCAAGCTTGATTGCTCCCTTTTGGACATAGTCTCGAATGAAGTGATACTTGATCTCAATATGCTTTGACCTGTCATGAAAAACTGGATTTACTGTGAGTTTTATGCAATTATGATTATCGCAGTAAATCGCAGAAAGTCTCAATGCCTGACCAAATAGATCAAACAAACCAAACAACATCTTGCGAAGCCATATGGCCTCACAACTAGCCAAACTAGAAGCCATATACTCTGCCTCAGCTGAGCTCAATGTAACTAACTGTTGTTTCTGGCTGAACCACGACACAACTGCCGGACCCAATCCAAAACAACACCCTAAAGTACTCTTCCTATCTGAAGCACATCCTGCCCAATTTGAATCCGTGTATGCTGCCAGTCCCACTCCATCACCTATCTATAGTCCAGACCATAATCCATAGTACCCTGCAAGTAACGAAGAATGTGTTTTGCAGCCATCCAGTGCACTCTCTCGGGCTCACACATGAACTGAGTCATAGTGTTAACTGCAAAACATATATCTGGTAGAGTGTTGACCAAATACATCAATGATCCAATCAACTATCTGTATAGTGTAGGATCCACCAACTCGGAATCGGAAGCGTGAAGCTTCTTCTAGTTAGTGATCATAGGTGTAGACATGGGTTTATAGTCCTCCATGTGAAATCTGCTAAGAATATCCACGATGTACATCCCCTGTCGCAGGAAGATATGCCCCTCCTCCTGCCACACCTCCAATCCCAGAAAATAATGCATCAAGCCAATATCTTTCATCTCAAACTCTGAAGCAAGATCTCTCTTGCAGCCCTCAATGAGTCTCTCTACTCAAGTGATGACCAAGTCATCAACATACAACACCAAAATGAGAGGCTCCTCTCCTACCATAATGAAGTATAGGTTTGGATCAGCCTCACTCTTAGTGAAACCCAACTGCTGCAAGTATGTATCAATTTGAGAGTACCAAGCTCTAGGAGCTTGCTTCAAGCCATAGAGTGCCTTTTCCAATTTGCATACATGGGTCTCCTGCCCATGCACCTTAAAGCCCTGTGACTGCTCAATATAAAATTCCTCCTGAATGAAGCCATTGAGAAAGGCTGCCTTCACATCCATCTGATGGATCTTCCAACCCATCTCTGCTGTTATCAATATAATGGAGCGAATAGATGTATATCGAGCTACGGGAGCGAAGGTCTCCTCATAGTCAACTCCCTCTACTTATGAAGACCCTCTCGCCACAAACCGAGCCTTGAACTTCTCTATGATGCCATTTGCAGCATACTTTATCTTGTAAAGCCATCAGGAAGTAACCACTGATTTACCTTCAGGCCTAGGCACTACCTCCCAAACATCGTTCTTCATAATAAAAGAATGCTCCTCCATCATGGCCTCTCTCCAGACTTGCTAGCTGGCTGCCTCCTCATAACTATAAGGCTCGGTATCAACAATGCTTGTTACCAATGCCATGTAACTACAGAACCACTCAGGTGGTCTACTCTCTCTGACCTGTCTCTTTGGACCAACAACTGATGTGGCCTCGCGCAAGGTGTCTTGAAGCCACTTGGGCTTCCTCTTCCCTGAACCTACTTCTTCCATCGGAGTGAAAGAATCCTCATCATCATCAGAAGCCTGAACTGCTGAAGGCTTGCCCAAGGTTGCGGGGAAGCTTCAACTCCCCCCCCGCGTTCCTGCTCCCGAAACGGGCTCTGTTCGGGAGCGTTTTGGGAGCGCTCGGAAACGCGCTCCCGAAAATGCTTCTTGAGGGGAGAGTTTTCGGGAGCGCGCTTCTGAGCTTGTAAAAACGCTCCCTGCCTTTTCGAGAGTGTTTTCGGAAGCGCTCGGGAGCGAACACTCCCTGAGCGCTTCCGGCGTTTAAAAAATGCTTCAGGAGCGTTTTTTAAACGCCAGAAGCGGTCGGGGAGCATTCGGGAACGAACGCTCTGCTCCCTGGCAAAAAAAACGTCTCCCGCCGGCGTGAAAAAAGATTGTTAAAAAAAATCATTTCTTTTTTGGAGAGGGAGGGAGGAGGGTTGGGTTTATAAAGCCCACCCTCCCCTCATTTTGTTTATTGTTTTTAGTTGAGTGAGTTAGAGAGCAAGAGGAGCAAGAGGAGCAAGAAGGAGAGCTTGAGAGTTTGGAGAGCGGAGCTGCGGAAGTGCCAAGGAGAGAGCAAGGAGCAAGCTGCAAGAGAGCAACAAGAGGGTAGCAAGAAAGAGGTAGGTCTTCTAATCTAGTTTTGTATTTTCTTGGATGAATTTTTAAGTTGTTCAAAAATGAAAACTTGATTTTTTTCCTGAATGTTGCATTTTATTGTGTTGAAAACTTAAAAATTGAATTGTTTTTTTCCCATGTTGCATTTCCTATTCCCATTTGGCATTTCTCCATTTGTTTTGCAGGCTAGAACTTGAAACTTGAAACATCATGGCTATATGGCTAGGGATTTTCCTCATGTTGGTTCCTTTCTTTGTAATAATGGTGTTGGAGAGTAGAAGAAAGAGACACATTAGAGAAGAGGAGGAGGATGAAGAAGTGGGTTATGGTGAATTTGATGAAAATACTGAAGAGGAGGAGGATTATGCTGAGGAGGAAGGGGGGAGTGGAGAACATGAGGCCGCAGATACCCCAACTAGACAAGACCAAACTCAGACACCTTTGTGGAAATATGTTAAGAAGCAAGAAGGAGGGAAAGGTGGTGGAACCACTAAATTTCTTTGCCCCCATTGCAATAAAAAATACCATGGTTCATACACCCGTGCGAGAAGGCACCTTTGTGGGAAAATGCTAGGGGATGGAAACAAAAATCTAGGAATCAAAATTTGTGTGAGTGTGCCAGCAACACAGAGAGAGAAATATAGAAAGGAAGAGGAGGCTGCCCTACAGAGATCTAAAAGATCTAGGGGTTTCGTTGATTCTTATACACCATCAGGTGCATCACATCATGGACAAAGAAGTCCATCAACTTCCACCTATGGCAGTGGTTATGGAGGCAGTGGCACAGCTGGATTAAGGCATAGAGCCATATCTGATTTCCTTGACGAAGGGTGTAGGAATGACGTGGATTCAAAAATTTTCTGGTTTCTATATGCATCTGGGGTGCCATTCAATGTTCTTTGCTCACCTTATTAGCATGAAATGGTTTCTGCCATTAATGATGCCCCCAAAGGATGCAGGAGCCCTGGGTATGACAAGGCCAAAACCGTGGGTCTTGATCATGAAAAAGCTAAAATAAACCATTCTTTGGCTAGAATGACAAATTCGTGGAATGAGCATGGGGTGCCCATTGTCTCTGACGGATGGACCAATGTAAAAGGAAAGCCATTGATAAGTGTTTTGGCTGTGTCGGTTAGTGGTGAAATCTTCCTGTCAGCATATGATTATTCAGACAAATTCAAGACCGGCATTAACATTGCAGTACCATTACTTGCAATAATTGAAAAGACTAGGTAATACAATGTCATACAAGTCATCACTGATAATGTTGCTAACTGTAAGGCAGCAGGAGCAATTATCGAGGATAAATACCCCAACATATTTTGGTCTGGGTGTTTGGTTCACACAATGAACCTTTTAATGCATGATATCATTAAAAACAAACAACCTCAATTCTAATGGCTTGGTGATTTGTACAAGAGAGGTAAAAAAATGATAAAATTTATTACAACTCATAGCAATACCCATGGGCTTTTCTGTACTCACTCCAAATTGGAGTTGTTGAAAATAGCAAAGACTAGATTTGCTAGCTAATACCTCACCTTCAGGCTCCTTTTGAAGGTAAGAGAGTCATTGGCTGCAATGGTATCAAGCCCACACTGGCAGGTATTAAAGGACAAGGCAGCGACAATAGTTGACAGGCAAGGTTTTGAACATGTGGAGGAGATTGCCCTTGACCCTTTGTCTTGGGCACATGTGAGGGAAATTTTGAACTTCACCAAGCCCATTTATCACATGATTCGGTTTGTAGATACAGATAAACCAGTGATTGTGGAGGTTTATGAGCAGATGGATAGCATGTTGGGCGAAATAAAAGATGTTGTTAAGGATAATGATCCCAACTTGTATGCAATGATTCACAACTGTGTGTGTGCACGGTGGAATAAACTCAATGTTCCACTACATGCCTTGGCATATATCCTTATGCCAAAATACTACTCTCCATCTTGGTTGGGCCAACCTGCACCTGGAGGTGGGGTTAGGATCAAACCTCACAACAGATCCAGAGATACAACAGGGATACATGAAGGAATTAGACAAGTTGGTACCCGACAGGGAGGAGTGTGCTAGATTGCGCCTTGAATTAGGCAAATAATTCAGTTGCACTGCTAACTTTGGTTCTTTCCATGCAATGGAAGACAAAGACAGATTTGATGCTCTCACATGGTGGGAAGCATATGGCGGCATGGGACTTTTGCCAAAGTTTGCAAAAAAAGTTCTCTCACAGGTTGTGAATACTTCTTCTGCAAAGAGGTGTTGGAGCACCTACAGCTTCATACATAATGTGAGAAGAAACAGGCTGAATGAAAACCGAGGTGAAAGCTTGGTTTATGTGCATTACAACTTGAGGTTGTTGAGCCATTACTGTGATCGGGCATATGAGGATCAATCATACAGAGTCTGGGACAACAACCCAGAGGATGATAATATGGAGGACGGCACGATACATATGGAAGAATTGGAAGCAGAAATTTTTAGGGATGACGATGAAGCATCAGAAGCACCGCCACACGCAGGGCCAGTCCCGCCATACAGTAGCAGTGCAGGTGCCAGTGCCAGTGCCAGTGCCAGTGCCACTCCTCGATATCCAACTATTGTTCTTTTGCAGATTCAGCCTCCACCTTCTAGTCATGGTCGTGGACGTGGTACTCCCGAGAGTACTAGAAGACCATCATTTCCTCGTGGCTTGCATAAATTAGACATTTCTCGTGGGCGTGGCAAGGGGCTAGCCAATAGATAAAATAGATTTGTTGTTTACTAGTCTTTTCTATTTTCTAGTAGTTTTTATCCTTTATAACTGTTGACAGTTGAACTGTTGAAACTTGACTCTTTCATATATTTAATGACAATTTAAGTTTGAAGTTTGAATTTGAAAGGTGAAGCTTTGAAGTTGGCATTTATAAGTTTACAAGTCATTATGAATTATGAATATGATGCTTCATGAAAGTTATATGGTGATCAATGAATCAATGATGATAAATTGTATATATTGAATTTTGAAATCAATGAATCAATGATGATAAATGATATATATCCAATTTTGAAGGCAATGCTGCAAGATAAACTTGTTTCCACATGAGATTTTTAGGATCTTTTACCAGGAAGATCCTCTGCATCCAATCTCGATGGAAATCTTCATACTGGCTCATTTTCATACATTTTAAATTCATCAAAATAATCTCATTTTTGTCTGAGACAACATTCTCAGTACCACACCAATGTTCTTCAATCATGGAGGTCACAGCTCCAATCATGTTATTTGTGGGAGTACCATCTGGATGAAAGATTATATCTCCATTTTCATCCTTCAAAATTTCTTCTTCCATCTTTTTGATCAAAGCTGGAGAAGTTTCAACTTCCCACCATCTTGCCAAGGTTCCAGTGAAGCATTGAATCATAATTTTACATGCTTCAACTTCAAATTTTCCTCTGACACACATGAGCTTATATTCAGACATCATCTGATCAATCACTTGCCTAATTTTCCCCATGCTGAGATTATCAATATTCCACTCTTTATGACATTTAGGATAAAAAGAATGGGTCTCTGGAAGTTTACCCATTCCACTAAGGTCTGGAGCAGAATATCTAGAAAACTGACTTTCTAGGGGTTCATAGACTGGAAGGACTTGAGTTTCAGGCTCTTTGTCAGATTCTTTTATTAAAGAGGCAAGAGTATTTCTTTCTTCTGAAGGTTTTTGAGAGGACTGTGAGGACTGTCCAACTTCTTTCGGGAAAAGATGGGGAAACTAGTCAATAACATTGACAGGGTTCTGGATATGTACATTTTTTCTTCTATGCATGAAAGAGGTTGGGACAGGTTTGTCTGTTTTCGAAGGATTTATCTTATCAAACTTATCAGACAAATCAGATATAAGACCTTTAGTAGAATAAGCTTCACTTATTATTCTACTTTCTACTTCTTCTATCTTATTTAAAGACTCTCTGGAGTATGACTTAAGCAAGGAAGAGTCAAACTGAACATTATTCAAGGTATTATTTACATCATTCACAGAAACTTGTAATCTATCAAACTGTTCTCCAACAAAAACAGTTTTGGCAACATTCTTGTCAAGGCCTGTTATAGCAGTGTTTGACCAGTTTAGCTGCTCACTGGCCTTCTGTATCCTGCCATCTATGCCAAGAGCATTATCATCCTTTAACACCAAAGGAATGGCCTTTGCAGTGTTCTGACCTTCTCCTAGGATGATGCCTCTATAGGGAGGAAAAGTAGTAGCAGTTTCAATTTTGCTACCATCAAGGGCTGACCATGAATGCTGAGAAGAAGATATTATGGCATCAGTCATCAAAACATTTTCAGATTGTTTATTTCTTTTCCATGAATAGAAAGATATCCAACTGTTAGTTCTATCCATATAATCTTTCCATTCTTCTGACAATCTGAGTTTTTCTTCACATGAGTGAGTGAGACCAAAAGAATTGGCCTCAGGATGAGTATAAATATCCCAGTTTAACATCTGTTTCATCCACTGGGTTTGAACCTTATGCTTCTAACACCCATCCATAATAGTGAAGAATTTGTGCATCTCCATGACTGAGGGCTTTTTGCAGTCAGATGGTAAATCCTTGAATCTTGATTTAGGGATCAATTCATTCATTTGCTCTAGATATCCGAGACCATATTTTGGCATATTGGATGGTCTCATCCTGCTGAACATTTCTGTCAATCTAGGGTCTTCATTTTCCAGAGATGGCAATTCATGCATCATTAACACATGGTCTGACTCATGAGGGAATGGAATGTCAGAACATTTAGGATTAGGACATGGATTAACTGAGGTAGAAGCTGGGGCTTCTCCTGTAATGGAATGATGATTTTCATGAATGACTAAATAGGCAAGACTACTGAGATTGACTAAGGTTCTGCATTCTGGGCAAGAGACTTCAAGAGAATTAAAATTTACAATCTGAGCAAATTCAAACAAAGAAATGTGTTTACAGGAGCCGGAAACAATACTGGAACAAGCTGTATCTACAATTTCTGGATTTTTGTACAAAAGGCACTTTTTGCAGGCTTCTTCAATCCTACGTCTGTCAATGGTAGATCTTCTGGGGAAGGACAGGGTAGCTGAGGATTGAACTTCATGAATGTTGGCAGAAGTGATACATTTTGAAGAGATGGGTTTGGGGTTAGGAATGACCCAATGTTTGGGGAAATTCAGATCTTTCCATTTAATAGCTTGGTGTTCTACCTTTTGATTTTTCAAGTCAGTGAGAACAACAACACTTGTTCTTGAATCTCTGCTGGGTGCATGGAGGACAGCCGGATAAAGGGTGTTGGTATGACGGAAACAACCCTTGGTCTGAATGACAATGTTGTTCCTTTTCTTCAGCATATCAAACCCTGAAGTCTGTATTTGAAGCTGTAGAATTTTATCTATAGTTTCGTCAAATACATACACTGGAAAATTAGGGTAGCAATCAAACCATATAGGACCATTAGACAACGGGGCTACAATCCCTCCAATAATTGAATCAGTATATTTATTATGAGTGAGATCTCTCACTGTGGCTAGGACATAAGTATCTAACCCTTGATGTGTGAGAGCACTGAATCCAACTCTGATACAACCCAAATGTAAATACTGTGTTTTTAACTTTCTAACTTCTGCCTGAAGCTGTTTGGGATCGAGAAGGGGGATAGACTAGACACAGTCTGAATTCTCTTGAATAGAGCTGATAGACTCCTTTATAGTTATTCTGGTGGCGGCTCTTAAGTGAAAAGGGGCCACATCAGAATAGACTTCTGACGTTGAAATACTTGGGAGTTTCCATCGGGCAGATGGCTCAGTTTCTTCATAAACTAATTCAGATGAATTCAGAACTCTATTTGAAGCAGTAGCAAACATATCCCTAAGGGGATTTTCTTCAGCCTTCTCTCTTTCATCTAATTCTCTGAAAGAAATCGATTTTCTGAAAGAGTCCATTTTTCTTAAATAAACAGAGGATGATTTTGAGTACTGAGCTTTCTTGAACCAGACAATATTTTTGGCTCTGATACGAATTTTACGCAGGGGCTTCACTGATAGAAGCTTGCAACAACAACAACAGGCTGACTGGCCTTGTTGAGTCTTTTCTCTGTCTTTGATTTCTTCAAGAACCCATACACGAACCTGCTTCCACTGTCACGCTCTAACGGCTTAAGCACGGCCTCCTGCCTTCAACAGCCTTGTCGTCCCTAGGTGTTTTCGCGAACCTCTAGCGAACCAAAGAGAGACAGATACTACCTCAACAGACAATATAAAGCTCAGAGTTTCAAGTACTCAAAGATGCGGAAAAAACTTCTTCTCTTTATTGATATCAAAATTTCATTACATGAATTTTCTCGACTCAAATTTCTTTCCAGAGATCGACTGTTTCAACATTTACCAGTGATAGCTTCTCAATAGATGAGATAGCGTTACGGAGGCTTCTGGGTTGAATATAGACTACTGTCTAAGAAATATAACACACGAGACTCAAACTTAATGATTCGGCCACTTTAGGTTCTCACCGAGTCTGGCGAGCACACTGATGCGCAGGCTTCTCAGACCAACTACTAGACTTGAGTCACTTCTTCGTGATGCAAGCAGATCAAGCTTAGAGCTTGCAGATGCAGAGTAGGAAGAGAGCAAACTCTGACTCTAAACACACACAAAGACTCAAACAACCGATGTCGAATGAGTGAGCCTTACCCTCCTTATATAGGATGAGAGGGGGGACAAGCAATCAATTCGGATCTGTCAAGGACAAAGATGTGGTGAAGGAATCATTGCTTTTGGGTAACGCCGAAGCGACATCCGCACAGAGATTTCTTCATCTGGACACAAACATATGAGTGCCAGTGCTAGGTACAAAGTGGATGCCTTTTTGCAGCTGAGAGGCCCACGAGGACCGTGTGTAAAGGAATATTTACACTGTGAAGCTTTTTACCGGAAAGCTCACGGGAAAACCGGTCACTGTCAGTCCGTGACTAGACATCATTATTACACTGTGGATATTTTTAAGGAATCCACAAAAACCACTTAATTTATTTCTTCAAGGATTGATATACCAGGAAACCTGAATCTTTTGTAGATATGTTCATCCCAGGCTTTGGTATAAATCCTTCTTACAATCATTGGTTTGCCAAGTATGATCTGGTGTTTAATTTTTGTCATGACTAAACATTCATAATGGTGAGACATGTACCTATGGAGTATATCCTCATCTTCTCTCATTGTAGGCATCAGAAATTCTTCTACATTGTTGTGTGCAGGATGAAAACATTCAATGTTTCTTTCATTACACCAATTACAAAGACTTTGGGTATAAGATTCATAATAAACTGGATCTAATGCAGTCTTATTGACTCCATAGTCTCCCCACCAGTTTTTCAACCAATTACTTTGGTGGTTCATCTGCATTATCCACGTGGGTCCAAATTTGATTTTGGTGTAATGAGTTTCACCTTTGCCATCAACATTTAATATGTTCCACCATAGCTTTTTGTATCTTGCAAAGTCATAAACAAGTGATCGTGAAATATCGAGAAAGGATTATTACCTGGCCATAGTGCACTGCTAGTTGTCCAGGTGGGATCTCTTGTCCTATTGATGCAAAAGTATCGATGATATACTCGACTCCTGTCATTTCCTTGTGTCCAGATCATACTGATATCATGAAAGTTATTTGAGAGACTTTCTTTAGCAATATGGGCATCCATCATGCTTTTTGAGTAGACCATATCATGTATCCACTTGTTTCCCTTTGGATACACTTTTCTTTCGGGTACTAAGTGTTGTAAGTCAGTATGTGGCTGCAAATTTGCGTCTAACACATTGGTACTTCGCAGTTGCCAAGTTGGTTTCCAATTGTCTCTGTATTTTGACCAACTTTTATTTTCTGATATGGATCTTAACACTTCTTGCTGCTGACTTGGATCCCATTCTGTCACTATCACCATAACTTGGTCTTCTTCTTGTTCTTGTCGCTGAATATATTCCCGGCTTAAGAAATCTGGCAAGTGATTATTTATCCCTTTGATATGTTCAACTTTAAAATCAAAGTTTGCAAAAAGTGCTTGCCATCTTGCAAATTTGGCTTCTTCGGGTTTTTTGATGTCCTTAGTAAGGATTTTTCCTAATGCTGAGGCATCAGTTCTCAACAAAAATGGCTTATTGACAAGATGTATTGCAAATTTATCAATACAGTTCCAGGCAACTTTTACCTCTCTTTCAATAACAGAGTAATTTTTTTTTATGTTTTGCTCCAGGTTCTAGAAGCAAATTGTACTACGTGTTCATCCTTGTCTTTCTCATCCTTTTTCTGCTTTAGTATACCTCCCCATCCAATGTCGCTGGCATTTGTTTCAACAATTTTAAAATAACTTTCATCAGACACATACAAAATAGGCAGTGCTTTTACCTTGACTTTAATTTGTGTAATAGCTTCAGTATGCTCATCTATCCAAGGTGAAGGATTCTTTTTCAATCTCTGATTTAACAAAGATCTATTTGCTGCACAATCTTTATAGAAATTCCCATCATAATTCAAACATCCTAAAAACCTTTGAAGCTGTGTTTTATCAAGGATGACATCAGGGAATTTATCTGCAAATTCCATAGCATGGCTTTGCAGAGCAAACTGTCCAAGAAACTTTATTGAAGTCTGGAAGATTTCAATCTTCTTTTTACTCAACACCAGACCATTCTATTTGAGCAACTTGATGAAGATTCTTATATGTTTAAAGTGGTCTTGAATATTTTTTGAAAAAATAAGAATGTCATCTATGTAAACAAGCAACCAATCAGCATAAGGTTTGAATATGGAATCCATAACCTTTTGAAACTTTGAAGGAGCATGCTTGAGGCCAAATGGCATGCCATTCCATTCATAATGTCCAGTAGGAATGCTAAAAGTAGTTTTAAACTTATCTTTCTCAACAATTGCGACCTGCCAGAAACCAGACTTTAGATCAAACTTTGAAAATATTTTTGTACCAGATATCCTACCCAATAAATCACCTTTATGAGGAATTGGATAAGTATCATCGGCGAGGACGAGATTCGGGGGCTTATAATTTATCACAAGCCTTGGAATTCCCACTGATTTGTTCGATCTCTTATTTACATAAAATCCATAACAGTTCCATGGACTGCTGGATTCTCTGATCAACTTCTTGTTCAACAGCTGATTTATTTCTTTTTCACAAAGATCCCTATATTCCTTATTCATAGGAATTGCCTTGGATTTACAGGGCCTGCCTGTATATTCAGTTTTGTAGGGCAGTTCTACACAGTGTTGTTTCCATGCCAAAAGGCATTAGGTTCCTCTGAACAACATTCTGTTTTTATGACTAATTTTAATTCAGAGATTTTTCTCTGAATTTCAGGAGATTTCAATTGCTCTTCTATATGAATTGTAGATTTAAGGTCCCTGAGCTTTGCGAGTTTTGACTCGGCTTTCTTAAGTTCTTGCATATCTTGTACCATGGTAGAGACCCTTGGATTTGAAGCATAGGGCATATCTATTCTTTTGGATTTACCATCTGAAGTAGGTACAGTTATAAAATAACCCGCTCTGTTATTTTTCAATGTTTTAAAGCCATGGGGTTCTACTGCTACTAGGAAAAAATTTCCTAAAATGCAATCAACAGGAATATCTCCAACTGCAAACTTCAATTTTATGCAGTGAGTATCAAAGCATACAACAGCTTTGGGAACTTCATACTGTAGGGTTTTGTCTCCTAACCCTATTATTTTTCTGGAGTCTGATATCCAATATTTGGAGGGGATGGCTTTTTTATTAAAAATATTTACATCTGCACCAGAATCTAATAGAGCAGTAAGGGAAAACATTTCTCCTTTGATACAAACATTTATCTGGATGTGATGTTGTTGATATTCTATGGCTAGGACATGCATCTCTTTGAATCCTACTATAGGATCCTTTTTTCCCTCAAGAATTTCAACATTTGATTCTGTAAATGGAGAACTATGTAGTGTATAGTTTGTGCAGTGGCTTGAAACAGGTTGTGCCATTTCCTGTTTCCCTTTTTCTAGTTTAGCAACTTGGGATTTTAAAACAGAAATTTTTGATTTAAGCATATGATTTTCTCTACTCACCACCCCCAAAGTGAGTGAGCGAACTTTGTTCTGCTGCTGATCTCGCTGGTAGGCCTTAGTATTTCTTTCATAAGAAGCTTCAAGAAAGAGAGGCTTCTTGCTGGCACTTTTGCTGGATGAAGATGTTTGTGACATAAATGTCTCCAGCAATTGATTTTTTAAATCTCTTTCTTCCATTGGACGGATTTGTGCAAAAATATTGAGCTCATCTTCATCTGTTTGTGCCATAAGGACTTTTAGTTTAGAACTAAAATCTTCTGCAAGAGAGTCATTAGATGAAGAGTTAGATTCATCATCAGAAGAACATCCACATTTACAATTTTCAGAATCTGAACAATAACAATGCAACTGAGCTTGTATTTCTTCTGCTGAGGAACTAGAACAAGAAGAATCACTACATGATTCAGAAGAGTAATCATGCAACTGTTGTTGTTGAATAAACAGGCGAGGACAGGTTATGCACTCGATGGTGTGGAGACCCACACTTACTAAATCCATTTTAAGTTTTTACAACTGTCTTGCCTTTATTTGGAGGCTGAGATTTTCTGCCTCTATTTTTCTTTGACTCTTCTCCATCAGGACATCTGTTTGTTGTATGGCCTGGTTTTCCACATAGCCAACATATGAATTGATTTAGCTTTTCTTTCTTCTGGGTTTGCAGATGTATATCGGATGGCTTGTAATAATGAGTATTAGGGACATACTTGTAATATCCCCTTCTTTTGGATGGTCTTGAGCAAATTCTCCTCTTATTATTTCTGTTGATGAATTTTTCTCTTTTCTGAGCCTTCGTTGCCTTTCTTTTACACTTTCTTCCCTTAACCAGGGGATCATCAATAGTGATGCCATATTAACTGCAAAAGGATTTACTGTCAGGCAGTCTAGACATCTTTTCTAAAGATTTATTCATCTTTGAACTAGTACACAGGGTTACTAGTACCTTTGTGATAACTGCATATATTTCTTCCCAACTGTAAACTTCAAAAGGCAATTAAAAATATTTTTGCAGTTTAATAATGTCAACAAATTTTGAAGGCAATGCTGCAAGATAAACTTGTTTCCACAAGAGATTTTTAGGATCTTTTACCAGGGAGATCCTTTGCATCCAATCTCGATGGAAATCTTCATACTGGCTCATTTTCATACATTTTAAATTCATCAAAATAATCTCATTTTTTTGTCCGAGACAACATTCTCGAGTACCACACCAATGTTCTTCAATCATGTAGGTCACGACTCCAATCATGTTATTTGTGGGAGTACCATCCGGATGAAAGCTGATATCTCCATTTTCATCTTTCAAAATTTCTTCTTCCATCTTTTTGATCAAAGCTTTGGAGAAGTTTCAACTTCTCACCATTTTGCCAAGGTTCCAGTGAAGCATTGAATCATAATTTTACATGTTTCAACTTTAGATTTTCTCTCGACACACATGAGCTTATATTCGAAATCATCCGATCAATCACTTTCCTAATTTGCCCCATGCTTTGAGATTATCAATATTCCACTCTTTATGACATTCAGGGATAAAAAGAATGGGTCTCTGAAGTTTACCCATTCCACTAAGGTCCGGAAGCGAATATCTAGTAAACGCGACTTTCTAGGGGTTCATAGATCGGAAGGACTTGAGTTTCGGGCTCTTTGTCGATTCTTTTATTAAAGAGGCAAGAGTAGTTCTTTCTTCCGAAGGTTTTTGAGAGGACTGTGAGGACTCGTCCAACTTCTTTCGGGAAAAGATGGGGGAAACTTGTCAATAACATTGACGGGGGTTCTGATATGTACATTTTTTTCTTCTATGCATGAAAGAGGTGAGGACGAGGTTTGTCTGCTTTTGGAAGGATTTATCTTATCAAACTTATCGGACAAATCGGATATAAGACCTTTAGTAGAATAAGCTACACTTATTATTCTACTTTCTACTTCTTCTATCTTATTCAAAGACTCTCCGGAGTATGACTTAAGCAAGGAAGAGTCAAAGTCGAACATTATTCAAGGGATTATTTACATCATTCACAGAAACTTGTAATCTATCAAAGCTGTTCTCCAACAAAAACGAGTTTTGGCAACATTCTTGTCAAGGCTCGTTATAGCGAGTGTTTGACCCAGTTTATCTGTTCACTGCTTTACGTATCCCTGCCATCTATGCCAAGAGCATTATCATCCTTTAACACCAAAGGAATGGCCTTTGCGTGTTCGACCTTCTCCTAGGATGATGCCTCTATAGGGAGGAAAAGTAGTAGCAGTTTCAATTTTGCTACCATCAAGGGGTCGACCATGAATGTTGAGAAGAAGATATTATGGCATCAGTCATCAAAACATTTTCGGATTGTTTATTTCTTTTCCATGAATAGAAAGATATCCAATCGTTAGTTCTATCCATATAATCTTTCCATTCTTCTGACAATCTGTGTTTTTCTTCACATGAGTGAGTGAGACCAAAAGAATTGGCCTCAGGATGAGTATAAATATCCCAGTTTAACATCTGTTTCATCCACTGGGTTTGAACCTTATGCTTCTTGCGCCCATCCATAATAGTGAAGAATTTGTGCATCTCCATGATTGAGGGCTTTTTGCAGTCAGATGGTAAATCCTTGAATCTTGATTTAGGGATCAAATCATTCATTTGCTCTAGATATCCGAGACCTTATTTTGGCATATTGGATGGTCTCATCCTGCTGAACATTTCTGTCAATCTAGGGTCTTCTTTTTCCAGAGATGGCAATTCATGCATCATTAACCCATGGTTTGACTCATGAGGGAATGCAATGTCAGAACATTTAGGATTAGGACATGGGTTAACTAAGGTAGAAGCTGGGGCTTCTCCTGTAATGGAATGATGATTTTCATGAATGACTAAATAGGCAAGACTACTGAGATTGAATAAGGTTACGTATCTCGGGCAAGAGACTTCAAGAGAATTAAAATTTACAATTTGAGCAAATTCAAACAAAGAAATGTGTTTACGAGAGACTGGAAACAATACTTGAACAAGAAGTATCTACAATTTACGGATTTTTTGTACAAAAGGCACTTTTTGCGGGCTTCTTCAATCCTACGTGCTGTCAATGGTAGATCTTCGGGGAAGGACAGGGGTAGGCGAGGATTGAACTTCGGGAATGTTGGCAAAAGTGATACATTTGTAAGAGATGGGTTTGGGGGTTAGGAATGACCCAATGTTCGGGAAATTCGGATCTTTCCATTTAATAGCTTGGTGTTCTACCTTTTGATTTTTTCAAGTCGGTGAGAACAACAACACTTGTTCTTGAATCTCTGCTTTGGGTGCATGGAGGGACAAATGGGATAAAGGGTGTTGGTATGACGAAAACAACCCTTGGTCGCGAATGGCAATGTTGTTCCTTTTCTTCAACATATCAAACCACGATGTCCGTATTTGAAGTCTGTAGAATTTTATCTATAGTTTCGTCAAATACATAGGCTGGGAAAATTACTGTAGCAATCAAACCATACAGGACCATTAGACAACGGGGCTACAATCCCTCCAATAATTGAATCAGTATATTTATTATGAGTGAGATCTCTCACT
Source organism: Pinus albicaulis (assembly GCA_034641835.2). Lineage (NCBI taxonomy): Eukaryota > Viridiplantae > Streptophyta > Pinopsida > Pinales > Pinaceae > Pinus > Pinus albicaulis. The sequence goes on from CM076576.1 coordinate 410,471,999, forward strand.
GTGGCTAGGACATAAGTATCTAACCGTTGATGTGTGAGAGCACTGATTCCAACTCTGATACAACCCAAATGTAAATACTGTGTTTTTAACTTTCTAGCTTCTGCCTGAAGCTGTTTGGGATCGAGAAGGGGGATAGACTGGACACAGTCTGAATTCTCTTGAATAGAACTGATAGACTCCTTTATAGTTATTCTGGCGACGGCTCTTAAGTGAAAAGGGGCCACATCAGAATAGACTTCTGACGTTGAAATACTTGGGAGTTTCCATCGGGCAGATTGCTTAGTTTCTTCATAAACCAATTCAGATGAATTCAGAACTCTATTTGAAGCAGTAGCAAACATATCCCTAAGGGGATTTTCTTCAACCTTCTCTCTTTCATCTAATTCTCTGAAAGAAATCGATTTTCTGAAAGAGTCCTTTTTTTTTTCTTAAATAATGAGAGGATGATTTTGAGTACTGACTTTTCTTGAACCAGACAATCTTTTTGGCTCTGATACCAATTTTACGCAGGGGCTTCACTGATAGAAGCTTGCAACAACAACAACAGGCTGACTGGCCTTGTTGAGTCTCTTATCTGTGTTTGATTTCTTCAAGAACCCATGCACGAACCTACTTCCACCGTTTTTCACGCTTTCATCCACAACACGCCGTGATCTTCATCACCTCGTCCCCACTGTTTTCGCGAATCGCTAAATCCGAAGAGAGATATTTTACCTCAACAAGACAACAGAGCTACAGAAGTTCAGTTTCACACAAAAGATGCGAAAATCCTTCTTCTTTATTATATCAAAATTTCATTAAGGTTTTAATTTTCTTCCGGACTCCACCCCTTTTCCTTATTCTAATTCGTTTCAAAGATTTTATCAGTTGAGGCTTCAACAGATGAGATAGCGTTCAGAGGTCGGGTCATTGTACCTGCCTAGGAAATATAAATAAGATTGGCTGCAATGATCTCACTTAGTTCTCTGTAGTGATTGGTAGCACACTGATGCGCAGGCTTCTCAGATCAACTACTAGACTTGAGTCACTTCTTCGTGATGCAAGCAGATCGAGCTTAGAGCTTGTAGATGCAGAGCAGGAAGAGAGCAAACTCTGACTCTAAACACACACAAAGACTCAAAGAACCGATGCCGAATGAGTGAGGCTTACCCTCCTTATATAGGATGAGAGGGGGGACAAGTAATCAATTTAGATCTGTTAAGGACAAAGATGTGGAGAAGGAATCATTGCTTTCGGGTAACGCCGAAGCGACATTCGCACATAGATTCCTTCATCCGGACACAAACATGTGGGTGCCAGTGGTAGGTACAAAGTGGATGCCTTTTGGTACAGAAGGCCCACGAGGACTGTGTAAAAGGAATATTTACACTGTGAAGCTTTTTACTGGAAAGCTCACGGGAAAACCGGTTACTGTCAGTCCGTGACTAGACACCATTATTACACTGTGGATATTTTTAGGGAATCCACGAAAACCACTTAATTTATTTCTTCAAGGATTGATATACTAGGAAATCTGAATCTTTTGTAGACATGTTCATCCCAGGCTTTCGTATAAATCCTTCTTACAATCATTGGTTTGCCAAGTATGATTTGGTGTTTAATTTTTGTCATGGCTAACCATTCATAATGGCGAGACATGTACCTATGGAGTATATCCTCATCTTCTCTCATTGTAGGCTTCCGGAATTCTTCTACATTGTTGTGTGCAGGATGAAAACATTCAATGTTTCTTTCATTACACCAATTACAAAGACTTTGGGTATAAGATTCTTAATAAACTGGATCTAATGCAGTCTTATTGACTCCATAGTTTCCCCACCAGTTTTTCAACCAATTACTTTGGCGGTTCATCTGCATTATCCATGTGGGTCCAAATTTGATTTTGGTGTAATGAGTTTCACCTTTGCCATCAACATTTAATATGTTCCACCATAGCTTTTTGTATCCTGCAAAGTCATAAACATTGTCAGGAAATATTAGAAAAGGATTATTACCTGGCCATAGTGCACTGCTGGATGTCCAGGTGGGATCTCTTGTCCTATTGATGCAAAAGTATCGATGATATACTCGACTCCTGTCACTTCCTTGAGTCCAGATCATACTGATATCATGAAAGTCATTTGAGAGACTTTCTTCAGCAATATGGGCATCCATCATGCTTCTTGAGTAGACCATATCATGTATCCACTTGTTCCCCTTTGGATACACTTTTCTTTCGGGTACTAAGTGTTGTAAGTCATTGTGTGGCTGCAAATTTGCGTCCAACACCTTGGTACTTCGCAGTTGCCAAGTTGGTTTCCAATTGTCTCTGTATTTTGACCAACTTTTATTTTTTGATATGGATCTTAACACTTTTTGCTACTGACTTGGATCCCATTCTGTCACTATCACCATAACTTGGTCTTCTTCTTGTTCTTGTCGCTGAATATATTCCCATCTTAAGAAATTTGGCAAGTGATTATTTATCCCTTTGACATGTTCAACTTTAAAATCAAAGTTTGCAAAAAGTGCTTGCCATCTTGCAAATTTGGCTTCTCCGGGTTTTTTTGATGTCCTTAGTAAGGATTTTTCCTAATGCTGAGGCATCAGTTCTCAACAAAAATGGCTTATTGACAAGATGTATTGCAAATTTATCAATACAGTTCTAGGCAGCTTTTACCTCTCATTCAATAACAGAGTAATTTTTCTCTGTTTTGCTCCAGGTTCCAGAAGCAAATTGTACTACCTGTTCATCCTTGTCTTTCTCATCCTTTTTCTGCTTTAGTACACCTCCCCATCCAATGTCGTTGGCATCTGTTTCAACAATTTTAAAATAACTTTCATCAGCAACATACAAAATAGGTAGTGTTTTTACCTTGACTTTAATTTGTCTAACAGCTTCAGTATGCTCATCTGTCCAAGGTGAAGGATTCTTTCTCAGTCTCTGATTTAACAGAGATCTATCTGCTGCACAATCTTTATAGAAATTCCCAACATAATTCAAACACCCTAAAAACCTTTGAAGCTGTGTTTTATCGAGGATGACATCAGGGAATTTATCTGCAAATTCCATAGCATGGCTTTGCAGAGCAATCTGTTCAAGAAACTTTATTGAAGTCTGGAAGATTTCAATCTTCTTTTTACTCAACACCAGACCATTCTGTTTGACCAACTTGATGAAGATTCTTATATGTTTAAAGTGGTCTTGAATATTTTTTGAAAAAATAAGAATGTCATCTATGTAAATAAGCAACCAATCAGCATAAGGTTTGAATATGGAATCCATAACCTTTTGAAACTTTGAAGGAGCATGCTTGAGGCCAAACGGCATGACATTCCATTCATAATGTCCAGCAGGAATGCTAAAAGCAGTTTTAAACTTATCTTTCTCAGCAATTGCGACCTGCCAGAAACCAGACTTTAGATCAAACTTTGAAAATATTTTTGCACCAGATATCCTACCAAATAAATCACCTTTATGAGGAATTGGATAAGTATCATCGGCGAGGACAGAATTCAGGGGCTTATAATTTATCACAAGCCTTGGAATTCCCCTGATCTGTTCTGATCTCTTATTTACATAAAATCCATAACAGTTCCATGGACAGCTGGATTCTCTGATCAACTTCCTGTTCAGCTGCTGATTTATTTCTTTTTCACAAAGATCCCTGTATTCCTTATTCATAGGAATTGCCTTGGATTTACAGGGCCTGCCTGTATATTCAATTTTGTAGGGCAGTTCTACAGAGCGTTGTTCCTATGCAAAAAGGCATTAGGTTCCTCTGAACAACATTCTGTTTCTATGACTGATTTTAATTTAGAGATTTTTCTCTGAATTTCAGGAGATTTCAATTGCTCTTCTATATCAATTGTAGATTTAAGGCCCTTGAGCTCTGTGAGTTTTGACTCAGCCTTCTTAAGTTCTTGCATAGCGTGTACCATGGTAGAGACCCTTGGATTTGAAACATAGGGCATATTTATTCTTTTGGATTTACCATTTGAGTAGGTACAGTTATAAAATAACCCGCTCTGTTATTTTTCAATCTGATGGAGCCATGAGGTTCTACTGCTGCTAGGAAAACATTTCCTAAAATGCAATCAACAGGGGTATCTCCAACTGCAAACTTCAATTTTATGTATCAGAGCAAACAACAACTTTGGGAACTTCATACTGTAGGGTTTTCTCTCCTAAACCTATTATTTTTCTTGAGGCTGATATCCAGTATTTGGAGGGGATGGCTTTTTTATTAAAAATATTTACATCTGCACCAGAATCTAATAGAGCAGTAAGGGAAAACATTTCTCCTTTGATACAAACATTTATTTGGACGTGATGCTGTTGATATTCTATGGCTAGGACACGCATCTCTCTAAATCCAACTGTAGGATCCTTTTTTCCCTAAAGAATTTCAACATTTGATTCTGTAAATGGAGAACTGTGTAGTGTATAGTTTGTGCAGTGGATTGAAACAGGTTGTGCCATTTCCTGTTTCCCTTTTTCTAGTTTAGCAACTTGGGATTTTAAAACAGAAATTTCTGATTTAAGCATATGAATTTCTCTACTCACCTCCCCCAAAGTGTGTGAGTGAACTTTGTTTTGCTGCTGATCCCGCTAGTAGGCCTTAGTATTTCTTTCATAAGAAGCTTCAAGAAAGAGAGGCTTCTTTGCTGGTACTTTTGCTGGATGAAGATGTTTATGACATAAATGTCTCCAGCAATCGATTTTTTAAATCTCCTTCTTCCATTGCACGGATTTGTGCAAAAATCTTGAGCTCATCTTCATCTGTTTGTGCCATAAGGACTTTTAGTTTAGAACTAAAATCTTATGCAAGAGAGTCATCAGATGAAGAGTCAGATTCATCATCAGAAGAACATCCACATTTACAATTTTCAGAATCTGAACAATAACAATGCAACTGAGCTTGTATTTCTTCTGCTGAGGAACTAGAAGAAGAAGAATAATTGCATGATTCAGAAGAGTAATCATGCAACTGTTGTTGTTGAATAAACAGGCGAGGACAGTTATCTGCCTGATGGTGTGGAGACCCACACTTACTGCATCCATTTTCAGTTTTTACAACTGTCTTGCCTTTATTTGGAGGCTGAGATTTTCTGCCTCTGTTTTTCTTTGACTCTTCTCCATCAGGACATCTGTTTGCTGTATGGCCTGGTTTTCCACATAACCAACATATGAGTTGATTTAGCTTTTCTTTCTTCTGGGTTTTCGGATGTATATCTGATGGCTTGTAATAATGAGTATTAGGGACATACTTGTAATATCTCTTTCTTTTGGATGGTTTTGAGGAAATTCTCCTCTTATTATTTCTGCTGATGAATTTTTCTCTTTTCTGTGCCTTTTTTGCCTTTCTTTTACACTTTCTTCTCTTAATTAGGGGATCATCTATAGTGTTGCCATATTTACTGCAAAAGGATTTACTGTCAGACAGTCTAGACATCTTTTCTAAAGATTTATTCATCTTTGAACTAGTACACAGGGTTACTAGTACCTTTGTGATAACTGCATATATTTCTCCCCAATTGTAAACTTCAAAAGGCAATTGAAAAGATTCTTGCAGTTTAATAATGTCAACCAATTTTGAAGGCAATGCTACAAGATAAACTTGTTTCCACAAGAGATTTTTAGGATCTTTTACCAGGAAGATCCTCTGCATCCAGTCTCGATGGAAATTTTCGTACTGGCTCATTTTCATACATTATAAATTCATCAAAATAATCTCATTTTTGTCTGAGACAACATTCTCAGTACCACACCAATGTTCTTCAATCATGGAGGTCACAGCTCCAATCATTTTATTTGTGGGAGTACCATCTGGATGAAAGATGATATCTCCATTTTCATCTTTCAAAATTTCTTCTTCCATCTTTTTGATCAAAGCTGGAGAAGTTTCAACTTCCCACCATCTTGCCAAGGTTCCAGTGAAGCATTGAATCATAATTTTACATGCTTCAACTTCAGATTTTCCTCTGACATACATGAGCTTATATTCAAACATCATCTGATCAATCACTTGCTTAATTTGCCCCATGCTGAGATTATCAATATTCCACTCTTTATGACATTCAGGATAAAAAGAATGGGTCTCTGGAAGTTTACCCATTCCACTAAGGTCTGGAGCAGAATATCTAGAAAATTGACTTTCTAGGGGTTCATAGACTGGAAGGACTTGTGTTTCAGGCTCTTTGTCAGATTCTTTTATTAAAGAGGCAAGAGTAATTCTTTCTTCTGAAGGTTTTTGAGAGGACTGTGAGGACTGTCCAACTTCTTTCGGGAAAAGATGGGGAAACTTGTCAATAACATTGACAGGGTTTTGGATATGTACATTTTTTCTTCTATGCACGAAAGAGGCTGGGACAGGTTTGTCTGTTTTGGAAGGATTTATCTTATCAAACTTATCAGACAAATTAGATATAAGACCTTTAGTAGAATAAGCTACACTTATTATTCTACTTTCTACTTCTTCTATCTTATTCAAAGACTCTCTGGAGTATGACTTAAGCAAGGAAGAGTCAAACTGAACATTATTCAAGGTATTATTTACATCATTCACAGAAACTTGTAATCTATCAAACTGTTCTCGAACAAAAACAATTTTGGCAACATTCTTGTCAAGGCCCGTTATAGCAGTGTTTGACCAGTTTAGCTGCTCACTGGCTTTCTGTATCCTGCCATCTATGCCAAGAGCATTATCATCCTTTAACACCAAAGGAATGGCCTTTGTAGTGTTCTGACCTTCTCCTAGGATGATGCCTCTATAGGGAGGAAAAGTAGTAGCAGTTTCAATTTTGCTACCATCAAGGGCTGACCAGGAATGCTGAGAAGAAGATATTATGGCATCAGTCATCAAAACATTTTCAGATTGTTTATTTCTTTTCCATGAATAGAAATATATCCAACTGTTAGTTCTATCCATATAATCTTTCCATTCTTTTGACAATTTGAGTTTTTCTTCACATGAGTGAGTGAGACCAAAAGAATCGGCCTCAGGATGAGTATAAATATCCCAGTTTAACATCTGTTTCATCCACTGGGTTTGAACCTTATGCTTCTTTCACCCATCCATAATAGTGAAGAATTTGTGCATCTCGATGACTGAGGGCTTTTTGCAGTCAGATGGTAAATCCTTGAATCTTGATTCAGGGATCAAATCATTCCTCTACTCTAGATATCCGAGACCATATTTTGGCATATTGGATGGTCTCATCCTGCTGAACATTTTTGTCAATCTAGGGTCTTCATTTTCCAGAGATGGCATTCATGCATCATTAACACATGGTCTGACTCATGAGGGAATGGAATGTCAGAACATTTAGGATTAGGACATGGGTTAGCAGAGGTAGAAGCTGGGGCTTCTCCTGTCCTGGAATGATGATTTTCATGAATGACTAAATAGGCAAGACTACTGAGATTGACTAAGGTTCTGCATTCCGGGCAAGCGACTTCAAGAGAATTAAAATTTACAATCTGAGCAAATTCAAACAAAGAAATGTGTTTACAGGAGCTGGAAACAATACTGGAACAAGCTGTATCTACAATTTTTGGATTTTTGTACAAAGGGGACTTTTTGCAGGCTTCTTCAATCCTACGTCTGTCAATGGTATATCTTCTGGGGAAGGACATGGTAGCTGAGGATTGAACTTCATGAATGTTGGCAGAAGTGATACATTTTGCAGAGATGGGTTTGGGGTTAGGAATGACCCAATGTTCGGGGAAATTCAGATCTTCCCATTTAATAGCTTGGTGTTCTATCTTTTGATTTTTCGAGTCAGTGAGAACAACAACACTTGTTCTTGAATCTCTGCTGGGTGCATGGAGGACAGCCGGATAAAGGGTGTTGGTATGACGGAAACAACCCTTGGTCTGAATGGCAATGTTGTTCCTTTTCTTTAGCATATCAAACCCTAAAGTCTGTATTTGAAGCTGTAGAATTTTATCTATAGTTTCGTCAAATACATAGACTGGAAAATTAGGGTAGCAATCAAACCATATAGGACCATTAGACAACGGGGCTACAATCCCTCCAATAATTGAATCAGTATATTTATTATGAGTGAGATCTCTCACTGTGGCTAGGACATAAGTATCTAACCCTTGATGTGTGAGAGCACTGATTCCAACCCTGATACAACCCAAATGTAAATACTGTGGTTTTAACTTTCTGGCTTTTGCCTGAAGCTGTTTGGGGTCGAGAAGGGGGATAGACTGGACACAGTCTGAATTCTTTTGAATAGAACTGATAGACTCCTTTATAGTTATTTTGGTGGCGGCTCTTAAGTGAAAAGGGGCCACATCAGAATAGACTTCTGACTCTGAAATACTTGGGAGTTTCCATCGGGAAGATGGCTCAGTTTCTTCATAAACTAATTCAGATGAATTCAGAACTTTATTTGAAGCAGTAGCAAACATATCCCTAAGGGGATTTTCTTCAACCTTCTCTCTTTCATCTAATTCTCTGAAAGAAATCGATTTTCTGAAAGAGTCCATTTTTCTTAAATAAAGAGAGGATGATTTTGAGTACCGACCTTTCTTGAACCAGACAATCTTTTTGGCTCTGATACCAATTTTACGCAGGGGCTTCACTGATAGAAGCTTGCAACAACAATAACAGGCTGACTAGCCTTTTTGAGTCTCTTATCTGTCTTTGATTTCTTCAAGAACCCATACGCGAACCTACTTCCACTGTCACTCTCTAACGGCTTAAACACGGCCTCCTGCCTTCAACAACCTTGGCGACCCTAGGTGTTTTCACAAACCTCTGGCGAACCAAAGAGAGACAGATACTACCTCAACAGACAATATAAAGCTCAGAGTTTCAAGTACTCAAAGATGCGGAAAAAACTTCTTCTCTTTATTGATATCAAAATTTCATTACATGAATTTTCTGGACTCAAATTTCTTTCCAGAGATCGACTGTTTCAGCATTTACCAGTGATAGCTTCTCAATAGATGAGATAGCGTTCTGGAGGCTTCCTGGCTGAATATAGACTCTGTCTAAGAAATATAACACACAGACTCAAACTTAATGATCTGGCCACTTTAGGTTCTCACCAGTGCCGAGCACACTGATGCGCAGGCTTCTCAGATCAACTACTAGACTTGAGTCACTTCTTTGTGATGCAAGAAGATCAAGCTTAGAGCTTGCAGATGCAGAGCAGGAAGAGAGAAAACTCTGACTCTAAACACACACAAAGACTCAAACAACCAATTCCGAATGAGTGAGCCTTACCCCTCCTTATATAGGATGAAAGGGGGGACAAGCAGTCAATTCGGATCTATCAAGGACAAAGACGTGGAGAAGGAATCATTGCTTTCGGGTAATGCCGAAGCGACATCTGCACAAAGATTCCTTCATCCGGACACAAACATGTGGGTGCCAGTGGTAGGTACAAAGTGGATGCCTTTTGGTATAGGAGGCCCACGAGGACTGTGTAAAAGGAATATTTACATTGTGAAGCTTTTTACCGGAAAGCTCACGGGAAAACCGGTTACTGTCAGTCCGTGACTAGACACCATTATTCCACTGTGGATATTTTTAGGGAATCCACGAAAACCACTTAATTTATTTCTTCAAGGATTGATATACTAGGATTGAAACCACGAAAACCACTTAATTTATGTTCATCCCAGGCTTTGGTATAAATCCTTCTTACAATCATTGGTTTGCCAAGTATGATTTGGTGTTTAATTTTTGTCATGACTAACCATTCATAATGGCGAGACATGTACCTATGGAGTATATCCTCATCTTCTCTCATTGTAGGCTTCCGAAATTCTTCTACATTATTGTGTGCAGGATGAAAACATTCAATGTTTCTTTCATTACACCAATTACAAAGACTTTGGGTATAAGATTCATAATAAACCGGATCTAATGCAGTCTTATTGACTCCATAGTTTCCCCACTAGTTTTTCAACCAATTACTTTGGCGGTTCATCTGCATTATCCATGTGGGTCCAAATTTGATTTTGGTGTAATGAGTTTCACCTTTGCCATCAACATTTAATATGTTCCACCATAGCTTTTTGTATCCTGCAAAGTCATAAACAGTGTCAGGAAATATCAGAAAAGGATTATTACCTGGCCATAGTGCACTGCCGGTTGTCCAGGTGGGATCTCTTGTCCTGTTGATGCAAAAGTATCGATGATATACTCGACTCCTGTCACTTCCTTGAGTCCAGATCATACTGATATCATGAAAGTCATTTGAGAGACTTTCTTCAGCAATATGAGCATCCATCATGCTTCTTGAGTAGACCATATCATGTATCCACTTGTTCCCCTTTGGATACACTTTTCTTTCGGGTACTAAGTGTTGTAAGTCAGTATGTGGCTGCAAATTTGCGTCCAACACCTTGGTACTTCGCAGTTGCCAAGTTGGTTTCCGGTTGTCTCTGTATTCTGACCAACTTTAATTTTCTAATATGGATCTTAACACTTCTTGCTGCTGACTTGGATCCCATTTTGTCACTATCACCATAACTTGGTTTTCTTCTTGTTCTTGTCGCTGAATATATTCCCGGCTTAAGAAATCTAGCAAGTGATTATTTATCCCTTTGATATGTTCAACTTTAAAATCAAAGTTTGCAAAAAGTGCTTGCCATCTTGCAAATTTGGCTTCTCCGGGTTTTTTGATGTCCTTAGTAAGGATTTTTCCTAATGCTGAGGCATCAGTTCTTAGCAAAAATGGCTTATTGACAAGATGTATTGCAAATTTATCAATACAGTTTGAGGCAGCTTTTACCTCTCTTTCAATAACAGAGTAGTTTTTCTCTGTTTTGCTCCAGGTTCCAGAAGCAAATTGTACTACCTGTTCATCCTTGTCTTTCTCATCCTTTTTCTGCTTTAGTACACCTCCCCATCCAATATCACTGGCATCTGTTTCAACAATTTTAAAATAACTTTCATCAGCAACATACAAAATAGACAGTGTTTTTACCTTGACTTTAATTTGTCTAACTGCTTGAGTATGCTCATCTTTCCAAGGTGAAGGATTCTTTCTCAGTCTCTGATTTAACAGAGATCTATCTGCTGCACAATCTTTGTAGAAATTCCGATCATAACTCAAACATCCTAAAAACCTTTGAAGCTGTGTTTTATCGAGGATGACATCAGGGAATTTATCTGCAAATTCCATAGCATGGCTTTGCAGAGCAATCTGTCCAAGAAACTTTATTGAAGTCTTGAAGATTTCAATCTTCTTTTTACTCAGCACCAGACCATTCTGTTTGAGCAACTTGATGAAGATTCTTATATGTTTAAAGTGGTATTGAATATTTTTTGAAAAAATAAGAATGTCATCTATGTAAACCAGCAACCAATCAGCATAAGGTTTGAATATGGAATCCATAACCTTTTGAAACTTTGAAGGAGCATGCTTGAGGCCAAACGGCATGACATTCCATTCATAATGTCCAGCAGGAATGCTAAAAGAAGTTTTAAACTTATCTTTCTTAGCAATTGCGACCTGCCAGAAACCAGACTTTAGATCAAACTTTGAAAATATTTTTGCACCAGATATCCTACCAAATAAATCACCTTTATGAGGAATTGGATAAGTATCATCGGCGAGGACAGAATTCAGGGGCTTATAATTTATCACAAGCCTTGGAATTCCCCTGATCTGTTCTGATCTCTTATTTACATAAAATCCATAACAGTTCCATGGACTGCTGGATTCTCTGATCAACTTCCTGTTCAACTGCTGATTTATTTCTTTTTCACAAAGATCCCTGTATTCCTTATTCATAGGAATTGCCTTGGATTTACAGGGCCTGCTTGTATATTCAGTTTTGTAGGGCAATTCTACATAGTGTTGTTTCCTATGCCGAAAGGCATTAGGTTCCTCTAAACAATATTCTGTTTCTATGACTAATTTTAATTCAGAGATTTTTCTCTGAATTTCAGGAGATTTCAATTGCTCTTCTATATGAATTGTTGATTTAAGGTCCTTAAGCTCTGTGAGTTTTGACTCAGCCTTCTTAAGTTCCTGCATAGCCTGTACCATGGTAGAGACCCTTGGATTTGAAACATAGGGCATATCTATTCTTTTGGATTTACCATCTGAAGTAGGTACAATTATAAAATAACCTGCTCTGTTATTTGTCAATCTGATGGAGCCATGGGGTTCTACTGCTGCTAGGAAAACATTTCCTAAAATGCAATCAACAGGAATATCTCCAATTGCAAACTTCAATTTTATGCAGTGAGTATCAAAGCAAACGGCAGCTTTGGGAACTTCATGCTGTAGGGTTTTCTCTCCTAACCCTATTATTTTTCTGGAGGCTGATATCCAGTATTTGGAGGGGATGGTTTTTCTATTAAAAATATTTACATCTGCACCAGAATCTAATAGAGTAGTAAGGGAAGACATTTCTCCTTTGATACAAACATTTATCTAGATGTGATGCTATTGATATTCTATGGCTAGGACACACATCTCTCTGAATCCTACTGTAGGATCCTTTTTTCCCTCAAGAATTTCAACATTTGATTCTGTAAATGGAGAACTGTGTAGTGTATAGTTTGTGCAGTGGCCTGAAACAGGTTGTGCCATTTCCTGTTTCCCTTTTTCTAGTTTAGCAACTTGGGATTTTAAAACAGAAATTCTGATTTAAGCATATGAATTTCTCTACTCATCTCCCCCAAAGTGAGTGAGCGAACTTTGTTCTGCTGCTGATCCCACTGGTAGGCCTTAGTATTTCTTTCATAAGAAGCTTCAAGAAAGAGAGGCTTCTTGCTGGCACTTTTACTGGATGAAGATGAAATTTGAAATCAATGAATCAATGATGATAAATGTTATATATCAATGATGATAAATGCATATTGAATTTTGAAATCAATGAATCAATGATGGTAAATGTTTAATGAATTATGATATATATCAATGATGATAAATGTTAGATATTGAAATTTAAAATCAATGATGATAAATGTTATATATTGAATTTTGAAAGCTTGAAACCTTCAGATTGATGATTCGCGAGACTCAAGAGCCAATATGTTGTATGCTTCCTACTTGTGGGCGTGGTTGATGAAGATTATAACTTCTAGATGATTGATGTTATATGATTCAATCTATGTTTTTATGTTTTTTATGTCTAATTCATCATTCTACTTGCTTTTGTTGACATATATGCATCAAAATATATATATATATATATATATATATATATATAAACGCTCCCCGAAACGCTCCAGACCAGGAGCTTTTGAAAATGGCGCTCTCGCTCCCGCTCTCGCTCCCAAGTAACCTTGGGCTTGCCAACTGACCTCATACTTGTACCTGTGCCTGTAGAAGGTGAAGTACCATGCGAGTTGTCCATCAGTGGACTACCCTGTGAACTGCTCTGCAGACTGCCCTGCATGCTGCCCTAAGATCCCCTCACCTGACTCTGAGAGCCACTGCTCAGTGATGTACCTGAAACTGCAATAGATGTACCTCCTGATCCCTGACCTCTTGCACCCGGTGCACTAGATCCTTGTGACTGACTCAGCTGCTGCTGAGTGTCTGGTGACTCTATATAATGTAACTCCCGTAACCTCCTGAAAGCTCACTCCTCCTTGAACTTTACATCCCTCCTGAAAACTACTTTCCTCTTTGCAGGAATGTAAATCCGGTAAAGCTTTCGAGGTCTCGCTATAACCCACAAAGATGCCCTTGTCTGCAGTAGGTTCTAGCTTGGTCTTGCTCTCCTTGGGGGCATAGGAATATGTAAGGCACCCAAAGATACGAAAGTGCCCAACATCAAACTTCTTCCCTGAGAAAGCCTCCTCAGGAGTCACATTCCCCAAGGCACGATGTGGACTCCTGTTCTGCAAGTAAACAACAGTGTTGAAGGCCTATGCCCACAAAAATAAAGGTAACCCCTGATCGTGAAGCATGGCTTTGGCAGCCCCTATAATGGATCTGTTCTTTCTCTCCGACACCCCATTCTGCTGGGGGTTGTAAGGAACAGTGAACTCCCTCTTAATGTCTGCCTCGACACAAAAATCCACAAACTCACCAAGAGTATACTCACCTCCATTGTCCGACCTGAGTACCTTGATCTTCCTGCTTGTGTGGGTCTCCACCAGAGCTTTGAACTCTTGAAACCTCTTGAAGACCTCACTCTTGGTCTTCAAGATATAAATCCAGGTCTTCCTGGAGTGGTCATCAATGAATAAGACATAATACTCAAAGCCATTCAAGGATACATGATACATCCGACCACTCACATCAGAATGAATCAAGTCAAGGATCTCTGTCATCTTGCTGTCACTGCTGGGAAAAGGAGATTTTGCAAACTTTTCCATAGCACATCCTCTACATACATCAAGGTGATCAAAACTGAAATCTGGCACACCAATGGTGATCTCCCGCAATGCCCTTAAGGCCCCATGATACACGTGCCCCATCCTGCGATGCCAAATCTCACACAACTTTGAATTGCTAGATCTGATGTCGGTCCTGTCTCTGGTACTGCTACTCAATGCCATCAGGAGCTGGAATGAGAACTTGTACGCCTTAGCATGACACACTCCAATCACTCTAGTTGAAGCAACTGGAGTTCCCCTAGGATATATGAGCACTTGTCCACTCCTGAACAACACCTCATACCCTCTATCCTCAAGTGCTGAAACAGATATCAAGTTCTTCTTTATTCTAGGCACATATATAACATCTGACACTTTCATGGGAGGTTTGGGTTCCCTATCAAATGTTAATGTTTCAACACTGACTACTCTAACAATGCTGTCATCACCAAGTACTACCTCCATATCAATATCACTCTCTGATAGCTCTGAGAAGCACTCCCTGACTCTTGTCATATGGCGAGAAGCGCCACTGTCAATATACCAAACGCTGGAAGATGCTCTGCTAGTAGAGGAGAGTGCACACTCCCTCTGAACTTGTATGGCAGGTGATACTGCACTGGAGGCCTCACAAGCTATGAATACAAACTCTCGATCAAAGCTCTCTAAGAAGCCCTCTATCTCTGCAGAAGCTGCCATGGTTTTCTCTTTCCCTTTCTTGTTTTTCTTCTCTGGACACACAACAACATAATGTCCCATCTTTTGACAATTCCAACATTTGACTTTGGAATGGTCCTTCTCTTTGTTCTGCTGTTTGCCTTTACCTTTTCCTTTGCCTCCACTGGTGGAAGCTCCCTTCTTTGATTTGCGCGTCTTGCCTCTTGCCAACAATGCCACATTGTAATCCTCCTCCCCCTGTTTGGCTGGCCCTAGATGGTTCTTCCTGATCTCATTCTGAATGCAATCATCCCACAACCTTTCCCATCTGGGAAGGTTCTCACGTGCAACAATACCATCTACAAAACACTCCCAAGACTTGGGAAGTCCATGCAAAGCTATCCTCACCAACTAAGTGGGTGCAATGGTCTCTCCTACGGCTGCCAACTCATCTCTCACCGAAGTGATCTTGGTGAGGTATGCTGTAGCACTGTCAGTCTTAGCCATTCTGGAGTGTAAAAACTCTGGTAACCTTGATAAATATATATTATTAATGATGAAGATGAAAGATAAGAGATGATTACAATGAGGGATCACCTAGGCTTTAAATATAGCCTCAAGGTGTCCCTTGGCGAAGAGGCATGATCTTTGATCATGCCCTTCCACATTAATAACCTAAGATAACTAAATCTAATTAACAATTAATAAAATATACATAACATTGCCCCTCTCTTAAAGATGCTTTGTCCTCAAAGCATACATAATGATGGACAATGTTGACGAATGTCTGGTTTTCTCAAGCGATTGGCTCTTGCTTCCCACATTTTAAAAAGATCGTGGAGCATCTTCTCGAGTTCAATCTTTTGGTGATGTGGATAGTGACAAGATCGGATATTGACAGGGTCAGATCCTATTCCTGGTACTGCTGGTGATTCTTCTTTGTTCCTTTTTAGATTTAGAGGTAAGTTACCAACAATTATTGTCTGATGTAACTTCTCCTCATCATCAAATGCTTCCTTCCTAACCACTGTATCTGCTTCATCACCGAAGGCCTTAACAACTTCTGGCGCTATATCAGTGGCTTAGGATGTGTTTGTCGTTTCACATGTTTCGTAAAATTCTAGGGATGGAACATTTTGTTGTTTATAAACATCTGTATCTTCATGGTGACGTGGGGAATCGGATTTTTCCTGATGCTCTTCGGAGTTCCCTGAATCTGCGGAATTGTTTTGTTGATTTTGTTCCCTGTTAGGAGATATTGGGGATTGTGTCTGACTTAACTTATCTATCTTATCATTTAGCTTACTGAAGAGTTCTGTCAATTTGTTCATTGCTTCGCTATGCTCTGTCATCTTGTTCATTGCTTCGTTAAGCTTTTCTGTGGCCTCATGATGATTTAGCCACATTTGTCTTTCTATTCGATTTGTTGTATCATGAACCTTTTTGATGTCGTTGGAATGCCCTGCAACTATACCTTCCAGATCGACTAATCGTTTTCCGAATTCTTCGGAATTGTTATTGATCTGTTTCTCGAGATCTACCAATTTCTTCTGGAATTCAGCCATCGACATCGAAGAAGACATTGAACGTGTATGAGGTGGAGAGTATTTTTCTGCCAGTTTCTCCTCTTTTTTCTTTAAAATTAATTAATTAATTAAATTTTTTTTTTAAACTATATAATTATTATATATATATAATTTTTAATTAAAAATTATATAATATATATAATTTAATTATATAATTATTATATATATATAATTGTTAAATGAAAATTATATAATATATAAATGAATTATATAATTATAATATATATATATATATATATATAATTATCAATTTGAACTATATATTATATATTTTATATAGTTAAAAAATTCGTTTTTGAAAATGTGCCGTTCCGCTGGAACAAATCGAATTTTTTTTTAAATTACAACGATGGTCAGAGGAATTAAATCGTGGATCACACACTGTTTCACGATTTTTGTTTTAAAAACAATTCGTTCACCATAAAAAAAACCCGATTAGTTTCCAGACGTCGCTGTTTGACCGGCTTAGCAAACGGACACACTGTTTGACCGGCTCAACTGACACACTGGTTCACGAATTAAAAAAACGTGATTTTTGTTTTTGCTGACCGAAAAATGTGTTTATGTGCTGACAGGGAAGATGGCGGACGGTTTTTTTTTTCAGAAGACAGGTGGAACAGTCCAAACCACAGAATTTAAAACCCCCCACTCGTGAAGGACGGCGGTGCAGTGACGGCGGTCATACAGCTGCACTCTATGTTCAGACTCGGGGAGATTTTATCGTCGTTGGGATTTGATAAAATCTATTTCTTTGTTGTTATACAGGCCTGAAGAACGAGCTATTAAAGAGAGGGCTCGCGATTTCAATCCAATTGGATGACCTCTGTTGCAATTCTGGATGATGATATATACCGTTGGTTCGTTTTTTTTTTGTTTTTTATTTCAGCACGGTGGTAATGGTTGCGTCGTTGACGTCGGAGGGCTCAGCAGCTGTGTTCGACGAGCAGGTAATGGAACAAACGAAGTTCAACCGTTACACTCGTTTTAAAAACTCGATTGCTTAAAAAAAACCTGTCACCAAAAAATGTCACGCCGGTTCAAACCACTGTGCAAGGGGGGCCCAGCGGCAGCGAAACGAAACGCGGATGATGGGTTACACGGAAGACCGCAAATGGTGACAGTTCAAAAATCAAATTAAATGGTGACAGTTCAACACGATTCAGAGGTAAGTGTCAGACGGATAGTGACAGTTCAGAGGTGATGGATAGTGTGGTCAACAACGACAAGAGGATAGCGTCAGATGGTATGACAGTGTGTCGAGTATGTTACGGAAGATTCTTGCGAATGGATGGAGAACAAAGGCAGCGTATGGCAGAGATGCCGGGGAACAGGTGTGGATAGGAAAATTCGACCATGGGGAATGCAGAAGCACCAGTGATGGAATGAACAACGACTGGCTGATGTGGACAGAACCTGTGAATATTGTTTGGACCACAAATCTCGCACTTTTTCAGATTGCTGGCATCTTCAATTGCAGAATTTAAAATTCTGAAATGGCTGCTGAACAGTTCGGAAGTAATTCTGCACTTTTTTAAAAAAATCTGCAATTCTGGAATTCTGTAATTCCTGGGTGATCACACAGATCCCGAAGAACGATGGCTCTGATACCAATGGAGTGTAAAAACTCTTGTAACCTTGATAAATATATATTATTAATGATGAAGATGAAAGATAAGAGATGATTACAATGAGGGATCGCCTAGGCTTTAAATATAGCCTCAAGGTGTCCCTTGGCGAAGAGGCATGATCTTTGATCATGCCCTTCCACATTAATAACCTAAGATAACTAAATCTAATTAACAATTAATAAAATATACATAACACATTCTTATGGCTTTCAGTTTCTCCTTTAGGATCATCTTACAGTTTCCATTTGAGCTCTGGTAAAGACCGGTCAAGGCAGTCCACATTTCATGTGCATAAGTCTTTCCTCTCACATGAGGAATGACATGATCTTTGACTCCATCCAAAATCAGTCTTTTGGCCTTAACATTCTTTTTATTGAACTCTGCTAACTGTACTGGATCAACAGGAACTGCTACTGGGTGCTGGGTGGTATGTACCATAATGCCCCAGACCTCTGCTTCCTCAAAGATACTTTGGATTCTTTCCCTCCATGCATTATAGTTATTCTGCCCATCTAACTTGTTTTCAACCCTCAATCCCAAAGACATGATTCACTGTCCTATAAAACTGAAATTTCAAATCTGGGTAAAGGTTTTCTGTTTTATGTGTAAAATTTAGACTCCTATAATTTGACCACCAAGGAAGACCAAGTTTGACTGACCTTGACTGAGCTGAAGAAGAGAAGTTTGACTACTGTGTTGACTGTTGACTATTGGCTGGTTATGGCAAGTTCACTGTTGTTGACTTTTCAGAATTGCTATCCTTCATCAAGTTGATCAGATTTACATTGGTTTGGGTAATTTGCAAAAGTCAAGTCATATTGACTTTGACTTTCATGATTGTACTTTATTGGACATTCTCTCTTTGCCGAACATTTGATATTTGATAATAAGAAGGGTTGACTAAAGGGTTTTCCCCATCTTGGGGTTTTTCCCTGGATGTAGCCAAATATTGGTGTTCTCTTGTCTTGACTTGTCTTCTGCATTTATTGTTTATGTTCTATCTACAGTTACTATCAATGTGAAAAAATGATTTATGTGTTGCTATTGGAAATTAAAGTGGAATTAACATTGGGCTAATAAAAGGACATTGAAGTAATTGTTGCAAGTATAGAACATACCATTGTTATCTAAAATTAACATGGTATCAGAGCTCAGTTGAGGACAAACCCAAGCAAGAGAAAAAGCAATCACCAAGATATTTGTTGACAAGGATTAATCTCCATGGCTACTACTTCATATTTCAAGACTAAGGATAAGCTCAATGACAAGTCAGATTATCATGCCTGGAAGATGACCCTTGATTTGAACTTGGAGGAGCTTGAAGTATTGGACTATGTACAAGCGAAAGTGGTGGAACCACCTTCAAATGTACCTGCTGTTGCTAGAACCAAGTATAGAAAAGGTGAGTTCAAAGCTAAGAAAATTTTGATTGACTCCACTCAAAAGCATTTGGTTGCCTATATTTCTAATTTGGGAACTTCTAAAGAGATGTATGATAAGTTGGTTAGATGTTCAAATTAAACAATGCAAATCCAATCCTCTTTCTCAAGAGCAAGTTGAAGGATATCGAGATTGATAAAGGGGAGTCTATCCAATCCTATTTTATGAGAGTAACTCAAGTCAAGAATGACCACCTATCTATTGGAGAAGTTACTACTGACAAGGAACTTTCTCTCATTGCTCTTGGAGGTATTTCAAGACCATGGGGTACCTTTGTCACCACCATTGTCAATAATGACATGATACCTGGTTTTGATGAGCTTTTGGCTAGATGCACTCAAGAGGAAACAAGGATGATGGAGAGAGATAAGTCCTACAATGGAAATGAACCTACTGCTTTCCCTGCAAATGCTAAAAGAAGGAATGATGCTGGTCCATCTAATTCAAGGAGACAGGGTCAAGGATCTAAGAAGGGATTCGAAGGAAGAGGCAAAGGAAGATGCTACAATTGCAACATGTTCGACCAAGAAAAATAGAGTGTCCTCACAAGAAAAATCCTCCAAGGGATGACAACAACAACAACAATTACAAAGACAATTACGATCAAAGAAACAATAGGAATAACAATAAAGGAAAGAGGAATGCTCCCGCTGTCCGAGAAGGAAATAATTGACCTCCCAAGAGGACAAGAAATGCCAGGTATGATGAAAATAATGTTGTAGAAAAACAAGATGAGTTCTATCTTATTTTTGCTTTATCTACTGCCTCTGCTCCGGGTACTTTGGATCATTGGTTAATTGATCGTGGAGCCTCAAGGCATTTCACTGGATATAGGGAGGCCCTCTCAAATTTAGTTGAGAGGAAAACTATTCTAAAGATTATACTTGGAGATAATGTCATATACCTCGTAAAAGGGATAGGAATTGTCACTCTTCACTTGAACTATGGTCAAACCATACATCTTCAGGAAGTCTTGTATGTGCCTGATTTGAAGAAGAATTTAGTGTCTATTTCTGCGATGGAAGACAAAGGATTCAAGGTAGCTTTCATTGATGAAAATGTACGTTTATGGAATAGAAACTTCAAAGATGCTTTTTTCTCTTGGATTTATGGTTGATGGTCTTTATCAAGTTGGTGGAAGCCCTTTGGGAGCATTGGCAAGTGATACTTCTATTCAATGTGAGCTATGGCACTAGAGATTTGCCCACTTACATTACAAAGCATTACCTGGGCTGGGGTAAGGAAGATGGTTACAGGGATGCCCAAGTTTCATATGAACCATGGAGTCTGTCAAGGTTGTGCAATTGGGAAACATACAAAGGGACCATTCCCTTCTAGTGAAAGCAAGACAACTGATATTCTTCAATTGATCCATTTTGACCTGTCTGGTGCCTTGCCCGTAACTTCATTAGGAGGATACACATGCTATTCAATTTTTGTGGATGACTTTTCACACAAAACATGGATTTATTTCTTGAAGAAGAAGGATGAAGTGTTCAAGTGGTTTCGTTCTTTCAAAGCGTTGGTGGAGAATCAAATAGGAAAGAAGATCAAGACGTTGAGGACTGACAATAGAATTGAATATGAATCCAATGAATTCAATGACTTTTGCAGAGAGGTTGGCATTAGGAGGGATAGAACTGTTTCATATACTCCAGAGCAAAATGGTGTTGCTGAGAGAGAATCGAATTATTATGGAAGCCATCCGTGCCATGGCCTATGATCAAGGTCTACCGAAATTCTTGTGGGGAGAAGCTGCTAACATTGCTGAATATGTTCAAAATAGGAGCCCTCATCAAGCATTGGATTTCAAAACACCCGAAGAAGTTTTCAGTGGTAAGAAACTTGATGTTTCTCATTTTAGAATCTTTGGCTGTCGTGTGTATTTTCATGTCCTTAAAGAGAAAAGGAATAAGTTGGAAGCTTCTGGGAAGAAAGGTGTATTTGTTGGATAAATTGAAAATTCAAAGACATATAGAATTTATGTACTTGGTCAAAGAGATGTAGAAGTAGGTAGAGATGTTACCTTTGATGAAGACACTTCCGTCGGAAAGCCAAAGATCTCCCCATTTCAAGACAAGATGATGATGTTGTTGAAAAACAAGAAGAGCCTCTAATGGATGGGCCTATGCCAGATGTTGATGGCCCGATGGATCCTCTTGATCCACCTCCTTGTGATCCCTCTACCTCAAGGAAATGACCACTATGGCTCAAGGATACACTTGAAGATGATGAAAAACATGCCGCTCCAAGAGGAACATTTCGGGAAAGTAAGAAGCCCAACAAGTATCAAGGGTTCTTGGCTGCCATGAGTACTATCATTCAAACTGAACCTTGCACTTTTGAAGAAGCTGTGAAGCATCAAGTATGGAAAGATGTTATATTTGAGGAATATGAATCGATCATGAAAAATGATGTTTGGTAAGTGGTGCCTTGACCCAAGGACAAGTCCGCGATCACTTCAAAATGGATTTACAAAATTAAACATGGAGCTGATGGAATGTTGAAAAATATAAGGCAAGGTTCATGGCTCGTGGTTTCTCTCAAAAGGAAGGAGTGGACTATGTTGAAATATTTGCACTAATCGCTCGATATACCACTATCTGCTCCATAATTGCTCTTGCTGCCAATCAAGGATGGAGTCTACATCAAATGGACATCAAGACTGCTTTCTTGCATGGCTCACTTAAGGAGGAAGTCTACTTGGAACAACCTCAAGGGTTTGAAGTAGAAGATCGAAGGACACATTCATGTAGGTTGAAGAAATCCGTCTATGGGTTGAAGCAAGCCCCTAGGGCTTGGTATGAGAGGATTGATATCTATCTTATGAAGTTGGGATTTACAAGGAGCTATGCTAACCCAAACCTATACTTCAAGGTTGAAAAGGACATGCCACTTATTTTGGTCTTGTATGTCGATGACCTATTTCTAACTGGTGCAGACACTCATTATCAATGCAAGAGGGAGTTGACTTCCGAATTCAAGATGAATGACCTAGGACTGATGCATTACTTCCTAGGCTTGGAGGTTTGACAACAACCAAGCGAGATTTTCCTTTCTTAAGGGCAATATGTGAAGCTATTAGAAAGATGTGGTATGGTGGAATGCAAGACTATGTCTACTCCAGTGGAACTAAATTTCAAGAAGCTATGCGGAAGTACTGTTGGACCCTATTTGAAAAATCCTTTTGAATATAGACAACTTGTGGGGGCCTTGATGTTCTTGGTGAACTCCCGACTAGACATATGCTTCGCTGTAAATACTTTGAGTCAATTTATGGTCGAGTCTCATCACATATATTGGGTTGCTGCAAAGAATCTCTTAAGATATCTTCGTGGCACTATCAACTATGGTCTGAGGTACATTGCTGGGAATCTGAGACTACATGGATATTCTAATGCTGACTGGGCTGGCAGTGTGGTGCATAGAAAAAGCATGTCTGGATGTTGCTTCTCCTTGGGATTTGCTTCAATTTCTTGGATGAGCAGGAAACAAAAATTGATTGCTCTAAGCACTGTTGAGGCCAAATATATTGCAGCTAGTATGACTTATTGTGAAGCTATTTGGTTGAGGAAGCTCTTCAGTGAGCTATTTGAGCATGTGTTGGATACCACTGTCGTTTATTGCGATAACCAAAGTTTGATTCACTTTTCAGAGAATCCCGTGTTCCACGACTGCTCCAAGCATATTTATATCAGGTGTCACTTTATCCGGGATATGGTACAATGGGGAGCAATAAGGCTCCAACACATCAGGACTGATGAATAGGTTGCTGACATCCTTATGAAGCCCTTGCAGAAGGCCAAGTTCTTAGCCTTTCGAGAGACACTTAGAGTTTGAGTTGAACATTGAGCTCTGGGAGCTCCTAGGGGGCTTGGGGTACTTCTTGGAGCTATATGAATAGAGGATGAGTGGTTCACCTTCCCTTGTGGAATATATACCCCAACTAATTGAGCATAGGGTGAGTGGTTCACCTTCCCCTATGGTTGATGACATGCATAAGATGAGTGGTTCACCTTCTCCTATGACATATGAGCAAGATGAGTGGTTCACCTTCTCTTGCGGATGCCCCAACATACATCCTACCCTTGCAGTCTGGGACTCTTGGGTAGTACCTCTCATTTGGCCAATGAGTTGGGAAAAGTGATTAGGGACCATAGCACTACAGATGGACACATCGTGTACTGTCGTACTCCCTATGTCTAGGATGCATGATGTTCAACAACTTGATCGCTCAGGATCAAGTCTGATTGGGGTTCTACCCTTGGTTTTGTGGACTGACTTTCGTCAGTGGAGAGTGGTAATGTCTTGTGACTCACTCTCGATCGATCCTTCTTATCATCTATATCAATCTTCAGCGAAGACGAGACGAAATGCAGAGATAGTACATGATGATCAAGATGGCATGATGATGAATGGATACTGATAGGTGGAATTCTCCCTAGTTGAGAGGGAGTGTTAAATTGTGCAACTAAGGCCAAATTCCACTTTGGGCAGTTCATTGGCCTTAGATGATTGTTGGAAAATATTCCTCTTTTCGAGAGGACCAAAATCGACTCTGGAAGCATTGAATTTGCACATGGAAAAATATGTTTTTGATGTCAAGCTCACAAGAGCACATTTGGTCAAGGTCAGCTTGGGGTCAATTAGACAAATTGATCCCCCTCCAATGCATATAAATAAAGGAGACCTTCATCCTCATTGGGCACATTCACTCACACAACATTCTCTCTCCTCATCTGATTGGTTCATACATCTGAGGCAGCTACTCATCCACAGGTGTGAAGTTTCTTGGGCTGATCTGATCTGCATTGACTTTTTGTTGTGAGGAGACTTTGACCAATGTTGACTTCTGGACTTTAGAGGGACTGTTTGACTGCGTTTTGACCAGGAGAAGAACTGTCCTAGCAGGCCGCATTCTCTGGCACAAAAACCGAGGCAAGATGAGTTGTTTGACGAGGGACGAGGGTTGGCTGCAGAGTTGCAGGATTGTTTTGACCGCAGGTTGACTTCATCATTTGACTGGGTTTGACCACCATTTTGTTGACTGTTTTTGCTGCTGTTTGACAACCAAGGAAGGCCAATTTTGACTGACTTTGACCGAGCTCAAGAAGAGAAGTTTGACTGCTGCGTTGACCATTGACTGCTGACTGGTAAGGGCAAGTTAACTGCTGTTGACTTTTCAGAATTGCAGTCCATTAAGTTGATCATATTTACGTTGGTTTGGGTAATTTGCAAAAGTCATGTCACATTGACTTTGATTTTCATCATTGTACTTTATTGGACATTCTCCCTCTGCTGAATATTTGATATTTGATAATAAGAAAGATTGATTAAAGGGTTTTCCCCATCTTAGTGCTTTTCCCTAGCTTTAGCCAAATATTGGTGTTCTCTTGTCTTGACTAGTCTTCTGCATTTATTGTTTATGTTCTATCTACAGTTACTGTCAATGTGAATAAATGATTTATGTGATTGCTACTGGAAATTAAAGTGGAATTAACATTGGGCTAATAAAAGGACATTGAAGGAATCGTTGCAAGCATAGAACATACCATTGTTATCTAAAATTAACAGTCATGCAGACTCTAATACAGTTAAATGTGCTGTAATATTCTTATTACGGAAGTGGGAATGCCTCCCCCCTCACTCACAAAAATGAGGTGTGTATAGAGTTCAAATGAAAACTTGAATGGTGGGCCACATATATGATATCTTAGCACATGTAGTCACTTAAGCACCATATGTTTTCCTACTATTGTGTCATGCAAACTCAAATATGTGACCTGCAATTATCTGTGCTGAAATATCTTCAAAATGTAGAAAGTACCTATTCATTTTTTTCCTTGAAATCTTGTCCTTTTAAGAATTGAAATTGACTTGTGAATACAGGGAAAGCAGAAGATGGAGAGCAGCAAGAGCAGCTACTATGCAAGATGTACATCTTCCTATGCGAAGCTTTGAATTGAAAAATAGGTTGGTCTACTTGTTTGTTGTTTGGTAGGTTTGAGAAAATTGATCAACTGTAAATGATTGGTGCTATTACGTGTTTCTGTTTCTCTTATAAAGGATTCATATCAATAACACTGCATGTGATTACATCCAGTAACTTGGAAGTTGAACTTATGATATCTATCTCAGTCTGCACGTAAATTCATAAGATTACTATTATGTCAATGAGTTCTAGAAATATTTATCAATTCCCCCAACCCACTCTCCACCTCCCCTCCTTAAGGATGCCAGTGTACAAATCTTGTCAATCATGCTGGAAATATTTATCTTATGGATGAGACCACAAGAGTGATTACAGGAGAGAAGATCCTAATGAGAGGGGTAGGGGTTTATAGTGGTCTTTTTTAAACATTTAATGCGCTTTATCATGTCAAATGATGGAAAATGTTTTCGCATTTAAATTTAAAAGGTGGTTTGTAATTACAAAAGAATAACAACCAAGGAAAGCCTTTATTGAGGAATATAGTGGTCCTTTGCAGTGTTGCAAACATTGTGAACAAATCGCAATAACATCGCGAAGTCACAAGGTGCTGATTTTATCAGCCGAAAAATCGCCGATTTTTAAGTCCAAAAAATGCGGGAAAAATTGTGATAAAATTGGGATAATACTGGGATAAAATCATGATAAAATCGTAAAAATCATAATAAAATCATGAGTCGATCCAGAAAATTGTCATATGTCACTTTTTTTAATTTTTATTTTTTTTTTAAATTTTGCTAATGTTTGCCGATTTTCACCTATATTACCCCGATTTTTACGATTTTTTTCATTTTCCAGACCCTCGCTGATTTTACTGATGCCGATTTCAGCAATATTGGTACATTGTCAGTTTCAGGTTTCCAACATTTCTAGTTATATTGGCGGTTACTTTTTTTATGACTAATCATCATCTTCCATCAAAACAGTTCTTTAGATACTATATGCTGTCCATTCCTCTCCAGATTCAGTATGCAAAAAGAAGTGAATCAATACATAATTATTTATCACAGAGTTGTAAGTGCCTTTATATGCATAGATAAGATAGGCTAAGATCATTTTATTAATGTTAACTTCTGAATTCGGTAGCCTGGCAATTTATTTCCTAGAGGATTTTTCACAGATCTACTGAATAAAAGAATGACTAGGATCTTAACAAAACTAAACAGAAGCAAATAATATCTCAATGACACATTACACTAAAATTTTCTGCGTAGTCAAATCAGTTCTTTATTAAATCTTTGGAACCTACAAGGGTTCCCTTACTGGGATAATGACCCTGTGCGGAAATTACAAACAACAAGAACTTGGATCTGACCTTAGCTGATCAAACCCTGCTTGGCTGATTTGGATCTCCCATGCTGCCCCGTGCAACTTCCTTGAACCCAGCACACTTCGATGGAAGTCCCCCATCCACACACTGTGATGTCCTTTCCTCAATGTGTGCTCACTCAATTTTTCTTTTTCCTTAGCCTAGAGTTCCTTTTATAAGTTTGAGTTATGACTGAATCCACAACCCTAATCTCCGAAGTGATTGATGGTTGAGATTAGATCTCACCTCACTTAAGATGAACAGTTGAGATTCATCTAATTCACTTATGCAAAAACCTTTGCATTTTATTAGATTAATTCACTTTTGTCTCGTAAAAGAAATTACTTTAATTACTGAAATAATTGCTAAGGTTAAGTGTATTATGAAAATTCCGCACATCTACACAACTAGGCTTGTAGAGAAGTACCTGCCCAAGCTACAAACATCAATAATTAATGTCCAACAAATGACCACCACAAAAGTAGGTCAAATAGTACACCAGTGCACGTACAAAAGCATCTTCTAGGTCTACGCTGAAAACAGAAATTAAGATCTATGAACAAGCTAGAAACTAAGCATAATAAATATTATGTTAATGTTCCTTCTTTGTGTTTATGTCACAATTACAAGCATATATCCATTTACTTAGAACTTGAGGATGAACAACAGAATGCGGTTTCCTGAAATAAGTGCAACTACTATTTTACTTTTGTCCCTAATCTGGACCTTTTAGCGTTTTAGTTCTTTGAATTTGTTCCTTAGTTGTGTTCTATGAGAATGTTAATGACGTGAAAAGTTCCAATATTAGAGACCAAAATAAATGCCACAATTTAGTAGCTGTACTTATTTAAGGAAACCTCATTTTGTTTTTCAGCTTCGAGTGGGCAGGCATATGTTTATGATTGTGAGGAAAGAGACGGGATGGATTTCAGAAATCACGCCATTAAAATAATTGATTGTTTATGCATATAGGTTTAGTCAACTAGCTGCTTATCACTCGGTAATAAATAATTGTTTAGAAAACAAATTATAAAATCTGTGCTACCCATAATGCCTTGACCCATCTGCTATAGAGATTTTTTTTTTGTTTCTTAGGGATGTGGAGAGTCAGTATGGAATCTGTGCTACACATAATGCCTTACCCATCTACTATAGAGATTTTTCTTTGTTTCTTAGTGATGTGGAGAGTCTGTATATACAATATACAGGCTATTTAACATGACATGCTTTGGCACCCTTTTGGGCAAATGCCTATTTGTTTCTTGTTAGATTATTCCTAATTTGAATTGCACTGCAACAATAAAACAAGCTAATACCTCATGTACACTTTGTTATCTTCTCTTGTGATTCGCTGTGGATGAGTTTTGGAGATTAACCCTACTATGGTTGATTCAACGTTCTTTTTTCTTTTGCTTTTACAGAACTCAAGTCAATGAAATAAAAAAACTCAAGTTGATTACAGCAATTAAGACACCATATTTACCAGACGGACGTTTTGATCTGGAAGCTTATGATTCTCTGCTAAATATGCAAATAGTAAATGGTGTGGAGGGTGTTATTGTTGGAGGAACAACTGGGGAAGGGCAGCTAATGAGTTGGGATGAACATATTATGCTAATTGGACACACTGTCAATTGTTTTGGTGATGCAATCAAAGTCATTGGAAATACCGGAAGCAATTCAACAAGAGAGGCAATACATGCAACAGAACAAGGCTTTGCTGTTGGAATGCATGCTGCTCTTCACATTAATCCTTACTATGGAAAGACATCACATGAAGGATTGGTGTTGCATTTTAGAAGTGTGCTATCAATGGGTCCAACCATTATATATAATGTCCCTGGCAGGACTGGACAAGACATTCCTCCATTGGTAATAAAGAAACTTGCAGAAAATCAAAATTTTGCAGGTGTCAAAGAATGCGTAGGAAATGACCGTATTAATGAGTACACAGATAATGGTATGGCTGTCTGGAGTGGAAATGATGATCAGTGTCATGATGCAAGATGGAACTATGGAGCTAGAGGTGTCATCTCTGTTACAAGTAACTTGGTTCCAGGTTTGATGCACAATCTTATGTTCAATGGGAAGGATGAAGCTCTGAACAAAATGTTATTACCTTTGATGGACTGGCTCTTTTGTGAGCCTAATCCGATTGCTCTTAATACAGCTTTGGCACAACTTGGTGTAATAAGGCCTATATTTAGGTTACCCTATGCCCCTCTTCCTATTGAGAAAAGGACACAGTTTTGCAATATTGTTCAAGATATTGGCCGTGGAAATTTCATTGGAAATAGAGATGTTCAAGTTCTGGAGGATGAGGATTTCATTCTCTTGGGTCGGTATTAGAGGTTGAGTTTTGGGTGAAGCAGCAGTTCAAATACATGATAGTCTCAAAATATTATTTTGCCTTGTGCATGTCATTTTTTATTTTGTTTGAGCTGTGACCGAGGCAATGAAGACTTTGTTTCTGTGCTTAGGGATTTACTTAAAGTTACAGGATAGTCAACAACGGTTATTGGACAAACCTACGTATGAGTTAGTTTATACTGTTATCTGTCAAGGAAGTTGGTACATGAAGAATTCACATACATTTCCGCTGCATGGTCATCAAATTATTGGTCATTTGCAAGTTGATGAATTGTCTCATCTTTCCACCAGCAATTGAAGCGTGAATATCATTCATTGATAATATTATTGCTATGAGCCTTTTTATTATCGGAAAACAGTGAAATCATTCAAGGTCTGTTGAAAGTATAGGGACACTTGTATGATCTTTTGTTATTTTCTATTTTTACGTGTCTATCGCATCTACTTGTTTGATTTTGTATTTCCATTTTGAAATAATGGAACGTTTAATATGACATTAGTAATAATATGCGAATGATTGGTAAACCGAATGACAACATACGATCTATTAGAACATATAAAAGAAGACGTATATGTGGGGATTTCTGAATATGGTTATGTTGTGGTTTCATTTGGAGATATTGGCTATTTCTGGATGGGTATCTGGTTTTGTATTTTTTACCAGTCAGTAATTTTTGCTTTACTGGCACCTGACTATCTCATGGCTCTGCACGTGTTTCCTATTTTGTTCATAAAAATGGAATTGGTATATTTCATTGATTTCCTTTATTGTTTGCCGTAACTTTCTGGAATGATCGATCAGTTGTGGATTTCTAATTGTTATGTTATCACTCTGTTTTCTCATCATTAAGTTAGGACTAATGTTACCAAAGAGATTCTTAAAAGTGTTTTCATTTACTGGTTTGTTTATTGTGGATATTGTTCCTGGAGTCTTGCCAATTTCAGATAAGACTGAATAGGTCCAACGGTATACATGCACTATTCTGCAGGCACCTAAACACAAATCTATCTTATTGGTCCCTTTCAAACAGGTTTTCCTGCTCTTAATTGCTCTACTGTGTAATATTGTTCACACTGAAGCGGAAACTGTATAGAGGCTATCCTACGGCCATTTGGCACAGGCAGCGGTGCTTTGGGTGCTCTCGAATGATCAATCAGTTGTGGATTTCTCATTGTTATGTTATCACTCTGTTTGCTCATCATTAAGTTAGGACTAATGTTACCGAAGGGATCCATTAAAGTGTTTTCATTTACACGTGTCATCACTGGATTGTTTATAGTGGATATTGTTCCCTGGAGTTGTGCCAATTTCGGATAAGACTGAATAGGTCCAACGCCATACATGGATTTCTTATTGTTATGTTATCACTCTGTTTGCTCATCATGAAGTTAGGACTAATGTTACCGAAGGGATCCTTTAAAGTGTTTTCATTTACACGTGTCATCACTGGGTTGTTTATTGTGGATATTGTTCCGTGGAGTCTTGCCAATTTCGGATAAGACTGAATAGGTCCAACGCCATACATGCGCTATTCTGCAGGTGCCCAAACGCAAAGCAATCTTATTGGTCCCTTTCAAACAGGCTTTCCTGCTCTAATGCATTCAATATTATTTTAATTGTTCTACAGTGTAATATTCTTCACTGTGAAGAGGAAACTGTATAGAGGCTATCCTACGGCCATTTGGCACAGTCAGCGGTGCTTTGGGTGATATATATATTTTGTCTAGATTGGTTTCCCATTCTACAGTGTAATACTCTTCACTGTGAAGAGGAAACTGTATAGAGGCTATCCTAAGGCGCCATTTGGCACAGTCAGCGGTGCTTTGGGTGCTATATATATATATTTATTTTGTCTAGATTGGTTTCTCATTTATAAAAGGTGTAAAAGATGCTCATTTATCTCATATATAATATGGAATGTTTCTTATTTATTTATTTAATATTTATTTTCCATTTCTCATTTATATTTAAAATCTGAAAGATGCTTTGATTTGAAATATGTTTTTTTTTAACAAAATCTTTATATTTCAAATAATGTAGTGATATGTACAATTTGCATTTTGCAAAGGGAGAAGGGAGAAATGAAAAAAAATAAAAATGGCTGTCATGGGATGATGAAGCGGCATGAATATTTGTATCTGAAAAAATAAAACTTCAAAAATAATATGGAGTGTTAAACGTACAGAATCCCCACATGACCTAGTGAAATAAAACAAAACTATGGATACAAAGGCTAAGTACAATGAAATCAGAAATATCTTTAACTGCTATTGCAGAGGGTGCATGAGCATAAAATATATAATCAACATCAAATCAAGTGCAAGCCACAAGGATTGCAAAATGTGTCATCCTCTTTGGGCTTGGGCTAATTCTTTGTTTGTAGTAGTTCATCAATGACCAATGACCCTCATCCATCATCATTCTCCTTTAATGGTTTGGCCACCATTAAAATGACCAGTAGGATATATATGATATATGGTACTTTATTATCCAAAAGTGATTAGGAAGTGGCAATTTTTTGACATCACTCAAAAGTTTGATTAACCTATGCAATAAAAAGAATACTAAATCTAGCAGTTTAAACAAATTTTAATTGGAAAAACTAACTTAATTGAGAACTACACTTCTATCTTATTGTATTAACTTCACAATTCATAATACAATATTTAGATAAATGGATTAAAAATGGACTTAATTATTATTATTTTTTTATTGTTTCCTGGTTTTTTTCCCCTTTATTTTCCCCACTTGTTGACCCTTCGCGCTCCCTAGATGGGGTTTGGTGGTAGGTTGGGGGAAGGGGATCACCCTCTTTATATTGGGGTGATATTAAGTCTACCTTCAAAGTTTATAACACATGTCAACAATGGCCAAGTTTCTTTTCTCTTCCATTACATGCTTCCATGATGACAATATATGTCTTTTGATGATGAAAATTTCTGGAAAACTGTGTCGAAACCATACGTTTTACCAACGTTTCAGGTGAACCCTTCACCCATGCAAAAATATGTCTTCTCAACCTGTAATGAGACATTTGAGATGGCACTAACCAACATTTGGAGTGTTCTAGAGTGTTCAGGGAGAACATTGTTGAAATGACATTAAGAAATGGCACCCAAAGGGGGCTTTTGATTTAATTTTGCTTTAATTAAATTGGAAGAGAAATTGTAATTTCATCTCATGACAACTTGTATTAGTTAACTAAGTCAGAAAGACTGAGTTAGCTTAGGAAATTCGACTTGAGGGTTAGAGAGGAGGCATGTAGAGTTATCCCATGATTTAAGGGGGTCCAATTATAGTTATTTGTGAGTTGTAATTAATTAACTCCATTAATTGGGTTTAAATTGGTTTAACTAGTTATATTTGAGAGATGAGCTAATGAGAGGTCCACGGAATTAGATTTGATTTAATTCACATGTAATGATGAATAAATTAACTAATAATTCACTATAAATAGCTATTGCATGTCAGTTCTAAGGAAGACCCAGTTGAGACTGGGGTCAAAGGGATGATAACTATTAGTTGTATAATTAGAAAATTGTACATGTCAGTTATAGAGTCATCAGGACACTTTGAAGGAATTGCACAATCGATTCATGAGAATTTCCTATTTAATAGGGCGACAATTCCTCCAAGAATGCACGAGCAAGGCTAGTCAGATAGAGGCTAAGAATTGGTTAAATATTTGACTGATTTTGCCTAGATCAGAGTGAGACAATTGGCAGAGTGCAGGAGTTTCTCAGTGAGAGAAAAACATTGTATTGTTTCATGGTCTTGACTTTATACAATATACAAATATCGGGGTTTTGAGCAGTGTGCTTTCCCCAGATACATCTTCTGTTGTGTGATTGATTGTTTCTTTCTCTCACTTGTTATGTGATTGTGCGATCATATTTTGTTTCCACAAATTGTAGAAGGATTCAATATTTTGCTTTAGTACGTTACAAGATCAGATTGAATCCCGTTGTTAGATTTTCTACATGGTATCAGAGCGCCAATAATCGCAATAGAAGAGAAGAACAAAGTTTGTTACATGTTCGAATTTGCGGATTTATTCTTCAGTACCTAACAACAAATCAAGATGTCTTTCAATGACTTGAGACTTGAATATGCTCTTGAGGGCAATTCGAATTACATAGCATGGAAGGACAGGATGGATACAGTGCTCGGGGACAACAGATTGAATGCTTTCATAGACAGTGATATTCCTCAGCCCGTAGCAGCATATGCTCAACTTGATGCATGGAAGAAGAATGTAGCAAATGCGAGAAGGATCTTGTTACAGGAGTTCGAGATCATATTGTCTCGAGTCTCCATGGGAAGGCAACTCCATATGCTATGTGGAAGACCTTGACATATTTGTTTTAGAATAACAACGACCATAGGAAGCTGACACTGAAAGACAAGCTCAAAAAGATCAAGATGGAAAAGGGCGACACGATCCAAAAATTCTTGACGAAGTTCACTCAATGTCAAGATGAGCTTGGAAGTGTTGGGATAACTGTTGCCTTGGATGATTTGGTGAGCCTAGCTCTTTTAGGCCTTCCGAAGGGTTGGCATAGTTATCAAGACTCTATGAATGGGAGGGAGAAGCTACCAGACTGAGAGTGGCTATGGTTTGACTTGGTACAAGAAGAGATTCAGCGGAGCACCAAAGATGGATCCTCATCAAATACTGATGATGAGGAGAAGTGTGCCTTAGATGGAAAGGAAAAGAAAGGGAAAGGGAATGCGTCCCATTCCAAATTGGAGTCCGACAAGGCAGGCAAGAAGCAAGACTTATCAAAGGTAAAATGTTTCAACTATTTTGAGCATGGACACTATGCCACAAATTGTCCACAAAAGAAGACGAACAATAAGGCCTTAGGAGGAGCAATAGGGGAATCACTTGCTTCAAAGTTTGAGTTGGCTTTCACTCTCATCGCATGCATGGTGTTACCGGTGATGGGTTTGTTACCGGTGATGGGTTCTGTGTGGTACTTGGATAGTGGAGCTTCGTTCCATATGACCGACAACAAAGAATTCTTCAATAGCTTGGAGGAGAAGGATCTCCAGATGCACATCGAGATGGGTGACAACGGGAGGTATAGCGCTATCGGTGTAGGTACAGTTACCTCTCAGAGGGAGTTAGGTAATCCACTCACATTAAAAGATGTCACGTATGTTCCTGGTTTAAAGAATAATTTGGTTTCTGTTGCTATGTTGGAATATTGTGGCTATGATGTGATCTTTAGTGAAGGAAAGGTGTTCCTTCGTCATAAAGCCACAGGACTGGTGAAAAAGATTGGGGTTCGAGTAAAAAACATCTACAAACTGGATGTAGAAGATTGTGTTGCCTTGAGCTCGAAAGCAAAGAGTGGAGAGCCAAGACATCGTTGAGTTATGACACAAGAGATTGGGCCCTCTACACCACAACACTTTAAAGATCATGTGGTAGATTTCTACAAGACTTCCAAAGGGTGCACTTGCGCAGAGAGATACATGCAAAGGGTGTACATTGGGGAAGTACACCAAAGCCACCTTTCAAGAAAAGGAAAGTCGAGCCAAGGCGATCCTTGTGAGAGTTCACTCAAACACGTGTGGACCGTTCTCGACAACTTCCACAACAAAACACATGTATTATGTGATTTTTGTTGATGATTTTTTCTAGAAAGTGTTGGATTTTCTTCATGCTGAAGAGAGATCAAATGTTCTTCAAGTTTTGTGAGTTCAAGGCACTTGTTGAGAAAGATATAGGGAACAAGGTGAAAGCTCCGAGGAGAGAAAATGGCGGAGAATACATCTCTAACGAATTCAAGAACTTCTATGCCTCGGAAGGAATTCGAAGAGAATTGATAGCACCTCATAACCCACATCAAAATGGGGTTGCAAAAAGAAAGAACATAACTATTGTGGAAGAAACACAAGATATGTTGCATGATTAGGGCATACCGTTGCAGCTGTGGGTGAAAGAATGCAATACAACAATATTTGTACAAAACATAAGTCCTCATCAGATACTTGGGATGAGTACACCAGAGGAGGCTTTTTCAGGTAAGAGACCAGATGTGTCGTATTTTAAAATTTTTGGTTCATCTGTTTATTGCCATGTGACCAAAGATGCCAGGAAGAAGCTAGAGCCAACAACATAGTTGGAGATATTTGTGGGGTACGCTGATACACCTCACAACTATCGGGTGTACTTGTCGGCACACAGGATGACAATGGTTAGAAGAGATGTGAAATTCGATGAAGGGAAAGCCATGTGAACTTCCCTTAAGAGGGAGCTTGAGTTGCATGTAGTTGAGGAGCTGTTGGCTCCAAAGGATGAACCTTAGGATGTGGAGCAACCACAATCAGAGGAACAGAGAGTGGTAGAAACTACTCATCCAAAGCCATCCACCAGAGATGGAAGGAAGTGCACCAAAGAGGCTGAAATATTGTTGCTAGATGCGAGAGAGAATGTGGGAGCACCCTCATCACAACACATGCAGAGAAGGTCCCCATAGCAGTACACTAGATACGTGTCTCTTATGAGCGAAGGTATTGAAATAGAACCATCCTCTTTTTAGGAAGCAGTGCAGCAACCAATGTGGGTTGATGCCATGGTTGAGGAGTATGTCTCCATTATCATGAACAATGCATGGGAAGTTGTCCCAAGGCCAGTGGGGAAGTCAGTTGTAGGATTCATATGGGTCTATAAGGTGGAGCATGCAACATATGGGAGTGTGGAGAAGCACAAGGCCATATTTGTGGCCAAAGGTTTCTCTTAGATGGAGGGGATTGACTATGATGAGACTTTTGCACCAATCACAAAGTACTCATCTATTAGATCCATCCTTGCACTCTCAATGCAGATGGGATGGCAGATACATCATATGGATGTAAAGACAACCTTTCTTAATGGATTTATTTAGGAAGAGGTGTACATTGAGCAACCGGAAGGTTATGAGACCTTAGACAGAGAGTCACATGTGTGCAGACTCTAGAGAGCACTGTATGGGCTGAAGCAAGCACCTCGTGGTTGGTACACCATGATCAACAATTATTTCACCGTGTTGGACTTCACCAAGAGTGTAGCGGATGCGAACCAATATCATATTGTGGTTGATGGTAAGCTTTTGATTATTGTACTTTATGTCGATGATCTAATACAGAGAAGTGACGAGAAACTCATTAAATCTTGCAAAGAGGATCTTGCAAGAGAATTTGAGATGAAGGACATGGGTCTCTTGCTCTATTTGCTAGGATTGGAAATATGACAAAGAGATGGGGAGGTATTTGTATCTCAGGGAAAGTGTGCCAAGGAGATTCCGAGGAAGTTCCATATGGAGGGCAACAAACCCATGGAGACTCCTCTAGCAGGAAATTGGAGGAAGGAGGATGCTACTTCGGGCGAAGTAGTGGATGCTACTGTTTACATGAAGCTTGTGGGTTCACTTATGTATTTGGTGAACACACGACCAGACATATGCTATGCAGTTAACCAACTTATTCAAACTATGGCTAAACCTATCAAGCTCTTTTGGAAGGCAGGGAAGAATGTGTTGAGATACCTCAGAGGCACTACAAAGTCTGGATTATGGTTTAGACAGACAGAGGGAGTGAAGCTTCAAGGTTTCATTGATGCAGATTGGGTAGGGAGTCCATCCGAAAAAAAGAGCACATCAAGGGGCATCTTCAAGATATAATCAACAACTATTTTCCGGTACAACAGGAAACATAGATCAATTGCACTCAGTTCAACAAAGACAGAGTACATGGCGGCTAGTTAGGCAACATTGAGGCCATCTGGATGATGAAGATTCTTGTTGGTTTGTTTGGTCGACAGATGGATCCGATGGTGATACATTGTGATAACCAAAGTTGCATCAAACTCTCGGTTAATCCAGTTTTTCATGACAGGTCCAAGAATATTGATATTTGGTATCACCACTCAGAGATTATATGTAGAGGTGGATTATGTCATTAGAGTACATTCCCACAGAGGAGCAGGATGTAGACATCTTGACAAAGGTGCTGGCAAGAAGAAAATTCGAATTCCACATAGACAAGATCAGGGTAGCATATAATCCCTTTCTTGTTGAGAGGGAGTGTTGAAATGGCACCCAAAAGGGGCTTCTAATTTAATTTCCCCTTAATTAAATTGGAAGAGAATTTGTCATTTCATCTCATGACAACTTGTATTAGTTAACTAAGTTAGAAAGACTGAGTTAGCTTAGGAAATTCGAGTTGAGGGTCGGAGAGGAGACATGTAGAGTTATCCCTTTATTTAAGGCGGCCAGTTACAATTATTTGTGAGTTGTAATTAATTAACTCAATAATTGAGTTAAAATTAGTTTAACTAGTTCTAATTGAGAGATGAGCTAGTTAGAGGTCCAGTGAATTAAATTTGATTAATTCACAAGTAGTGATCAATCAACTAACTGATAATTCACTATAAATAGTTGTTGCATGTCAGTTCTAAGGAAGACCCAGTTGAGATCGAGGTTAAAGGGATGATAACTATCAATTGTATTATTAGAAAATTGTACAAGTCAATTATAGATTCATCAGGATTCCTTGAAGGAATTGCACAATCAATTCTTGAGAATTTCCTATTTAATAGGGCGACAATTCCTCCAAGAATGCGTGAGCAAGGCTGGTCAGACAGAGGTTGAGAACTGGTTAAGCTTTTGATTGATTTTTCCTAGATCAGAGTGAGACAATTGGCAGTGTGCAGGAGTTTCTCAGTGAGAGAAAAACATTGCATTATTTCATGGTCTTGACTTTATACAATATACAAATAGTGGGGTTTTGAGCTGTGTGCTTTCCCTAGATACATCTTGTGATGTGCGATTGATTGTTTCTTTCTCTTACTTGTTATGTGATTGTGAAATCATGTTTTGTTTCCCCAAATTGTAGAAAGATTTAGTATTTTGTTTCAGTATATTACAAGATCAGATTGAATCCCATTGTTAGATTTTCTACAAACCTAACTTAGTGTGTAAAGGTCTCTGCCCCTATACTCCAAAACCTCCATTGGACTAGGTGGAGAAGAGATACTGCTTAGAGTCTTAAATGTTCTTTAATTTTAAGTCTTCTAAAGGTGGAATAAAATTTCCACTCAAAGACATGTCAAGTTGCAACAAAATCCACCATCTATATTTGTTTATTGTTGAGCAAGGCACTGTTCAAATGGAAAATTGGTATAGTTCCTCCACGATTAAGATATAAATTAAAGTGTAATGGTAAGTATGACACTCTAGTCTTGACTTACTACAAACAAGCAATAACAAAATCCTTCGCTATCAAGTACCACATTTGATAGTGCATTTACCCTAGTAGTATGAGACACTAGACTTTCATTGAGAAGATCTTTATTTAGAGGGGGAAAGGAAATCTCTTATGCCATCTTTAGCTCCATCTCCAATGTCCATATTATGTCATTGTTTCAATGCCTCAAATGAATTGTACTTGGGCACAAAATTGGTGGAAAAAAGTTATTCAACACTTGAGGCTTTTGTGGAGTCACTTTTCCTTCTTGGGTTTGCATCGTTCAAATGCTTGTGTAGCAATGACAAAAACAATGTGTGCAAATATGAAAAACATTGTAGGGTTAAGAGCTCTAAGAGCCATACATTACACCTTTGGGTGTGAAAATACAAACTATGGAAGCTTTTTGGTTCTTCACATAAAATAAACTGGTTGAGGAGTGATTTGAATTTACATTGTTTTTTTTTCATTGGAGTATTTTCTTGACATCATGGTCCAATGATCTTGACTAATATTTCAAGCTTGAGGTCCTATTTCTATTGTGGAGCTTGATGCTTAGGGTTTGAAATCATAGGCCTTGGTCATGCATATGTGGCTCTTAATCGATGCTCTAGGGTTTTACAACAAAAAAACATGGGGTAATTTAATACAGTGAAGAAAAACGTGTTGAATATCACCATAATACTCTAAAATCCCTAAAAGTTGACCTAACCACAAGTGTTTGAATTGGGAGTGAAAAATCCTTTTGGGTTTCGATAAATATATTTCCATACATGTTGGGCTCTATTGGTAACTAGGAATGGAAACTCAATATAGAGAGCACAATGTAGTTTGGTGAATATCTTAACTCAAAAGAACTCACTCCATTAAGTAAAAATAATGATGAAATTCTTTCAAATCCATGGCCCATGTTCCATGGTTGACACACAACTCGAGGCCTCCTTAAATCTAAGCATTAAGAATTCCTTAGCTAAGTTCCTAATGATATTTGTATGCCAAATAAAGGGCACCCATGCTTCTAGAATCCAAGCCCAAACCAGGTTTTCATATGAGATGTGTCAAATAAAATATTTAGCTAGGGCATGACAAAAGATTCATAACATTCATCAAAATAAATTTTAAGCGGATGATCAAAAGGAGGAACAAAATGGTTACCTTATCAAAGAAACTTAGTATGTACTTGCCAACCTTCTTGAGTGCCATTATACTTTATGGTAGTTGTAATGCAACGGTTGACCTTGGGAGTCTGGGCCACTTTGAGGTTCCTTCTTAATTGTTTAGAAGGGCCAATTATGAACAACAAACTAAATGCATATTAAGGGTAAAATATCTGAAGCATTGTGGTTTTCAAGCTTCTGTGGTTTTCTTTATTTGAGGGAATCTCTGGATTATCCACAATGTTATAAAATGATGGTCGACGTTTCGAATCCCAATAATAAAAGGTGTAAACAAAGTCTCACGTCCCCATCCATCTTAAAATTCTTAATATAGCTTTTTTAGAGTTTTAAAAAAATATGTTTTTTCATTCTTTTAATAAAGAAGTACCTTGAAGATTTGATGTGTAGCTGACTGTCTGTGTAAAGATTTGAAGACCACCTATTTATGGAGGCCCCCTGCAAACAGTGAAGGTTCTACATTTTCATGTTTTTATTTTATCATTTGATGTAGTTAATTTCATGTTTTCATTTATCATTTGATGTAGTTATTTCCATGTTTTCATTCTGTCATTTGATGTAGATGCTTTCATAATTTTATTTCATCATTCGATGTAGTTATTTGCACAATTTTATTTTATCATTTGATGTAGATTCATTAATATTTCCTTTTGAATTGTCAAATTGCAGAGTAATCATCCTTCACAGATTCCTTCATAGTTTTATATTAGAACATTGAGTAATTTATTAACAAGTTCATGAGTGATTTTCCTTCGAAATATGAGTGATTTCCTTTCATAATATGAGTGATTTATTTCCATAGCAGTAGTGATTTATTTCCATAGCAGTAGTGATATATTTACAAGTTTCCATTTCTAGAATATTTCATTTTAAAACATGGATGAGAAGATGTGTCATTTCCATTTCTAGAATTCAATTTTTATGCAAAGTATTGTTAGAACAATAGTTGAGTAATTATGTTCTAAGAGACTAACAATATATTAGTTAAGTGAGAGTTTGCTTTAGTTCTATTTTGCATAGTAAAGAGCATATTGATTTTAGAAACTAAATTGTGATTTAAATGCATCAATTTCATTAGGAACATAATAATAAAAAGAATCCTTAGAAATAATTTCTACAAATTCAATCATCACATCAATAAACTGAATTAAAAGAGGCTTCTAGCATATATAATGCACTTTCACTTCACAAGTTTACCAACTCTGGTCGATAATTTATGTAAAGAATTTAAGAACATTAAATTGACAAAACATTTTGGCGTCGTTGCCGGGGAAGTGAAAATATGAGCCTTTTTCTTTTTAAAAATAAAATAAAATAAGATAAAACAGAAAAATTATACGTAGAGAAAGAGATTCTAGGGGTAGATTTATAGCTAGAGGTAGAAGCTTAATTCCAACAACACCACTCACCCCATCACGGCCTCGTAGTGTCAAACCACCCACCCAAACTCGCATACCATCCATTGCAGGAAGACATAAGCTTCCCGAGGTACTGAGATCTGAAATCCAACCTGGAAATTCACCAACTTTATCAATCAAAACAATTGTAGAAGAAGAAGATCCTACATCCCCATCAAAAGGAGTAATTTGCCTAACTTCAACTGGAGAACAAATTCTAGCCAAAGAACTAGAAGTCCTTAGTGAAGAAGAGGAAGAATAAACATATTTTAATATACCATTGATAGAGAAACCAGAAGAATTAGAAGAAGAAAAAACAAATTCAAGTTTGGAACCTTACATTAGTTCTGAGGAATCTACAATGGTTGGGGAAGGAGAAGGAGAAGTACACAATTTAAATGATGAACATTTGAGAATTGGAGGAGGTGGACCTAGGATTGGAGGTGGAGGTGGAGGAAGAGGAAGAGGTGGTGGAAGAGGAAGGGGAAGAGGAGGAGAAGACAAAGGAGAAACAAATCCTGTTGCACTTCCTATCTTCAATGAAGATACTACAACAACAATGAAAAATATCTCACCCTCTATCGTTCCTAACTTCCATGGATTAAGAAGTCAGGATACTGAAACATTTCTTTTTGAGTTAGAAGTTTTATGTAGATCTTATGACTATTTGCTCGATTCTCAAAAGTTGAAATTGTTTCTAGCAACTCTTAAGGATGCAACATTAAAATGGTTCATGGGTTTAATAACAAAACTCTATTAGAACATGGGAGGAAATGAAAACTGCATTATTAGCAAAATATAAGGATTACTGCATGCCCCATAATCGTAAGGATGAAGTTTTTAAAATGATGCAAAGAGAAGATGAAAATCTTGATTATTTAATTGAAAGATTCAGTTATAATCTTAAGAGAGATAAAATGGAAAATTTGGATGAAGATACTTTGAAAGCTCTCCTATTAAAATACATTAGAGATGAATGGATAAATATCCTCAACATGATGGGAAAATGAGATATTTATCAACTATCATTACCAGAAATTTCTAATTTATGCATACATCTTTCAAGAGGTAAGTCAAGAGTTGGAAAGAGTTCAAGAGACCCTGTTATCTCTAGATTTAATAAAATTGCAGTTGGAACAGTAAGTAGTACTGAAATAGGAACTTTTCTAGATGAATTTAAAACATACATTTTAGGGAGTCTTAGTGAATAAATAGACACCTTGAAATTACAAAACAATCAAAGAGTTGAAAGTGATGCCTTATCTATTTTTTGTCCTAAATGCATAAAAAAAAACATGCCCTGAGAGACTGTCCTCTGGACTTGAAAAGTGTAGAAACTTGTGTTATATATGCAAAAAATCATGATACAAAAAAATTTCCTTCAATACCAGGTCTTAAAGTTGTTTACCAAGAGGAAGTAGTCTCAAATTAGATAGATCCTCTTTGTTTTGTTGCTAGAAGACCATGGCAAGGATAAAAAACTCAAGGTTTCAACACTCAAATGTATGCTCAACCTCCACAAAATAACTGGACTACACCAATGCCATGGCAGCCTTGGTCTCAATCTCAACCTTGGGCACAAGGATGGAAAAATCCTTATGGAAGATATTCTCAATATCACCAATATCCACAACCTTATCCAAACTTTCCACCACAACATTTTCCTCAGTCTAGTCAAGTACCTCAAACTCAGTTTCAAAATCCAAATCCACAACTTTCATTACCATTTCCACAACGACCAAATCAATTGCCTGCTCAACCACTTCCGAACCCAAAAAATAAAAATTCACAACTTGTTTACAATATGGAGGGACAAAATTTGCAGACTTATATGATAAATCCATTAGATCTTAACAATGTTCAACTTAGATATGGTATAGTATTGGAAAAGAAGTCACAATCTGTTGTTATTCAGGAAAAATAAAATGATGATCATTCTGAGGAAGAGACATCTCTTCATCAAAATAAAAATCCTCAAAAGAAAGATGACCACTTTAAGAAAGAGACATCTCTTCATTAGAAAGAAAATCTTCAAAAACAGCTCACCCCTACACATGATACTCCAATAAACTCAACTCCTATTATGGAACAACCTTCAGTATCTGTTTGAAAACCACCTTTCCCTGAAAGATTAAATATTGATAAAGGCGTAGAAAAGCAGATCATGCTGCCTGATTATGATATGTTAGATGAGTTGAAGAATGTTTTCATAAAAATTCCTTTGCTACAAGCTATCAAGGAAATTCCAATTTTTGCAACGAAAATTAGGGAGTTAAGTATTAAAAGACCAGGAAGAAAAAGAAAAGAAGTCAATAGAATTCAATTATTTGGAAAAATTGCAGATATCATTATGGGAAAAACAACAATTCAGAAGTATTTGGATCCAGGAAAACCCGTTGTGAAAACACACATCAATGGTATTGAAATACCAAACACATTGATTGATCTAGGAGCAAATATAAACATCGTGAGTAAACAAACTATGAATCAACTAAAACTTCCTAATATACATCATCATTGTTACAATTAGCAGATAGATATGTAATTAAACCTGATGGTGTGTTAGATGAAATTTATGTATTATTGGACTCTTGGGAATATGTAGTTTATTTCATGATCTTGGCACCCAAGAATAACCTAGGAGGACATCCATTAATTTTAGAAAGACCTTGGTTAGCTACAAATAATGATTTTATAAATTGTATATCTAGTGATATGTTTATCTCTGATGGAAGCTCAACAAAGAAATTCACATTATATCCATGATAGTGGTAGAAAGTGAAGAATGGATGGATGATGATAATGATATACAACCTATTTTTACTATCTCACAAGTGAAGAGGAGCAAATTTTAAATTCAATAGAAAATAATGAATTTTCTTCATACTATGAGATTAGTCAAAATTTTCAAGAACAATGCAATATTGAATATTTATCATCCTGACAGATGTCTTTACATTCTAAGGAGGAATTTGGCAATTCT
This sequence comes from Pinus albicaulis, assembly GCA_034641835.2. NCBI lineage: Eukaryota > Viridiplantae > Streptophyta > Pinopsida > Pinales > Pinaceae > Pinus > Pinus albicaulis. Next base: position 410,516,059 of record CM076576.1, read on the forward strand.
TCAATAGAAAATTTTCCAAGAAATTTTTTAAATGTAAATAAAAATATGGAAGAATTTCAAAGGAGGAAATTAATAGAAATATTACACAAACATTCTTCTGCATATGCATGGGAATACACTGCCATGAAAGGAATTAATCTTGAAACTTGCATGCATCAGATATATATTGAAGAGAATGCCTTACCAATTCGACAACCTTAAAGAAGAATGAATCCAAACTTAAGGGAAATTGTTAAAGAGGAATTACAAAAATTGTTGAATGTGTATTTCATTTCTCCAATATCAGACAGTCAATGGGTTTCACCTCTAGTAATTGTTCCTAAAAAGAATGGAAAATGGAAATTATGTATTGATTATAGGGAATTGAATAAGGCCACGTTGAAAGATCATTTTACACTTATTTTCATGGATCAAGTTTTAGACACATTAGCAAGGAAGAAATATTTCTCATTCTTGTATGGTTTTAGTGGGTATAACCAAATTCAAGTAGCACCAGAAGATCAAGACAAAACCATATTTACCTGTCCATGGGGAACTTATGCTTACCGAGTGCTTCTTTTTGGATTATGTAATGCACCAACAACATTCCAAAGAGCAATATTTGGTATTTTCTTTGATTTAATTCATGATTATGTGGAATTGTATATGGACGATTTTAAAGTTTATGGAAATTCTTTTGAAGAAGCTCTTAGAAATTTGGAAAAATTTCTCATAAGATGTAAGGAAGCAAATCTTTCACTAAGTCGTGAAAACTGTTTTATGATGTTTATTGAGGGAATTGTTTTAAGACGCCACAGTTTAGGAAATAGAATTAAGGAGGACTCATTTAAAGCAGAATCTATTTCTAAATTATGAGTTCCAATTTGTCAACGAGATGTTAGGCGTTTTCTTGGTTTTACTGGATACTATAGAAGATTTATATTGAACTTTACAAAAATTGCATCTCCACTCTTCAAATTTCTCACAAAAGATTGTGAATTCAGTTGGAATCTTGATTGCCAAAAAGCCTTTGAAACTTTGAAAGAGAAGATTCTGAAGCACCCATCTTGAGAGGACAAAATTGGAATTTGCCTTTCCATATTTCAATTGATGCTTTAGATACAACTCTAGGAGATGTATTAGGACAAAAAGACTTTACTCCTTATGCCATTTACTATACAAGTAAAAATTTGACTTTGCATAGTTACATTATATCAAGTTATCGAAAATGAGTTTTTAGCCGTTGTCCATGCCATTAACAAATCTCGTACATTACATCACTAGCTATGAAACATTCATTCATACAAACCATTCTATTAGATATTCAATGATAAACCATTTATTAAATGCAAGAGTCACAAGATGGTTATTGTTGTTATAGGAATTTAACATCACTATTTTGGATCGTACTCGAAAAAAACACAATTGGCCGACTTTTTATCTAGAATTCAAATTGATAAAAATGATATACATGTAGAGGATAATTTTCCCGATGAATATCTTGAAGTATCCCAATAAATCTCCATGGTTTGTAGACATTTCTCCGCCATTTGAAATAGTTTAATAAAGATGCCATGGAATGTTCAAAGAAAATATAATTCATAGAAAACACCATGCATCACCATGGACTCATCAAAATACTCATTGAATTTCATTTTGAAAGTTTGGGAGATAATTGGGATAACTTCCTAGTTAGGAATCATTCAAGGAAAGAGATCAAGGGCAACCCAACAATAGCAAAACAAAGAGAGGGAGGAAGAGAAAAACTGAAGATCCTATTGAAAATGTACCACAATAACCACAAGAGCAGTTAGAGGATGAGATTCCTATTGCAAAATTTTTAGGAAGCATTAAAAAGCAAGGTGTTAGAAGAAAGAAAGACAACATAAAATAAGAGAGTATGCCCAAGAAAATAGAAGAGCCTAAAACAGAGAACAAAAGAGCTAAAACTCAAAACCCTCCTCCATCAAATGTAAGAAGAAGTTCCAAGCTTAGCCAAACAATAAAGGAACCATCCCCCAAAAGTACAAAATATATTGATTTGGAGGAAAAAGAGGAACCAAGGATTCCATCACCTATTGTCATCTCACCTACTCATAGCCTAGGCTGAAAAACACCAGAAGTTGATCCGATGCAGCAACAAATCTATGATTACATTGAATATTTGGAGAAGAGAGATGTAGGAAAAATATCAGTTTTAAATCAAGAGGAAGAAGCTTAGTCTAGTGGTCCACAAGAACCTCCAATTATAAACATGTTGAAACAAGAAATATTTGAGCTCGAGACACTAAATAGATACATACAATACGAGCCTGAGGCCTTATGGATACATGAAAAAATTGAGAAAACTAATAATGATAATATTCTTTTTCATTTGGGCCTGTGATATAAGAAAAAAAAGAAGTTGAGCAAAATAATAGAACTATTAAAAGAAAGGTCATAAATTTTAAGTACAAAATCTTGATGAAAAAGCCAAGAATGGAAGTGGCTAAAAACAAGGTAAAGAAGATCAACCTGCATGTATTGACATACGTCGCAGAAGAAATGCAATAGCTGACAAGTGTCCTCAATTTTTCATTTTTGCATGAGGACATGCAATGACCTCCGCCTGGGGGAATGTAGAGCCTCATGATTGCTTCATTTTGATACTCTCTCTTACCTATTTTCCCTCTTTTTGACCATCATCATCAACTCGAATAAGCATCAAAATACAGGTTTTTGACATGAAGGTATTTAAATGTCTTGTATTTCATATTTAATAATGTTCCTTATTATTAAGTTAATATTTGTATTAACTACGAAATTGACATGATTCTGTAGCTAATCCACGTTTCTGTAGCCAACTATATGGTTTTCCAGAATCTTAGGTGCCAAATGAGCAAAGAAGTATATGGACAGGTGGGGATTGATCTTCTCGAGGATTTCCTCCCATTCATCTGAGCAAGATCACAAAGGAAATCGTTCAATTACATGGTCAAAGAAGCAGGTCAACATGCTGCTGAACATGCGAGCGAGAGTCTGAGATGATCGCACTTCATGATTTGCTTTTCCAAATAGAAAATTGTGAATAGGCGATATTTTGTCATTTTTATAAGTCCAAATTAGAGTTTTGTTAGTTGAAGTAGGCATGAAAGCCTCGAAAAATTATGAGCACAAGCTTTTATAAATACTATGCAAACAAACCTGAACAATGTGTAATTTTTGATGTGACTGTGATGTTTTAAAAGACTTTGTTTTTTCACCCTGTTAATGAAGAAGTACCTTGAATATTTGATGTGTAGCTGACTATTCGTGTAAAGCTTTGAAGACCGCCTGCTTGTGGAGGGCCCCTGCAAACAATGAAGGTTTTGCATTTTCAGGCTTTTATTTGATCATTTGATGTAGTTAATTTCATGTTTTCATTTGATCATTTGATGTAGTTATTTCCATGTTTTAATTTTTTCATTTGATGCAGATGCTTTCATAATTTTATTTCATCATTTGATGTAGTTATTTGCATAATTTCCTTTTTTCATTTGATGTATATTCATTAATCTTTCCTTTTGAATTGTTGAATTGCAGAGTAATCATTCTTCATAGATTCCTTCATACTTTTATATCAGAACATTGAGTGATTTCTTTACAAGTTCATGAGTGATTTCCTTTCAGAATATGAGTAATTTATTTTCATAGCAGTAGTGATTTATTTACAAGTTTCCATTTCCAGAATATTTCATTTTGAAACATGGATAAGAAGATGTGTGATTTCTATTTCTAGAATTCAATTTTTATGCAAAGGACTGTTAGAACAATAGTTGAATAATTTTGTTCTTAGAGAATAACAATATATTAATTAAGTGAGAGTTTGCTTTAGTTATATTTTTCATAGTAAAGAGCATATTGATTTTAGGAACTAAATTGTGATTTGAATGCATCAATTTCATTAGGAACTAATAATAAAAAGAATCCTTAGAAATAATTTCGAAAAGATCAATCATCACATCAATAAACTGAATTAAACGAGGCTTCTAGCATATATAGTGCACTTACATTTCACAAGTTTACCAACTCTGGTCAATAATTTATGTAAGAAATTTAAGAACATTAAATTGACAAAAAATTTCTCTTGAAAAAACACATAATCTTTGGAAAATAATTTTCTAAAGCAAAGTCTAGGAAGTGATTTATTTTTTTATTTTTTTTATTTTTTTTTAAGAAAGAAAAAAACGTTGTTTTTATATTGATATATATAAACAGTAAATTTCCATACATCATAGAGATATGTTGTCAAAAGGTACATCCCCAAATATAGATCATCATTGGACAATATGAGGAAAAATGTATGTAAACAACTGACATAACCCCATCATAATTAGACATAGATAGTCCTGTCATGTAGACATTAAAAATATTAGACAAAAACAAAATTTCGAACAAACATATATGTCTATTCATCCACTTTACTGTTGAAAGTGATGATCATGAGAACATATGGTCCATAAAATTTAAAAACCTAGCTCGCATGTAGCAGTCAGAGAAATCAATATCCTCAGAATACATGATAATAGAAACCGGCTCGCTTGATGCATATATAACAGGCTTGCTTGATGCATTGGTCTAGCAGGCCCAATCAGGATGTTTTATTCATGGGATGGGAATGTCATTGGTCCATATGAGTTTTATGTCTCTATAATGTCCCACCTGCAAAATACCAAATACCATACAGATACCTTTTTTCGACGACCCATTAGCTCTAGTGTTGTTCTCCTTGTAAATATGATGCAAAGGAGGATAATTCATATTTTCCCACAATTTTTTTGTTCTCAAGAACCATCCATGAGATCTCTATGAGGATAGGGATGAAGATCCCGTAATGGCATCAATGATGATTCTGGAATCTCCATAGATATTGACCTCAGTCAATCCCAAGTTGTGGGCAGCCAATAACCCACTCCACAGAGCCATCAACTCTACCATGTTATTAGTGCCCATACCACCATTCCAGCAGATATGAATTCTTTCCGATTGAGATAACTTGATCCATGCACCACACCCCATTACCCCATCGTGACAAGCCCCATCAAAGAAAATCGCAGGGAGGGAAATGGGGTGGGGCCTAATCCTTCTAGACCCATCGCAAATTGTTTCCTTTGGAGGCGCCATGTCATTGATCCATCTCATTATAGCAGTATAAATATGAGGGATGATTATTGTTTTACCTTCAAAAATACACAAGTTCCTAGCAAGCCATACTTCCCATATGAGGAAGAAAGGTAAGGATTGAAATTGCCCCTTCACCTTATCCCATATGTGAGCAGCATCCATGAAATCCACCAAAGACCATGATGGTTGGAGATGAAAGTCACTAAACAGGTTCCATTTATGAACAACCATGGGGCAGGTGAAGAATAAATGTTCCACTGTTTCATCATTTTGTAGACAGAAGATGCACCTACCCGGACCATATAGGCCCCTCTTAATGAGAGAATCCCATGTGAATATTTTCTTCTTCCATACCAGCCATCCAAAAAGTAGAACTTTAGTAGGAATTCTCCTATGCCAAAATTTCTCAAAACCAATAGAAGTATAATCATTAATTGAAAATAGGTTGATATTGTAGTAAATGTCCTTCACAATCAATGATTCACCCTTCATTTTCCCAGCCCATACTAATTTGTCTCCGTCGTTACAGAGGCATAAACCGGCCACCTGAATTTTCTTCTTATACTTCATCCATTCAGCAGCATCTTGGCCCGCAAGACCCATCTGAGTAGCCTTTTTTAAAATAGGTGCACTATGAGCCCAGTAATGGATCACCTGTGATAAATATATGATGCCTCTATGAGCCAACCGGTGCACCATCCATTGAGTGATGAGGGAAACCTCTATAATTCCACAAATCTTGTCACTGCTCAATAGTATCTTTTGGCCATTGCCAAATCTCCAAGCAAGCCCACCTGCAAAAAATTGTATGATCTTTCTGAAGCCCAGCCACATAGCCGACCTGGATCGAGGGTAAGTGAATTTGCAGTAGTATAATATGTGAAGGGGGTCACCCGAGACATATTTGCACCTAATTATTTCTGACCATATACCATTGCCATGAATGGCATGCCACAGAGATTTGGTTAGGAGAGCTGAGTTAAAAGCCTGGGTGTTTAAAATGCTCCATCCCCCCAAATTTTTCGGGCAGAATAAAATCTCTAGTTTGCATAGGTGATGCTTTTTTTCCCTGTTGACCCCCCCCCCCCCCCCCACCCTGCATAAGAACTGAGATAGAATGGTATTGATCTGTGAAATAGTTTTCTCTGGAATGTAGAAGAGATGACCCCATAATACAATAAGCTGGGACAAGAGTGCTTGTATCATTATAAACCATCCTCCCAAAGAAAACCACTTATGAGTCCATTTTGAGATTTTAAATTTGAATTTCTCAACAAGCCATAACCAATCTCCCACCTTATACCCACATGGTTTGATCCTGTATTCGAGATATAGAAACCCCTTTGTCACCAATTTAGATTGAACACTAAGAAAATCAGTAATAAAATTAATCTTCGCCTCATCACCAAATTCACTAAGAAGGAAAGATTTTTCCTTATTTATACATAGTCCAGAGGTAGCAACAAATCGGTTAAGCAAATAATGTATATAGAACCAGTGATTTCAAATGAGTCTTCTGAAAATAAGCAAATCATCAACAAATAAGGAGTGGGAAATATTCATAAAATTTGAGAAGGAGAAACCAACAATGAAGCCCTCACGCAATGCCATATTCATGAGGTTGCTAAAACCATCCATTACGAGTATGAATATAAGGGGCGACAATGTGCATCCCTACCTTAAACCATGTTCAGCACCAAAGAAATTAGTAGGCATCCCATTTATGATAACAACATATCTGACTGAGGTTATGCATCCCGTAATCCATCGAATGGATCCAATGGGGATCCCAACCTTCAGAAGAACAAGGCGGATATATGACCAGTCAGCTCTATCATAGGCTTTGAGGAGATTGATCTTCATGATGAGGGCTTCCTTTTTCCCAGTGTGCATGGAATGCATAGCCTCCTATGCAATAGCAATAGCATCATGTATAGAACGTCCTTTAAGAAAACCATATTTCTTTGGAGAAATGGCCTTTGATAACGTCTCTCTGATCCTATTAGAGATAATTTTAGAAGATATTTTATATATAATATTGCACAGGATAATCGGTCTGAAATCCGAGAAGAACTTTAGATCAAATGTTTTGAGAACAAGAGCCAAAAAGGTGGCATTCATGTTTGTCGGTATATGCCCCAAAATCCGACCTTATTCAACAATTGCAGTGATCTCATCATCCATAATATCAATAAACTGAATATAAAATTATGTCGGCCATCCATCCTTTCTCGGGGATTTGTCATGGGAAAATTACTTCAACGTCAATACCACTTCCATTTTTGCAATTTCAGAGTTTAAAACTCTGATGGCCTCATCATCAAACATGCTGGGAATATATTGCAAAACCCAACGCTGACAATCTGAGTCTATGTTCCGGTATGCTTGGTAGAAGGCCGAGAAACGCCTGTAGGCCTCCTCCTGAATATCCTGTGTTGTTGTAGCATAACTCCCATCCTCTCTTTGAATGTGCCAAATGGTATTTTTATTCCTTCTATCATTTTCACCTTTATGAAAATTTTTGTGTTCAGGTCTCCTTCCTTGAGCCAAATAATCCTGCTTTTCAGCTTCCATGTAAGTTCTTCAATCCACAGGATCTCCATCTTTCTTTTCTGTAGTTGATCAATTAGATTTTATGTCTCCTGATTGGGTGCTTTATTTACAAATTTTGCATGTAGACTACAGAGATTTCTAGAAATGTCCTTTATTTCTGCCGGAGCAGGTCCTTTTTAATCTCCCATTTTTTTGTTAGGCATTTGATCCTTTGTAGTTTTTTATGAAATCTTTCACATCCATAAGAGCCCTCGAAAGGAGTATTATTATTCCAGCAGTCTCTAACAAGCATGTTGTATTTGGGATCCTCTAGCCATGCTCGATTAAATTTAAAAGGAATCCCCCTTCTCCTCTGCTCCTCCCGCCATGTGAGAAAAATGGGCATATGATCAAAAAGATCTGATACCACCACCCCTGTCCTTAATTGTCCTAGTTGAGAAAAAAATGATTCACTCACCATTGCTTTGTCTAGTCTTTTTCCAATGAAGTCCCCATCCACTCGTCGGTTGGTCCATGTTGATATGACGGGGAAAGGTCTAATGTATTTAAGGAGGGCCTTATCAAAAATCCATCCAATGTGACTCACCATTGGGTCCAGCCTTGTTTTAGCTCCCCATGATTCACCCGAATTGAGAGTGGAGTTATAATCTCCAATGAAAATTAAGTTACCAATATTAAGAATGCCAGATCTGTATAGTTGAGACCAGAAGGCAGCTCAATTTTGGCACGGAGCATATAAATTAACAATATTATAAATGCCTTGTAGTCCCTTTATATGTCCAGACAGAATAATACCCCCGAAGAAACTGTATGCCTGAAATTTGGCATATGATGGATTCCAAATAGCCAAAAGACCATCAGCATGTCCCTCCGCATTGAGAGTGGCAGCATGCCATCCCAGTCTGATAGCTAGTATAGTACTAATAGCTTTAATCCTGTTACACAAAGTCTCCTAGAAAAGAACAATATCCGGATTCAGATCCCTCAACAAATCTCTTAGGCGAAGGTGTTTGGAGGAGTCTCCTATACCCCTCATATTCAAGGATAAGATGTAAGTCATTTGTTACCGTAGGAGGGTTGCTTGCTCTAAGTGCCCTGAGGTCATCTGATGTAGAGATGGGTACATCCATAAGGTCAAAGAAATCATCATGAAATAGGGACTTGGTTTTAAGTCTACCCCTGAAGTGCCTAGTCCCAGATTTTGTTTTTTTCCTCACAGTAATATTATTGCTCGAGACTGGAGAAATGACAATATCAGATTCCTCTAGATGTCATCAAAAATGGTCAATGCTGCCATGTCTAGGTTTGGGTTGCCTATAAGAGAGTTAATGTCACTACCAACAATATTTTTAGGGAAGTCTGAGATATCAAAGGTTTCGTTAGGACGCAGGGAGGGGGGAGATGCCCATTCAAGGGGTGGCATGGACGGGGAGATATGTAAGGGCACTACTGGGGTGTTATATGGAGGGGGATCGTCAAATGACATGAAAATAAAGGATATTTTATGGTCAGTCCTACCTATCTCAAGACCCGAACATTTATTAACCATCAACTCATTACTACCCACCGAAAGTCCAGGATCAATGGGGGGAATAAAATCATTTATAGGAGGAGTAGATTTTTCACTAAGGGCGATAGTAAAGGCATATACCTCATCATCAGTGGACAGAGGAGTAGACTTACCTGATGGGAGATATTCTTGTCTTTCATTTGTTGCCATGTCCCTCCTCGAGCCATCAGTACTCTGTTTCCCCTGTCGTGGGTACTTGAGCCTCATTGGACAACTTCCTTTTAAATGGCCAATGCGGTGACAAATAAGGCATCTAAACGATACGCCCCAATAATCAACTCTTTTCCTATGCCTTCTTTGTTCCCAAACCAGTTCCACATCCCCGGGCAGACCACCTAAGAAACATACCTCCACTAATAACCACACAATTCTTTTATCACTGGATCCAAGAATACTAGGATTAATGTACTTCGTACTCCCAATGGAGTTTCCAATGGCCCTTAACACTTTTAACGTTCAAAATTCTAGCGGGAGACCTAGAAGCTTTACCCAAATAATTTTACTTTTAGGAGCCTCCATGACCAGGTTAAAGCTGAGATACCAGGGGAGTAGTTGCATGAAGCTTTTCCCCCTTACCCACGTCTTGTTCACAATCAAAGCAACGTATTTTTCATGCATGAAGTGGATACTAAACGAGTTTTTTAGTAGTAAGCTAACCTTCAGGGTATAGCCCACAATTGGACTCCAATATTTCTTTGCCCAGTCCATCATATCCACATCATGTCCATCTGCGAACATCCGACGACCTATAAGAGCTCGCTTTTGGAGGCTAGCCACCCACCCCCATAGGTTGTCATATTCCAAAGCCAACTCCTTGACATCCATTGTAGGTTTGTAACAGGAGGTCTGTTTCTATCCACGACCTCGCTGTCGTGTAGCACCTCTGCAAGCAACTTTCGGATTCCTCACAGCTAGTTCATCTTTTTTGCCATCGTTGAAGCCTGGGGGAACAATAATGGACTGAGCTATCAGTCAGGCATCCACCTCTAATTCCCTTTGTCGATTTTGTTCAGCTACAAATGTGGAAGCAATTAGAGCTTCATGCGTGGACGTGTCAGAGGAAAGAAAATCATGATTCTCAGCCATGATGAAATCCCTAAATGTTGCTGACAATGGCCATTGTGTATGCGGAATGGGCAAGTAGGTATGGGTCTAATCCCACTCAGAATTTGGCAATCCGAGACAATAGTCGTCGAATGTGAAAAGCATATAGTACAAACATTAAGAATGTTCATATCCTGCGTTGAATATCCCAACCACTCATAGTATATAAGTAGTAGGAAGTCAGAGCATTAATCCATTGTTTATTGAAATGAGTGAAACCAAGATTTTTTAATCTAGGGAATGTCAGTGTGCTTGTAGATTCTATAAAAGGAAGACGTCACCCGCATATAGAACAACCTGGAAATTCCATTATGCGTCTACGTATAACCTTGATGTGTGTAATCTATCAGCCACCCTAGCTGTTATTGCACCCACCATCAATGAACTTTGAATTCCCAGCCACTGACAAGAGCTGTCAATATAGTATTCACCACCAAGTGTGCAAGTCCGAAACAAGATTTCAGGGGAACAAATGCTGGCTGGAAAAAGGTGGTGAGCCTAATCCACCGGAAAAACCAGAAGAGGAACTAAAATGAGAAATTTAAACATGGCAGCAACAACAACAACAACAGCCTGGGCATCACCGCCACCTTGAGCAAATTTGTATGCTAAAACCTTTGTAGGGTCTAGAAATAATGAAAGATTCCACCTACTTATGCCATAAATAATACCATTTTGATGGATTTTGAACTGGTTGAGAGTCAGAGTCGGACGATGATTCTTGTGAGGGGATTCTACCATCGTGATTTAACATTTGCCTTGTAGTTTGTATTGTACATATCCACTAATATGACTATAGCAACACCATTAAGAAAATGATCATAAACACCTCCTCCATCTCAGTGGGCATCTTCTACTAGATAATGACAGTGTTGGAACAATTATACACCCTATGCATCAACAACTCCCCCTTTAAAAACGAGAATATTTCTAGTCCCAAAAGTAATAGGTTTTTTTCGAGCATCACCAAGCACCTCTATACCCTGAATCCTATCTTCCAAATATTTATAGTTCTAGTATAGAGTAACATTCTTATGTGAAGACTGTCCTCGGACCATATAGCTTCATTCCACTAGCAGACCTAAACTACCAACCCAACATCCCTATACAGATTGGTTCCAGCCCCTCAGGATGCCATGTTAATCAAACGACATTGAGTAACAACGTACCCAAAATCCCTTCCATGGTCACATCCATACCTAGATGAGCTATCCTATGCTGAAGACGAGAAAAATCATAACAAAATAAACACCAACCTGCAATTTTCGAGCGAAAGAGGAAAGATGAAGACAATTAGTACCAAAAAATTAAAACATGAAATCTGTGCAGTGGACAATTGGTTGTATAAGTTTTTTTTAAGCTTCCACCAATATGGATGGTAAATGTGCCTCAGTACCTAAAAAAGGATGGAAACTAAATTTAAAAGAAAATAACAAAATGTATATTTTATGTTAAAGATAAGTGTGTTTCTTTATTTTTTCTTTACCTTGGTCTTGATTGTGTTAACTTTATTTTCTTTCACCCCATCTCCATTTCCATATCAAACTAAAAGATCCAAAAATAATGATTATATTGTATATTGAATAAATAATGAATTGAGTATTATAATTTCAATAATATATTGAATGTTGAAATCCAAAATAAAATGAAATGGAGAATTAAAATTATTATCGAGGAATGCTTAATAATTGTATTAATAAATAGTTAGATATGATACATAATTTTAGTAAGTGTTGTAAGGGAGTTTAGTGCTTAATAAATAGTTATATTTTATATGATTAAGTATATTTTTTTTAAAGACAATTAGTTACTCATAATTATTACTAGAATTAATTAAATTATTTTAAAAGTAAAAGAAAATTTAGATTTTTTTGAATGGTAAGTTAATGTGAATATTTATCAATTGTAATTTTATTTTAGTAATTAAGTATATTCACAATATTCTATATATTAGTTAATAATATTATATAATTAGTAAGAGGTAATATATTATACGTATATTTTAAGGTATTATATTATATGTATATATACTTATTAATATATATAATGTTGTTAAAAAGATTTTTTAAGATATCTTAGTAACTAAGTCAATTTGCAATATTCCATATATATTAGCAAATAATATTGTGCAATTAGTAAGAGGTAATATATTATATGTATATATACCTATTAATAGATATAATGTTGTTAAAAAAACTTCTTATGAGAGAATTAGTTTTAGGAGAATAAATAAATAATTTTTTAATTTTTTCTAATTCAATAGCCACTGTTTAGCAATAATACTTCTATTCTCTTTATATATATATATATATATATATATATATATATATATATATATATTAGCAAATAGGTAAATATGTATTTGTATAACAAATGTGAAGGTAATTCTCAAAGTGATTGCTATAGTCTATGGTCCTCGCCGTTAGCAACGACTAATGATAATGATGATGATACAAATAATAAACAAGACATAGCGATTCATATGTTCCCTTCTTCTTTACGATTATATGGCTATTATAGGAGACCCATTACCTTCAATTAGGGGAATTTGATTATTCAAACAGGTCTCCTAAGGAAAATAATAAACTAAGAGCTATGAAATTTTGAAGGAAAAAAATAGAAAACTATTTTTTTTTAATTATATTTTCAACTTATCTTCTTATAGGTTTAGTCAAATGTCAAGTGTATCCCAAGAACACCTACTTTGCATATTTTTTAGTAAACAAACACAAAAAAAATTAAGAATACATGGAAAAAATGTGTTTTGAGGTTTATTTTTGACCTAAAAAATCTCCTAATGCTTCTTCAAGCTTCCATAGTCATTATAGGGATATGTTCTCTTATTCTTAAGTTTCTATAAACATAAAAAAGATTCATCATTATATTTTGATGAAGGGGGAGCATAGAGGTGAGGTGACCAAACTTTTCTCAAGGATGGGATTCATGCCATAGGACATCCATTGGAAGGGTTAACTGACCCTTCCTCATGTACAATATTTCCAATGAGAGGATACATGAGGATACGTTAGCTAATAACCCTTTGTTATGCGTCATATTATCATCTAAGGGATCATAAGGAAATATTGTCTAGGGGGTGATATTCTTTCTAACAAACATCCTAGGTCCTTGACCATAGTATTTTCATCATGTGGGAGAACTAAAAGTATTCAATTAACTCTTCCTCAAGTATAGTATTTTCATTAAGGAATACCCATGAGAGGATTCGATTAGACCTTAAGCATAATATTGATGTCATAGAAGATTATATGGAATGTTTTTCAAACCCTTTTTTATGCATAATATTCACACTAATGGGGAACTCAAGGAAGGATTAACCAACCTTTTATTGATCCTACTATTTTCATCACGAGGGAGCATGAAAAAGGGTATGCTGACCCTTTTTAAAGAATTAGTCATTTCATTGGTGGATATTTTAAGGAGGAGTCAACCAACCCTTCCTCATGCATGGAATTGTGTCATATAGGATCCCATGGAAGTGTTAGACAACCCTTTTTGAGGAATAATATTCATTATTGAGGAGTGTGAGAAAGAATTGATTTATCCTTCCATGAGCATACTAGTATCTTCCTTGTGAGGAAGTACTGAGAAGGCTCGATTGATCCATCCTCAAGCATAGTTTTCTAATTAAGGGAGTACAAAGGGAAGGGTTAACCTATTAATCTCATAATCCTAAAGTTATAAAAGTCTAAATTAATTGTTTTAGGATTTAGTTTAATTTGACATTTTTTTTCACTTTTTTGAGAGGATGTATAGATTAATATATAAAGGACACTCATCACACTCATTATATTAAACGATTGGATGTTCTCCTAGAATTTAACTTAGAGTTTTCCTATGTAAACTAGCTCTATTTTCATGTAAGGTTCATAGGATTTTATCCTTTTATTATATTTGCAACTTTTTTTCTTTATTTAATAATATTCTATGTGAGGAAAGTTTTTAAACATGATATCAAAGCCATGTTGAATAATGTTGGAAGAATTGGTGATGTATTGAGGAAGCAAGGAAATCTCCACAAGACCACCCTCCATCTCTCCAAATTCAAGGGTAGTAGTATTGATGTAATCTTGTTGTCAAGTCAATAAGGAAAATGTTATTTTGATTGCAACAAATATTTTTTTTTTTTTTGTTTCAAGTTTTAGTAAATAAATATCATCATTTTCACTAGTTAAAAGTATTGTATTAGATCTTATTCTCATCTTTTTCTCTTCTTGAATCTTTATAACTAGTTTTTTTTATCAGATTTACCTTTTTTTGCAAGTAGAACAATTGTAATCGAATTTGTATTTGTTAAATATTTGATTTTTCATATTGTAGATTTCATTAAAAGCATTTATTGCAATTGTAATTCTATTATTTTAAAGTATCACATTGATATTTTGGATAGATCTCATCAAATTCGCTGCTTTTCAAATTTATTAGAGGGCTCATATTGTATAAATTGCTTCAAATCTACTTCTAAATTTTTACAATTAAAATGATATTGTAGATTTTGACTTTTTCTTTAAGCTTCGTCTATCATTTTTTATTAAAAAGTTGTAAAGTAGCAAAATTTCAAAGGCCAAATTCCCATGATCACCTTCATGCATGTCTATTGTCCACACCATTTGAATTTAGACTTGGTTTCAGAGACTCCCCGAGCAGTGCTTATTGAAGTTGATATGCACTAGATCATCCATCCATAAGGGAAAAGTTACATCATTTTGATAGATAAGGATTTGAAGTTGTTTCCCTCTAAGTGTATTAAATTGCACATTTGTATCAATTCTTATATTTGTCTTTTGTTGTTACAATATGATCACTTTAAATTATTTTCCCCAAGTGTTAGGGTAAAGTTGACTGAATGAAATATTCAAAGTTGTTAGGTCCACAATGGTGGTTCTAATCACATTGTTTTGGTGGCCCGTCGTATTAGAGCCCATGGATTACATGTGATGAAGCGTTTAGAAGGTTTGGGGTCTCTTCATTATAATGTGCTTTATTTGAGTGGAGGGCTCACTTGGTTTTCTTGGCCACTTTTAAGTAAATGCATCCCTTATTTTAAGTCATAATATAATAATAGATATATTTTTGGTTGGGTTTTCTACAACTGGAGGTATCCCTAGAAAATCATTGTGTGCATGGTTTATTTTGTATTATTCTATGTATAATTTTTATCATTATTTATCTAATATTGTTTTTATCTTTAACACCAAGCCATTGAGAAACACCATAAAATCAACAATGTGTCTCATTGAAAATATAGTAAGATGTAGCATGAGCTAAATTATTGCTTAATTCATAGTGAATACCATGACTTACTAATAATGCATGTCCAAAAAACCATAACTCATGTTCATCTATGATTTTTCTTCTAATCAATTAATTTAATTAAAAAGGAAGAAAGCGCATAACTCCTTTTAAGACCATCCATATAATAATTATTCATAATTAAATTAAAATTCTAGAAGCCCTATTCCAAACTAGACACACTATGAGTGTAATTACAATCATTACAATATTATCATTATAATATTATTATACTGTTAAGAATATTATGATATCATTAATATTTATACCATTACACATTAATTACATCATTTAACTATATTTTTTATAGGTTGTAATACTATTATTACTTTATAATATAATTATATATTTATTATTCTTATTAATTGCGATATTTTTCTTTTCTTTCTAGGATTTTTTTGGGGTGCCTTATAGTTTTTCTACATCTCTCCTTCTTGGTCTCTCCTCCACTATTAATTTTTTTTTCTTCCTTTATATAATTTCGTGTCCTGAAGATGGAATCAACTTTGAGATTTGAAACATTGACAATCATTCCTTGAATTGTACATCTTTTAACCTTGAATAGAATGAACACCACAAAAGTTTTGTTTCAAGGCATTTTTTAATTGAAAAAAATTATGACTAGGGAGCCATATTGAGATATATTTAGGGGAAACTGCCAAAAATGGGGGAGAAACAAAGCTATCCCACATGAGATCCTAAGATAGATGTTATTTGAAAAACCCACAACCCTACGAGATGTCTTGTCTGCCTTCAAGTGTAGTATCCACATTAATTGGTGTAAAAAAAGCCTCATCATGAATCTAGGGTCCTCTAAATTGGTGGATTGAGAAGTTTCTCCATGCAAGTTTATAATTTGATGTTCTATGAATTCTTTTTGGGATTTGATTGTAAACAAAATTTTTGAAATGTCAAAAGTGATGGGGAAAAAAATTGAAACAGTAAAATTGATGTCTAAGTTTCCCATCATAAATTTTAATGAGTGGTTTACATGTAGAGGTTGAGTGAATATATCTTTTTCTTAGTTGTAGCCCCCATTTCTTATCACCATTCCTTGATCAATTTTTTAGAAATGAGTTTCGTACATACACTAGAGAGGATAAAGAGAAAGATTTAAGTGATTCCATTATCTAGTTAACATTGCTTTCACAGATTTTATAAATCATTCACTTTGTTTTCAATAGTTATAGAGTATTGAAATGCTCCTTATGATTCTCTATCAAAAATAAGAGTTCATTTTATATGTGTAAATTTGGTAACAATAGTTGATACCCTTCCATCCACCATCTCCCTCATAACAACCTTCACCATTCCTAAGCGAAAATTTCACTTATGAAATTGATTATTATCATGTTTGTGATCTAATGTGAGTATTATTCTTAATCACTATATAGGTTATAAGGTGTAATGGTGGAAACATAATCTTATGTTTTATGTTTATGAATTATCTTCTGGAATTTCAGTGTTAATCAATTTGTGGGACTTAGCGGTTTGTGGTCCAAAGAAACTAAGAGTTTAATTTATGGGATTTAACAATTTGTTATCGAAAACATCTAAGATAATATTTTATCATTATAAATAAGATAAGAGGATGTGTGTTTCCCATGGAAAGATTATTGCATTTGTAGGATAATACTACGATATGATCTAAATAGTTTAAGGCATCAACAATTTGAAAATACATTTTTAGAGTCCATCATCAAGTAAAAAAATAGATTTTCTATCACTTTCTACTTTGACAATTATGAATGAGAAACTTTTAACATAAATGTTAGTAATTTTGTTTCTCTTTATATGTTTGGAAGAGGCATCATTAACCCTATTTCATTCTTAAAAATTTAGAATAGGTACTTAAAGTTTTTACATCAATATTAGTGTATGTAAAATAAACAATGGTGATAGTTTCATAGCAGCATAGTCCCCTCCTCTATGTGGCGTCTTTGTTTTATTGTTATTTGAAAATGATTTGTTTCTACAATCGTTTATGAAAATTTTCATTATTTTTTCTTGTGCACCTGCTTATGTCGCACCTCCACACTCCACATAATGAAAGCCACCTCTGCACTCCTCGCAATAAAATCCACCTACACACCTCTACACTTCACACAGTGATAGCTTCCTTTACACCTCTAGGGAAACATGATTTCCCAACTAAGAAAAGCATAATCGAGATAAACTGGGATCACAAAAGGCAATGATGGGTGGTGGAAAACTTCCACATTAGGCTTTTATAACTGATGTTTTCATGCATTGAATTTATTAGCTATGGACTTCATCGCAGACTCCTTAAAAAATGTCACGTCAATGTCATTTCTTTTTCTATAGGAAAATGAATTAAGTGGAGTTCTATTATCTTCTATAGGATTTTTGGTTAATTTGCAAAGAATTTCGCTAAGTAATAACAACTTTGAGAGTCCCTTTTGACTTCGTGTTTGAATTCCCTCTTGCATCCACACACTTCTTCCATATATCTTCATCCTGCAGACAACTTCTTCCACACAGCACTACTCCGCACAATTGCTTTCCCACATTTTTTATCCATATGTTGGCGCCAATAAAAAAAATCAAATTATTTTAACTTTCTATGTAGTCATGTAGTCATGTATTTTGATTAATCTTACAGAGGTTAATGTATTAAATCATAATTGAATATGTTTGGTGCGATCCATTTTGTTATTTATTTATTAATTTTCACACAATTATGAAAGGAGTGCAATAGAAAGGTATGTGGAGGATTTTTTGTTCCCTTCTCCACACACACTTTCTCCTGCACTCCATTTATAAGCACACCAAAATAAAGCTTCTACAAAGAATCAAAATGAAATCCCAAATTAATGCTCTAGATCGAATTTGTTAAAGATCATGAATCTATGTGCAATACAAAAGTAATCGTTGCATAAATATTCCCAAGATGTTACTCATATTTAATTCAATGGTTGTTTCAAATGGTGTCATAAATATACCAATTCTGCAGTACATGGTGGAGAGATATGTGTATCTGAAACATAGTTATTTCAACATGCTACAAGATATCGTGTTTATTTTTGCAATAAATTTACTAACAACAAATGTTCAAAGGTTTTTGAAATGTCTATTTTTGTTAAATAGTGTAAGGAAATTGGGAATAAGTGTGAAGAAGTGTAGAGCAAGCACTCAAAATTTTATATTCAAACATGAAGTTCTACGCGAAACATGTCTTTTCCTTTAACTTGTAGTTTTTCCTTTTTTTTATTGATATCTATATTTTCACAATAATTTCTCACACTAACAACAAAGTGAAAGCCTTTGATTTTGGCGAGATGCCTCAAATTGAAATTTGTGGAGGAAGCACAATGAAAGCTTCCTCCACACTCAAGATATTTTTGTTGTGTCATTAATGATTGTCAAGATAATGAAATATGGGGATCGAAGAGGAATACTCTGATTATGTAACACGTGTATGGATGAATATACCTTGGCATAAATTTCCACATAAGGACAAACAAAGTTAATTTTTCATAGTGCTATATTGTTCTTTGCTTTGATAATTGCATTTCTTCACCCCATAAAATCATAACATTATTCAGATTTACATCATTATTCATCGGCATATGAAATTATGTAGAAATAAAAATAGCATCATCATCAATGCAACAGAACATAAAGGAACACTAGAAGAAAAACATGCATGCATAGAGACACCAGGGTTCGTTGTAGACTAGGGATTACCCACTACGGGGAAAACCTTTGTAAATTCTTCTTCTAATAGATTTTCATCAAATGATTCAACATAAGAGAGTAAAATGATCCATATCTTCACAACAACTAAAATATCCATCAAATGCATCTAAACATTAAAAATTTGATTCTCATGACTATAATATATTATCACTACCTATAACCTACTACTAAATATTGTTGTCACTGAGTGGAATCTTTAGAGTACTGTAATTTAATATTTGAGTCCTGGATGCATGGAGGAGGAGTTGCACAATCATATATGACATTCTTAGACAATCCTAGGTGGACTTTGTGCATGCTTCCAGGGAAAAATATGCTCCAATTTGCCTAAGACCCCCGTATACACCCTTCAGGCTATTTTGCATGCGTCCAAGGCTCCCCCGATGCTCCCTTCAAGATTTTGTGAATGTGTCCAAGGCTCCCCAAACACACCCATGACCATTATATGCATGTGTCCAGGGATGAAATCTCCCAGTTCTGTGCCAGCATTTGAAAAACATAAACTCTAGATCAGTATGTGCTTCGACCCTGTATTTTTAGACCCTTGTGTGAGCTTCCTCCATCATACATGTACGAGCGAATACAAATAGAAGAGGAGAAGAGAACTTGATAAAAAATGTGTCCAAGTGAGCTTGAGGTCTCCTCTATTTATAGGATTCCATGAAGTTCCACTTGATGTTGAGGCTGACCTATCCATTGGTACATGTGCATAGGGCCGACCTAATCCAATATACATGAGTAGGTACATAAATTGAAAAACCAACTTCTTCTTGTCCAAATGAGGATATATTTGGGTCGATTTTGGTCCTCTCGAAAATAGGAATTAAATGCAATCATTATCTTCATCATATGAGCTATCCAAAGTGGAATTTGGCCAAAGTTTCATAATTTTAACACTCGCTCTCAACTAGGGAGAATTCCACCTGCCAATATCTGATCACTGATCAACATGACATACATCCCATCTCAAGTATCTCATCATCGTGAATCATCAATGTACATATCTTGATAATTTTTTCTTATCTATTTCCTTCTCATATGTTGAATATTTTCAAATCTAAAAGAAGAAGGATTTTCTACCGGAGGGGAGCTTAAGTTGCCATCCTCTATTCATCAGGCTACAACCTGGAACATCTGCTAGTGGGATACGACCTGAAATTTCTATCAACGTGATACTACACATATTCTTTATCAATGGACTAATGCTTGGAATATCTCTCGACGGGCTACTACCTGGAAATGTGTCATCAGGCTACAACCTTGAAATGTCATCAAGTTACTACCCAAAAATGTCATCGGGATACTACCCATAAATGTCAACGGGGTACTATCCAAAAATGTCATCAGTCTACTACCTAGAAATGTCATCGGGCTACTACCCAGAGATTCATCATGCTACTATTTGGAAACTTCATTAGGCTACAACCCAGAATATTGGTGGGGAGTCAGATCTATGACCCACATCTTCAATAGAGGGCATATCATCAAGGAGCACAACTCAATCTAGAACCACATCAAGGAGCTACTACTCAACTGAGAATCTCATGGAGGAGCTACTACTATGAACCCATATAGAGAAACAGGTGATATAGGGGAGCTACTACTCAACCCCTCCTATTGCCTACTGATCTTCCCATCAATGACCCTGAATAGTCGTGTGGTAGAACACTTGCATCATAATCCATATTAGACGAGATACCCGACTTACCAATAGGTAAGGATCACACGCCTCCAAGTGTCCTAAACTGTTGGTCGACGAAGAGAGATAATCCCAACAAGTCCAACTTGTGGGTATGATGCCAACTGGGGTATACTCTGCAATGACCAAGATAGGGTGAGATACTACTAAAACCCTATGGGTAAAAAAAAGGGGTGACACCTTATTTTCCAAAGTTAACTCAACCCCATGAGCCCTCTATCTCAATTCGATACCCTGGGAGCTCAGACAGGGAAGGAAAAACTTTCCTCAATGTCCTCGACCAATGCTGCTCTCATCATACTCATATCATCTTACTTGTATCAGGTAATAATCATGTATCAGTGGTAGTTTTATCATGTTCATACATGACACCAACTCAAATATCACGTTTGAACATAAATATTCATATAAATCAAAAAAGGATATCATAATCATCCTCCCTCTCAAGGAGGTACAAACCACAAGCCTAAGCTTGTCTCGTATAGCTACACTATCTTAATATATGAGAGTATATCGGTCCCAAATATATGTATGGGATTCTCTACCTCTCTATGTCATTGCAATGTATCCATGTCATATACAAATCATGCTCAGAAAACTCTCTAAGGGGCTTCTTCCTCCTGCTCATAATTAGCCATGCTAGCAATATCGTGATCAACCTCAGTCGTGCTACGAACCTCTCATCATGGTAGATCTCATATTAAGGCTACACTCATATGTGCTCATCTCATCAATAATGATCCCAATCAAAATCAACATATCCATACATTCATATATCATAGGAATAATATCTCAGAACAAGAGTAGATCATCTCATGCAAACATCTCGAAGGATTCTTGGTGGAAACTCAATGTGTATGAAGTGGTTCAATCATGAATCGAATCAGGTTCTATGCACATCATGTATATATATATATATAGATATATATATATATATATATATATATATATA
This sequence comes from Pinus albicaulis, assembly GCA_034641835.2. Taxonomy (NCBI): domain Eukaryota; kingdom Viridiplantae; phylum Streptophyta; class Pinopsida; order Pinales; family Pinaceae; genus Pinus; species Pinus albicaulis. Next base: position 410,538,088 of record CM076576.1, read on the forward strand.
TATATATATATATATATATATATATATATATATATGGATGGATGTTATAAATGGAACATCAATGCTACAATCAATTGTCAGTTTCCATGTCAAGTTCCACAACATCTTGAACTTCAAATCAGAGTGTCCAAGGATTTGCGTCAATACTTCTCCAATAGCTATGCAATATAGATTTTATTTTTCCAACTTCAGAAATCGATTCATCATGCCATGATTTAGTATTTCAGACTTCAGAAGTCATCTCCCTCTTACTTATATCATCAAAGGCTCATTACTAGAAAATAGTAGATCATCATTATATAAAACAAAAATTAAAATCAAAGCCATATCTTGGAATACTTGTGAAATGGAGGTTTGGATCAACACATCATCCTGGCTTCATCAAATAACTGTCAGTGCAGAAATATCTGGATTGGGGGGGCTTGCTTCATGTAATGCTCATTGCAACCATAACATTGTACCAAACCATGATGCCCAACCTTTCATAAATCATTGTTGTGAAATCAAATCAAATAATTCAACTCATAAAAGCCAGATTAATACTAATATCAAAATTCATCAGTATGTCAACGTCAATTATTTGGACCGGATGAAAGGTAGAGATTTCATTAAGTCATGAAATCGTCTATTATCATGCCAATAGGGTGTAATCAACCACACAATATCAATCCAAAACTTCATCAAGTCATTCCCATGATCATAATAAAAGTCATTTGAAGTCACTACAATCATATATCATTGTCATCAAGGAAAATCATTAGTCATCAAGTCAAAACATTATACATCATGTCAAATCCAAATTTTCTATCATAGTAAGATCTATAGTCCAACCATCATCAGACATCATACAAGTCATCTATATAAATCATCCAAATCATGTCAAACTCTTATAGCACAAAATTCAAACATAATGACATATCTATATGTATGTCACGGTCACCTACAAAGAAAAGTCCAGTCTTCATGTTCATATTATAGAAAACATTCACACTTCCCTACTCTTAGAACTTTTTGATATCTGCTACACATATGTAGAACTGACATCCTCCACGTGAAAATATGATTTTATGCACAAAACTTCATTTTTGTGTCCATCAGACATAGTCGCACCCATGGGCCTTCCTATGTGTGAATGAGGCTTTGAGTGAGATAAAAAAAATATTAGTTCAGACCTTTGTTGTAGATCAACAATGTGATATACCCATAAATCAACTTTAATAGTACAAAATATACATATAATAAAAATGGTAATACGAGTAAGAATATTTAGGAGAGATTGTCCCTCTGAATGAGAATCCACTTCATTCATCTTCTTTCATGTCATCAACTTGTCTTTACTAGAGTCATGCAACAAAAAAATTGTTAGATCATAAAATAAAACATATATCCATAATGGTCATAACAGTTTCAAGTCAGCTACTACGTCATCACATCGTGGCATCAATCTTTCATCAAGGGTTAGATTCACATGATAGGGGAAATGGGCAAGTGGGATAACTTATTCCAGAGATCGTGAACAATATATAATTTCTATCAAGTCTATCCATAAATTTAGGGCTTTTATTTTTCCCATATGCCATGATTACTAATCACATAAAAAAAATAACAACATTTAATAAGATATCTAATGTATCAATCTCATAATTCAATCATGGTTACCATGCTTATCATGATCAATAGGATCAAGTCGGGTAATTCAATAACAAGAGTGTCCTCCATTTTTCCATACAAGCATTATCAATATCATATCAATGAGGTAACCTTCTATAAGAGATCCATCATGTCTTATGCATGTCAAGTGTCAAGCGTATCATTTACTAGAGTCAAGGTGCTAGCCTTCTTCATAGAATTGGGATCTTCGAAAACAAGAGATATTAGCCAAACATCAACTTATACTACTATATCAAATATCAACATTAAGTAGCCTCATATAATCAATAAGATCATCATGATCAAAATATTCAATACCATATGTACCATTTCATCAGAGGAAACATAAATCCAAATCACTTTTAGATGCATGCATGAGTCATTTGCAAAGGAGACATTCTCAGCATGCCATAGGGTTTACCTAGCCATCCAATGTTATACCTGAAATATGATATTGAAATAATATACCATGCATACCTTGTAGTATTCAAATATTTATGCATCTTCTCATAGGCAGCTAGTAGTACTTGTCACCTTCTCATTAGGTGCCTCTTTACCTCTTTCCAAATTTAGATTTTCTTTCCTGCATCTCAAATAATCCTCAAGAGGGATCTAATTATCACATGTCATAAAGGAGGTTAGATACATCCATATACTCAAATATACATGCAGGAAGTATAAGCAATGATAAAATAATCACTAATAATCATATCCATAAGTCTAAACAAGAGTAAAGACACAAAGAGACATCATAAGTCAAGGAATACTTATATTCAATGAGAGATGATCCTCTCCCTCTTGAACCAGCCTTCAAGATCCATCACCATCCAGAGTCCACACAACAATGTTGCCTTCAATCAAATTTATCAAAAACCAGGCCTACTAGAGACTATCCCATCTAGGGATTCATAAAATTGATCTCAAGTGCTTGAGCATCTTCACATAGACCATGCTATAGTTTCATATATCAAATCTCAAGTCTTTGCTATAAACTGGGGTTTCTCTCAAACCAAAACCATCAAAACCTTATGCATTAACTACCTAGGTTTTCCTTCATAACCTAGAATTCTTTTAGGTCTCCACCATCCTCTTCTTGCTTCCATCAAAAATGTCTCCATGGGGGTGATATACATGGATTTTCTTCAGCCTAGCTCTCATACCATGTTAATTTTGCATAGGTCTATATTTTTCTTTGCTTTGATAATTTCATTTATTCATTGACACATTAAGTTCACCCCATAACATCATAACATTATTTAGATTTACATAATTATTCATCGGCATATGAAATTATCAAATAAAATAACAATATAGCCCTATGAAAAATTTTAAAAAATTGGGATTCTCTACCAAGCATTTGTCTATAGAAAATTGGTGTAATCAATGAGGCTTATCTTTGTGAAGCTCTTTGGAAATGCAAATTAAATACATCAAAATACTAATAAATTTGTATCCAATTGCATCCATGTGCACTAAATCTACAATTATAAGCTTTTCATAACATCAACACATTGTTACATAACCAGAACAGAATAGATCTGGATCCAATTCAATACACATACTTTCACAGCACGATATAACCAGAATGGAACAAATCCAATCATTCAATATACAAACCTTCATAGCGCAAAGAAAGAAAATGCATAACAAGGTAATTACCAACAATTCATTCAATAGTACTCACAGATTCAGATCTAATAATCCTGTGTATTCATTCATTCATCAAACTTTCCTTACAATTCCCTTCCCATCCTGCACACATAGTATCAGGGTCTGCACACAGCTGGACTAGGATCTTCGCGCACACAGCCAGCAGGAGTCCATTCCCCAAAAACCCAAACAGATCGCTTACACAATAGATCGCATCAATAGTTCATCAAATCCTACCTCTTACAATCCGAAATGCCTCTCTATTTATAACAATCTAGCTTTAACATTCCTATGGTCCGCAACCCATGGTTTTTAGACCCCTAGTTTACCCTTTAACCCATTACAATGCGTTCGGGTCTTTCACCCACCCCAAAACCCCTGTGCTATACTAAATATAATAAAAAATAACCAAAATGGACTAGTTTCATAGCTTATTAGGAGACCCCATTCCAACAGTCCCCCAACACAATCTTGTGACTCATCCCGAGTCACTTTGGTGGAGCGCCTTCAATATGCGCGAGCAAGGTATCCAGGGTGCGAAGGAGTGGTGGAAGCACTTCCTTGCTTTGGGCCGCAACATGTTGTGCAATATTGACCATCGTCAGAGAAGCAAGCCCATTGAGATCCGCACCAACTTGTTCCAACAACTGGTGGAGGCATGCAATGGCGGCCTACGCATCATGTGCAAGCTGGAGTGCAGCATCAGACCATGGTTTCAATTTTTTTCACACAATCTTCTTGGAGTGATGAAGGTCCTCAATCCTGTGTATGGAGGCCAGGCACTGCGCAGGGGTAGGGTGAGGTGTGGAGGCCTGAACTCGATATAGAACATCTTTTGCCTGCTTCAATTCCCATTGGGCATGCTGAAGCATGGGGTGGTGCCATGCACTTGTCCATAGCTGCGTAGCCTCTTCAAGAAATTGGGATCCCTATGCTAGTTGTTCCTAAATAATGCGTGTTGCATTAGTGACCACGATAATTCACTGGGCTCATTCTTCTGGAGGCATGACATACTGCTTGTGCCTTTCTTGGTCACGGTGGTGCACTTCTTGCATTACACTGGTAAACAGTATTTGTAGCTCTATAGTAGATAGTTGCATTAAGTCTACTTGAATGTCCCCAGTGATTGGTTCAGAAGTGTGAATTATGGCAGTGTGAGGGAGTAAACATACATTGCTTCTATCGGGTAGGGTCTGAAAATGGCGTAGATGTCGCAGCAGGTCCCGGTAGCACAGCGTTCCTGCCGAACTTGGTTTGCAGCTAATCCTTCTGGGCAGCAGCCCGCGTGCACTCCTATTACTACACTCAACATCTCCCGGTCCTCTTATTAGTTCCTCCTACGAGTTGGGATCCATAACATAGAGACGAGCGTTATATAACGTATGAATAAGTATAAAAAAACCATAATACAAGTAGCCAATGCCACTTGATAGTTGAATAAATAGCCCGAACCAACATCTTCTAGCCATCCGCGCCCCAATCGAATCTACTTAATGGTGAGGTAGCTTGCATGCAGCGCATACCCTCGATCTGTCGAACCATGCTTATCATAAATGGTGATATTGATGATCTACCACCCGTTTGTTGTGTTTGTAAGTGTCTTTTCGCATTAACTCGGGATGAGCTGACATTATTCCTTCGTGTCTACGGTCATGTCCTTGTAATGTTAGAGCGTGGCTGACGTGTTGAGGGAATTTTCGTATCTCGACGGAAGGTTGACACAAGGTGATCATGCAAGTCGATTGGGAGTCTTTTTGAAGCATTTATGTCGTTGGTGGAAGGAGCATTCTTATGCAAGACAACTGCATCATACGTCCATAGGTGATTTATTTCTCGATTTGTTCATAGATTCTCCTAGATACACATGATTTTAGACAGGTCCATAATCCTATGCGCGTTGAGGTCAGTAGTACTCTGGTAAGTATGGTTGGGCAAGGGTCGAGCGCACCCTTGAGTGTTGCATGTCAGCAGGTGACCACGTGGGTCGACTGACCTTGGGGCCCATCTGGCTAAGGGAGTTTCTATATGTTGGATCACCCTACTCCAATACTTCCTCCGGGTAGGGGAGACAGGTCCCTGCGTAGGTGCTTCATATCAGGTTAGTGGTAGTGCTTCGGGCCTACATTCCATGAAAACTTTAGGCTTTGCAGGCTTGTGAGTGTCATCTGCGCCCTCTTGGCAAGGCAAGGTTCTTTCTATGGTAGAGATGCGATGGAATTTTCTGACGGTCTGAAGACTGTGAAGCGCCGAAACCTCATGCAGCCGGCTCTGTGAATTCTTCAGCTACTCATCGGATTCAGAAAAACTTTCACTGTCATTTTCCCAACAAAGCATCCCTTCATCCGTGGGGTTAACCCGATCTTCATCTTGCACAGTGATCTTATAAATATGATCTAATTCTTCCTTCGTATGGAAAGTCTCAGTATACCGGGTACATTCCGTGGGATCCAGGGGTACTATGACATGCATACCTTCTCTTTCAAACACCATGCTTTGTTTCTTGAGGTTGATAATACCTCCCATGTATATTGCCCAATCTAGTCCAAGGAGCGCAGGGTAGGGGTCTGCATCTTCAACTATCTCAATTACTTCAAATTCAGCTAGGACCCTTTCCCCTGCAATGTCAACCATAAATTTTGGTAACCTACCCAAGGGAATGATTTTCTATTGATTTTCCATGCACAGCTGGATAGTGGACCATTCCAATTTGGGCTTCCCCATTCGTTGCCAAGTCTACTTAGGTAAAACATTGGCATGAGATCCAAGATCTAAGATAACCTGATCCATTTCATAGTCTCTGATTTGTGTAGTTAGCCGCATTTCTCTCCTTGTGCGTTTCTTAGAGCTGTACAGTTTTTGCACGTCCTTGGTCTCATGAATCAAGGTGGGCAGAGCTACGCAAGTATTCATTAAGGCGAGGAGGTTTCTTATGGTCTGCGGGTTCCTGCGAAATTTCAGACATGCATTCAAAAAGGTCTCAATTTCTTCCTCGCTCTGAGACTACGCAGGGGCTGCTAGTAGTGCTTGTTCTTCGCAAGATACTACTTTGCTTCCCTTGGTGTCTGGCCCGCTACGTGTTATGACTTTTACACTTGGACCTGCTTCTCGTAGCTCAGTTTTAACCCTTTGTATGTTCTGTGTAGGGGTAGGCTAATTTTCCTGCATGCTATCTATTAGGATTGGGTAGTCTTCTACCTCATGGTCCAGTTGTTTGTAGTATTTACACGATGGCCTAGTGGGATTAGGGAATTCTCTGGAAAAGTGCCCTATTTATCCACAGTTATAACAGACTAGCTGACCTCATCCTCGACCTACGCTTCCTCCCCGACCTCCTCTACCTCGATTCGGTGATCCTCCAAAGTGCGTAGCTAGTCTTGGTGATGCAGGGTCTGATTGCACCCGATATAGGTTCCCGCGATCCATCATTAAGTCATACTTTCAGAAATTTTTCTCGTCATGTCCTACGGATCGAAAAAATTGGCACCATTTTTGTTTATCTCTGGGACATATGCACCCAGCCGAGGGCAATGGTTCATATCGTGTAGGCCTACTACTCGAAAATCATCACACCATAGCGCAGATCCGCTTGATCCTGGTCGCAACAGGACAGGTTCCCTACATACCCCTGGGCGTAGCGAGCTAGGTCCTCCAACTTGCATATAATCAGTCAGTAGAGGGCACTAATCCTTTATGTCACCAGACACTTGGCAACGTATACACTAGAGATCCGCGCAGATGTCTTTTCCTCGCTCTTTTCGTAGGTTCTATATCTCTATATGGATAGCCCCGAGTTGTTCCTGGATCTTTTGTACTCTTGCTGAGGTATCTTCCCGGGGAGCAGCTTCTAACTTCATAGCGGCTTCTACAGCTTTCTCCTGCGATTCAAAGGTCTGCTAATTCATTTCTGTACGCAGGTGAGGTAAAAACATGGCGATGAACCATCTCGTATGTTGTCTATCATCATACTCGAACCCTCCTTCCCTAATTGTCTTCTTTAACCATTGATCCGCCTCCCATACTAATTTAGATGCACCTTGTTTGAAGTACTTTACGTCTGCTACTAAGTGGGAATAAGACTTCAGCTTGTGGAATTGTTGCTTCAGAGCATCCTTAATATCCTGAATGGAGGCGGTTCCATTCTGGGCAACATATTGCATATACCAATCCAGAGCTCTGTCTTCGAATGCTAAAGATAGCTACGCCCTCTTTATTGTATCACTTTCCAAATTCTGTGCAGTCCAGACAGAGTCCGCAACAAACCAAAATTGATCCATGTCCTCATCTCCTACCCCTTTGAAGGTAGGTAGTTTCAAATGCACAACCATATCATTATCTAGGGACGACGTTATAGGTGAATTCTTACCCTTGCGTGCCCTAGGTGGTGATGTAGCTGGTTCCTTCACCAAGATATAGGAGGCTCATCCTCCTTCAAGGTTGGTCCGATAATACTTACCACTGCGTGTCGTGCTCCCATCTGGATCTGAGGTCATTCAGTCAGTATGGCTACACAGAATGCTCTTCTCATACAGAAACTTCTTGATAAGTAATGGTAACATCCTCAGAAACTTACCCCAGAATCATTTGAAGAATCGTCTCTCAGCCTCAGAGTATTATACAAACTGATCAATGGAAAACTCTATCACAAAGCCTCCTAGCACACTATCCACCTAGTGATCCACCGTGCATGTGATAGTATTATCGGTTCTTTCCAGTCGTTCAAGCAGATTTGGAGTCCACTGAGTGACTCGCTCATCCTTCCAGCACTTCTAGAATTCTACCAGCCTGGTCAGCCACTCCTAAAGCTCAATTGCAAAGGTTACAAAGAATATTTCGTAGCTTTCAGTAATAACATACATATTTTTCCACCTTTCCACCGTTAAATTTTCACTTTGGTTTTATTTTACTGCAAACTCCTCGATCTCCTTTTCTCAGATCCCTTCCGATCCCAGTGACAGAACCATTTGTTGGCTTAAGGGGTCTTAACCTAGGTTTTGTGTGCAAGGTTTTCCAACAAACCCCTATACTACTGGCCCTTTCAGCAGTGATCCACTGGCCCAAGTCATAGTCTCACCCGAAGTAGTATGGGTAGGTGCTAGAAATAGGTTTTCGCACCGTGAGAAAGGAAGGGTAAGGCAAGCAGGGTTGTTTTTTGTTCAGATTATCTTGTCTCTGCGCAGGGTTAAATATGTATCCAATTGCATCCACGTGCACTAGATCTACAATTATATTCTTTTCATAACATCAACACAACGTTACATAACTAGAACAGAACAGATCTAGATCCAATTCAATACACAGAATTTCGCAGCACGATATAAACAGAACGGAACAGATCCAATCATTCAATATACAGACCTTCGCAATGCAAAGACATAAAATGCATAACATAGTAATTACCAGCAATTCATTCAATAGTACTCACAGATTTAGATCTAATAATCCTATGAATGCATTCATTCATCAACCTTTCCTTACATTTCCCTTCCCAACTTGCGCACATAGTAGCAGGGTCCGCACACACCTAGACTAGGATCTCCATGCACACAGCCAGCAGGAGTCCGTTCCCCAAAAACCCAAACATATCGCATCAATAGCTCATCAAATCCTACCTCTTACAATCTGAAATGCCTCTCTATTTATAACAATCTAGCTTTAACATTCCTATGGTCTGGAACCCATGGTTTTTGGACCCCTATTTTACCCTTTAACCCATTACAATGCATTCGCGGCTTTGACCCGCCCCAAAACCCCTGCGCTATACTAAATATAATAAAAAATAACCAAAATGGACCAGTTTCATAGCTTGTTAGGAGACCCCGTTCCAACATGCTTTGAGTTATGTGGTTAAGGATTTTATGTGCTTGTATTTGTGTCCATATCTATAAGTAAAAATTCATTATCATTAAATTTGTTTTTCTTGGAATATGAATCTATGTAAACAACAGATTTTAATAAGAGAACCAAGTGAATATGCTTAATACTTGTTTAAACTACTTTACATTTGCTAGTTTGTTGAATAGAACGTTAGTGGGTAGCTCTTTTTTAATTTCAAGGCAGCTTATATTGTTCAAACTAGATGGGTTACGATTTGGAATCATGAATTTATATTAATGTTGCCTTTTACTGTATCTTATTCATCTACATGAACTTGTAGGAGTAGATACATTTTTAAGATGGCATGTCATTTTATTTTTCTTCTTCCATGTTGTAGACAATTTTGAGTGTTGTGGAAAATTTTCTATTATTTTAATGGATTTTCACCAAGAAAATAAGAGTTTGGGGAAATATCTAAAAGAGACCAAAATCTAAATAGGAAATGGCATCACATGTTGTTCGGTATGAAATGGGATATGTCTCTAGATGATAAATCATAGTGGAGAAACAAAGGAATGGTTTGCCCTTATCTTTTGAGCATTGGTATTTTGCTAGCTATATTGAGATTTGATTTGTAGCTATGGATATTTCATGTGGATACTCTATTAATGAGCTCTATGTGTTCATTGATATGGATGAAAGATAAATATATTGTATTGATGTTCCTCATTGAAAAAATGGTCGCAACTCTAGGTGTTTTCTAGCTTTAAATTGTAGTTGTTGTAAATATAATTGTATTTTAATCTTTGCATAAGCATGTGTGGATCCTTGGACTTCTAGTGAAGATGATGAATTCAAGTTTTCTTCCAAATTTCATATGCACTTTGACCTTGTAGATTTCTTTTTCTACATCATATTGGATCTAAATTTTTTTTTTACGTTTTGGAAAATTTTAATCTATGCATGACTTGAATTGTGGAGTAAATTGAATATTTTCATGGCACACTAGATTAAACTTGAAATCATGAATTAGTTGCATATGCTACATTATACAAGGCTTGTATTAGTTAGTAAATCAAGTGGTTCTCACCATGTTGTTGATGCTACAACACCATCCAAAATTTCACTACATCCAAATTTTGGAGCCTACTTCATCTCCATATCAAGTGTCATTTTAAGTTTTTTCATATGTCTTAAGTGTTCTTCAATGTTCTCAAGTGTCATCACATTGACTAGAACATATCTATATGCATTTCATGGTCATAACACCTTTTTTTTGTGAAACAACACTTTTGGTTCGTAGTCGCACACACTTCACTGGTTAGACTCGGGGAATGTGCATAAAGTGGAGTTTTGATGTATATTCATTGTTGATAAAGCTTGTATAAGTTTTCTCAGTGAGTTAGTATGTTTCACACATGGTTTTGTGTCTAGAACTCATCTTGCTCACGCCTTTACCAATAATCTAGAATAGACAAGTTTTGGTTGCAAAATGAGCTCATTAAGGCTAAGAGCACATGAGCGCACTCCGAAGCCTTGATGGGAGACACTTCCTTGTTTGAAAGTGTGGCGCCCTCCTTGAGAGTTGGGTACCCTCCCAAAGAAAAAATCTTCTTCCTTGTTTCGAGTTGTGCCCTTCAAAAACCAAGACTTCCTTTGATCACACTCCTTCGACCTGAAGGAATGTGCCCCCCTTGGGAGAAATCCTTTGGTTTGAAGGAGTGAAACCTCCTTCGGAGCACTCCTTCGACCCAAAGGAATTCGCCCTCCTTGAACACTTGAGGAAACCCCAAAGAAATTAATCTCTACCCTTCAACCTTCCACAATGCATCGTGCACCCTCTTGACCCTTTGAGCGCATGAGTGCATTTCGAAGGCACAAAGAATCATCCTTAAACCTTCGAAATTTCATCATGTGCCCTCTTTGGTCTCTTATGCGCATGAGAGAACTTCGAAGGAACAAATAATCATCCTTGAAAATCTAGACTTGTGCCAAGCACCCTCTTTGGTCTCTCAAGGGCATGAGTGCAATTCGAAGGCACGAAGATTCATCCTTCATCCTTCAGACTTGTGCCATGAACCCTCATTGGTTTCTTTTGAGTGCACTCATTTGACCCGAAGAGATGCTCCCTCCTTGAGATCACTCCTTCAACCTGAAGATATGTGCACTCGTTGAAAGCACTCCTTCGACCGAAGAGATGTGCCCTCTATGAGAGCACTCATTTGAATTGAAGATATGTGACCTCCTTGAGAGCACTCCTTCAACCCAAAGGGATGCACCTACCTTAAGAGCACTCCTTCGAATTGAAGGAATGCACCCTCTTTCTCTCCCTTGAGTGAATATTTCACTTGGGAAGCCTCAAGCCTTCCCCTTCATACCTAAAACTAGTGCCATGCACCCTGCCTTGACTTTTTCCCTCTTTTGAGGGTATAAGTGCATGCTTAAGCCACAAAACCTTTCCCCTTTAGCCCTTTAGCCTTTCAAAAGGAACCCATGCACCCAAAAGCCTCTTTGACGCTTTTGAGCGCATCAAAAAGGAATAACAAAAAATAGATATAAAACATGGTACATTAGGAGATTTTGAGGCTTATATTTTCTCATCATAGGTGATTGCAGAAATAGGTATTCCAGGGACCTCATGGAAGGCACACATGAGGAAGATCGGGAAAGGAGGATAAAAAAAAAGGAAGCATGAAAAGAACCAAGAACACACTTGAAACTTGATGATCGAAGCACCCCAAAGACTCCAATATTGAAGACCCTTTGGAGGGTGAAAGTGCCATGATCAACAGATAAACAAAGAGTAAAGAGAGAGTGGTAGTTGTATCACCATTGGTCCAAAAATCCCATGTCACCAGTCACTATCTATCCCAATCATAAAATATGGTGACATGTAAAATATCATCATATGATGATGTGGAGTTCATGATCCAGTATTGTAATTATTGTAAAATACAAGTAAGTGAAAGTCCAAGCGTCATATGTGGAACATGAAGAGTCACATATTAATATATGGACAGAGATTGTATAGAAGTCCAAAAGTCATTTATAAGTTCAAGATTTTTTTAGAACTCTAAAGGGCACAATAGGATTCCAAGAGTCATGGGAGTAATCCATGGGTCATGAGTATATGAAAGGTAATTCCTATTTTTTTAAATAAACCCCATAAGTCAAGAAAAGGGATTTCAGAAGCTTCAACTTTGGAGAGCTAGTCTTGGCTTCTCTACTTGGCATAGTAGAGAAAAAATATTCTTTGGAGAAGCAATAAGTTACTTAATGTTACACTATTGGAACTAGTGTTCGTCTTAGGGTTATTCTTGGGATATTTAAGATATATGTTTTGTTCATATGTACTGAATATATTGAACTATTTAAGTGGCTTAGGTACTTATCTTGTTGATCATTGTGTTGTATTCACCTTAATATCATTGTGTGAACTATTTTGTTGATGAACATTTCCATGCTCTAATGTGTCTCTTCTAATATAGTACTATTACTTTCATCTTAGAGACTCACTTTTTGTATCCCCTCATTAAGGTTTCCTTTTACATCATACAATTGGTGCTTCAAAATTACATCTTACTTGATTAGTCAAGGTTTATGTATATAATCTCTTATGTTAGCTATTGAAACCAAGACAAAAATTTGTGTTATGGTGGTCGGTTCGATACTCCGGATGGGTCTCCTACTCTAAATTGTGTGAGTTTTAACTGGGACATCACATTGGGGAGACCCCCTATATGTTAGCGTTATCTAGCACTGTCAACATTTTGGCACTAGAAGGGGGCCCAGATGAAAAATTATGCCCATTGAGTTTGTTTTTAATCCCTTATCTTTAATAGCTCACCCTCAAATTATATTCCCGGGGTGCTTCTCTAGTTTATGTCCCCCTAGTAAACTTTTAATCCTCGATGAGCCTATTTATTACTTTCCTCAATTTAAATTTGATTGTGAGGATGGAACATCCATAGCCAAGCACATCTCTAATTTTCTTAAATTCTGTGAATATTATAAAATTGATAATGAATATTTTTCTTGTGTGTATTTCTTCCTCACCTTGGGAGGTCATGTTAATTGATGGTGTCATACCTCACCATCTGTCTCCATACATTCTTCTGATCAATTAATCAAGGAGCTTCATCAATATTTTGATAGGTATGATTACCAAGATGTTTTGGAAAGAATCAATCAACTAAGAATGTACCCTAATGAATCAATTAAGTATTTTTATAATAGATTCTTTCACTTATGTTGTGAGTTTCCTGGGGAAAATTGGTTTGGGATTTCCTTAAAAGGAATTTTGGAAGTTTGGTTTGGATATCTTTACATGGAGAATCTCAACTCCTTGATGTTTATGCTTCCCTATAACACCTCCTCCCACATTTACCCACTTTCACCAGTTTATCTAGGGAAAACATGAGCTCAGAGTCACTATTATAAGACTCAACCTCCTACATGACCTTAAGGAAATGGAGTGGACAAATTAAGACCTTATTGAATTCCCTCAAGTGCTACAGGACCTCCAGGATCAACCCAACCCCTCCACGTGTCCAACCCCTGATATAACTCTCTTTTTCACTAAACTAGAGCCTCATTCACTCCCTTTCCAAGGCATGCAAGCTACTATAGCCCTCCATTCGCTCGCATAGGCCTATCTGCCAACGACTGTGGACCTTTCTAGACAGTTCTATGTCAGCGAACCGAAATTATGAGCCATTTTTTATGGACATGACTCATGCCTTTTCCTAGAACTCAATGAAACTTCCAAAAATGATGAATGACATAGAAACAAGGATTATAAACAAAAAATTGAACCATGAATTGACATGAACTCTCCCAAATAGAAATAACATTCAATCAAACACTTGGTAAACATGCAACCTACAGGTCATGAATGCATATTTGAACATAATGATCTTGAAACTTATCAGAGGTTTGACAAGAAGGACCAATGCCTTCTCACAATAACTGTCATGACACCAATTAGGTCTTACATTCATTATTCATTCAATTAAAAGTAAAGCATGAGGAGAGCCATGACTAAGATCTGTCATATAACCATGCTTATAGCCAACATATAATGAGATAAATATCAATGAGAGAACAACCATTGAAGCCTCATCATAAAAAATACATTTACTAATCAAAAGAAAGAGAAACTTAGCTCTTATTAAACATAGGCAAAATCCAACTAGGTCTGGGACTTCCACGTACCACATGACCATAGATTAGGTTGAACCAAATATTTCTTTCATCCAATCACCCACGTGCCATATTTCAAGCATGAATTTGGGATCTCATGGGATAAACCAATCCAAAAATAACCAAGGGAATCCAGAGGTTAAACCACCTCCACCCTCACCATACCACGATCTCACCTAAAATGGTGTTGAGACAAAAAAACTAAACCGACCTTGGATGTATTATAATTCCTTCACCATCCCTTGAGGAATTTTCCTGCCTCCACCCACATGTTGAGGGATTCCCGCAGAAAACCATCTCCACCTAAACCCTTGGGATTTTCCTGAGACCACCTCACTTAGATCCAAAACCCTCCGAAAATCCAGTGAATCGATAATGAATCTCATCATACCATGGCTATTTGGAAATGGGAAGGAAAGTCTAAAATCCACTGTCAAAACCTAGAAAAATACATGCGAATGACAAAAAAAAAATCATATACCAACATGCACATACCATGCATGTTAAAACCAGCTAGGAAATCATACATGAAGCCTGTTACCTTCAAGTATTCCCTTTTCTTTCCTTATCCTTAATTGTCCTTCCTTTTCTTGCTTTGTTTCCTTCTCCCCTTGGTGCTCTTTTCCTCTTTAAAAATGAAATCCAAAACTAAACTGACAAAAGGATACCAACTGATTCTCTCCGGTATTTTTATTAATGAGGCCTCTATTTTGTTCATTTTCCAATATTTTTCTTAATTTTCCTCCTCACATGAAACCTGTGAATTTTCACCTTCCTTTTCTCCGAATTTCCATTATTTTCATAAAATACATTCCAAAATACTTTTTTCCTTTTCAAATCCCTTTCTATTGCCTTTTCCAATTTCCCCTTATCCATAAACATAAGTGATGTCGACTAGGATATTTTTCCAAACATTCATCTTGGAATAAGTGTCCCTTGATCCTGGTCTTATTTTTCCTTTAATGACTTTTATTACATGAATTTTTAACCTAGGGTTGTTACAGACCACTCCCATTTAGGGCAACACCATCCTCGGAGTTTTGTGACACTTACAACTAGCAAAACCAGTGAAAAAAAAAAGTACTACCTTTGGAGCTTTATAACCTAGCTCGTTGCAGTATTTACAATAACATCTTGCTTAAAGAAAAACCATCATGACAAAAATGACAACATGAAAACCATATCACTTATTGGATCTTTAACACAACTCATTGTTATATTTACAATAGCAAGCATACACAAATATGTACAAATACCAAAACACATTTTCCTCCACCAGAAAACAATCAAGAATACATAGCCCACATCTAATCAACCATATCCCATGTAGCTTCACCAGGCCCAAAGTGTTTCCATTTCTCTTTAAATTTCTCGATTGTTCGGTTCTAGAGCATGAGTTGTTTCCGCTACAATATACACTAAGGTTTCGACTGGAATTTTCCTTCTGGTTCCACCTGCAATACATACCAATAAATAACACGATCAACATATTTCACATATATTTTAAGCAATGAAACATGTAAAACATCATGGAATTTCACCGTCGGAGGTAGTGAAAGTCTGTAGGTCACTGGTCCAATCCTCTAAAGGATCTCAAAAGGCCTGCAATATAGTGGTGCCAACTTTGCACATGATCCAATCCTCAAGGACATATTCTTAGGCTTGATTCACAAATATACATGCTCCCCAACCTGAAACTCCTTAAATTCCCTGTGCTGATTTTCATAAATCTTCTACGTATCCAGTGATGCCTTTATGTTCTTCATTATAACCTGTATTTCTTATTCCATGTGTGCCAACATCTCTCATCCAATAAGTACCATGTTAACTTGATCACTCCAGCTAATGGGAGTTTTACAACTCCACCCATAGAGTGCCTCAAAAAAACTCATCCTTAGTGACTCTTCATAACCATTGTTGTAAGCAAACTTGACCAGTGGAAGGTACTCCTCCCATCTCCTTTGTTGATGCATGACGTATGTCATCCTCACCATATCCTCCTATATTCTTTGCTGAAGGTCAGCCCTGTCCCCAAACCTGCAAACAAATCCTTCCAAAATTTGGAATTGAACTTGATATCCGTGTTCAACACAATATTCTTCGAAACACCATGCAATCTCATGATATCTTGGATGAATACCCATGCTACCTCACTAGATGAATAAGTTGTAGTATTTACTGGAATGAAGTGAGCTACCTTTCACAACTTGTCGATCACAACCATGATATAATCATGTTGCTTCAATGTCCTCAAAAGACCTGTAATGAATTACATTGGAAATGAACTCCCACTTCCATTCTAGAATCTAAATAGGCTAAGGAAATCCACCTGGTTGGATATAATCTACTTTGACCCATTGACAGTCCAAACATCTAGCCACAAAAACTACCACTTCCTTCTTCATATTTGGCCAATAGTAGAAATTCTTCACTATTGTAAATGTCTTATGATAACCTGGGTGACATGAATATTCCTTTGAATGAAACTCCCTCAAGATAACATTCTTGAGTTCACTTTAATCCAACACATAGATCCCGTCCCTAAATCTCACCAAGCCACCTACTATAAGATGATAATCCAAATCCTGATCACCTATACCATGTTGTAACATGTGCATAAGCTCCCTATACCTGTCATCTTGTTGTCCTTCCTGTAAGTTAAAATCCTATAAATTTGTCCCATATGAGCTCACGTCTCCAACATGGTTCAACTACATTTTCCTACTTAGAGCACCTGCAACCTTATTCTCCTTTACCTTGATGTATATAATCTCAAAGTCAAACTTGGTAAGTGTATCCAACCATCTAGCTTACTTGGCATTCATATTCAGTTGGTCAAATAGATATCTCAACCCACTTTGATTTATCATCAATAAAAACCTCCTACCAAGAAGATAATTCCTGCACATCTTCAAGACATTAATAATAGCTGCCGACTAAAGATCATGAGTCACGTAGTTCTTCTCGTGCTCTTTCAATTTCTTGGACTCATAGCACACCACCTATCCCTTCTACATAAGGACTCCACCAAGCGCTCTATTACAAGCATATGTACACACCACAAACTCTTTATTTGGATCTGCAATATTTAACATTGGAGAAATTTTTAACAACTGCTTCAAGTTCTCTAAATTGGTTTCACACTCCTCTGCTCATTCAAAATTCTTACATTTTATCTAAAAAGATGTAATATGATAGGAAATGTATGAGAATTTACTGATGAACTTCCTATAATACCCTGCTAATCTCATGAATTATATGAATTCATCCATATTTCTATGAGATTCTGATTCCATCATAACTTTTATCTTTTCTGGATCTACTACTATGCCTTCCTTGGAAAAAACATGTCCCAAGTAATGTACCTTTTTCTAAAATAAACTGCACTCGCTAATCTTGGCATACAGCTAATGCTCTCTTAGCAATCTCAACACTACTGCTAAATGCTCGACATGATATTCCTCATTAGAATATATCAGGATGTAATCAATGAATACAATAACAAACTTGTCCAAATAAGGATGCAACACATTATTCATCAAGAACATAAAAGTAGCTGGGGAATTAGAAAAACCAAAAGGAACTACAATAAACTCATAATTCCCATAAATGGTCCTAAAATTAGTCTTGTAGATGTCCTCTTATTTAATGTCTACCTAATTGTATCCTGATCTAAAATCAATCTTCGAGAACACTATTTCTCCCTTCAAGTGATCAAACAAGTCATCAATCCTTAGAAATAGGTACTTGTTCCTAATCTTCACCTTGTTCAACAACTTGTAATCAATTCACAACCTAAGAGTGTCATCCTTCTTCTTCATGAAAAACACTGGTTCACCCCAAGGCGATACACTTGGCCTAAAGTATCCTGTATCAATAATTTCCTTCAACTGCAACTTCAACTCTACTAAATCTAGAGTGCTCATCCTGCAAGGTGACTTTGATGCTGGTGTTGCCCCTAGTACCAACACAATAGAAAATTCCACTTCTCTGTAAGGTGGAAAGTATAGAATCTCTGCAAAAAATACATTTTGAAACTACTACAATACTGGATACCTCTTAAAAAATTATGCATCCTCAACATCCTTACCCATATAACTGGAAATATGAACTGCAGATATCACACACCCCTTCCTATAACTGCGCTTAGCTTGCATAGATGTGACCATCCTCAATGATGTAGGCTTATTATTTCCCTGAAAGATTCTCTATTCCCCATTATCATCCAAGCTCTCAATAACCTTATCATAGAAATATACTTTGGTCCTGTTGAGATGCAACTAATTCATACTCAAAAGCATACTATATGATCCCAATGGTAGTATATTCAGATATGTTGTTGTAGGCATAGCATTAAATTCAAATGCACAATCTCTTACCCACTAATGAGCTCTCTTATTAGTACCTGTAGCCAACTACACCAACAAAGTCTCTGCACGCACTTCTTTCTCAAGTCACACTTATCCACCAGGTCAGGATTAAAATAAATATAATTAGATCCAAGATCAATACAAATAGAAACAACTTGAACAAAAAGCTTACCTTCCATTTTAATAATGGATTCCTAATGATCTTCCTACTTATTTTCCACTACTGCGTAAATCCAAGGAATGTTATGACCAAAATCCACAAATATCTGTGACTCCTTAGCACTATAGATATGAAGCCTACCTCCCTGGTACAATGGAAAATCCTTCTTGCGATGATATTTACCACATATCCAACACTGCAACGGTCCTCTATCATCACCTCTAGTCTAATACTTTCGAGAAGGTGACCCATGTCCCTTCTCAACTGTGTTGAACCTTTTGTAAGGAACCAAATTTTCTTTCTCTCCTACATCTTGAGGTATTCCTTGCTTCGGTGGCCATTTCCCTTTAACTTTCTCATTTCCCTTCAAGTCACACTTATGTTCAGGTTTGCACTTTTACTACTAATAACAATGCTCCAACTTCTAGATGGCCTCTTCCAATGATCTAGGCTCATAAAACTCAGTCCGATATCTATATGATGCTGGAAATGCACTAATGAATCTCTAAATATTTTCCTTCTCATCCTTGAGATAAGGCACATACCTCAATAGCTCCAAGAATATGCTAGTATACTCTTCATATGTCATAGAACCCATATGTAGCTCATAAAAGTCCTTAGATTTTTCATCATATTACCTCTCTGATAGGTAATTATTCTTGAAGAGTCTCTCAAAATCATCCCAAATCAAGTATTCCTCCCAAAATTCCTTGACATTCCTTACATATTCCCACTAGATATCTAATTTCCCTTTAAGATTGAAGGTGGCTATCATGGCTTTTAGGTTCTCGAAATAGCTATGCAATAAAAATAATTTCTTCATCCCAAGAAACCATGCCTCTACATATTTTGACTTATTCATCTATCCATCAGATGTAGGAGGATTCAATTTCTTGAACTCCTCAGGAAAATAATCCCTCCTCCTATAAAGATGATGATGGCAATGACTGTGATGATTCCTCCTGGATGAGTAACTAGAATGATACCCATACATACCAGTACTCCTTTTAGGTGCATCCAGTGATATACCACCTCTAACTATGTCCCCTCTATCCCATTTGTATCTAGAATGAGATATGATACCATAGGCTCCATTAGTTTTCACTCCTGCTCTCGATTGATCCTCATTTTACCTATTTTTGCAAATCTAACAAGCTATGAAGAATCACTGCATTAACATGCACCTTCTTCTCCTGAGCCCTTGCAAGTATTTTCTGAGCCTCAAACAACCTTTCATTGTATTCTTTGCAAATTTTGATATTTTTCCTCAAGCTCCTCATTTTATCTTCTATACCAGGAGAATACTCTTATCCATGTTGCCCAATGGATTTGTAGGGAGAGTCATGGGAACTATAGTTTACCATATTTCTAGTCATGTTTGAGTCTCTTCTTCCTAAAACTTTATTTTGTGATTTGAAACAAATAAATACCAGAATAAAATCCATACCTCATTGATGTTCAGGGGATTCTTATCTCATCTGCAAGATCAATCTATATTAACATTAACATGTATAATCATAAGCATATCCATATAATAAAATAGAAACATAAACCACCATGCATCATGATACCAACCGCATACCATGACGCCATGCATGGAAAAAATAACATTGACACAATAGACTTTACCCTAAGAGAGTGAAACATGGCTCTGGTACTCACATTTACCCACTTTCACCATTTACCTGGGGTAAACATGAGCTGAGAGTCACTATGATAAGAATCAACCTCCTACATGACTGAAGGAAATGGAATTGACAACTTAAGACCTTGCACACTTCCCTTAGGTGATACATGACCTCCAGGTGAAACCCAACCCCTCTAGGTGTCCAACCCCTTAGATAACTCTCTTTTTCATTGAATTAGAGCCTAATATGGTCCCTTTCCAAGGCGTGAAAGCAATTATAGCCCTCCAATCGCTCCCATAGGCCTTCCTACCTATGACTGTGGAATTTTCTAGACAATCATATATCAGTGATGTCAAATTTTGAGCCAATTTTCCAGGGCTAGGACTCAGGCCTCTACCCAGAACTCAGTGAAACTTCCAAAAATGTTGAATGACATAGAAACGAGGCTTATAAAGAAAAAATTAAACCAACACTTGACTTGACCTCTCCGAACCAGGACTGAAATTTTGTCAAACACTTGGTAAACATGAAACCTATAGGTCATGAATGCATATCTGAACATAAGGATCTAGAAAATTATATGAGGTTTAGCAGGAAGGACCAATGCCTTTTCACAATAGCTACCATGACACCAATTAGGTATTTCACTCATTATTAATTTAGTTACAATTAAAACATGAAGAGAGCCATGACTAAGATATTTCATATAACCATTCTTATAACCAACATATAACCCGATAAATAACAATGAGATAACAAACATTAAAGCCACATAATAACAAGTACATTTTCTCATCAAAATAAAGAGAAAATTGGTTGTTATTAAGCATAGGAAAAATCCAACCAGGTTAGGGACTTCCACGTACCACCCGACCATAGATTTTGTTGAACCAAATATTTCTTTTATCCAATCAACCCCATGCCATATTCCAAGCATGAATGTGGGATCTCATGGGATAAACCAATTTAGAAGCAAACAAGGGAATATAGAGGTTAAACCACCTCCACCCTCACCATGCTTGATCTCACCTAAATCGATGTAAAGATAAAAAGTAAAAACCAATCTTGGATGCCTCAAAATTACTTCACCATCCCTTGAGGAATTTTCCTGTCTCCACCCACCTGTTGAGGGATTACCGGAGAAAACCATCTCCACCCCCAACCCTTGGGATTTTCTTGATACCACCTCACCCGGATATAAAAAATTCTTAAAATCCAAAGATCAACTGAGAATTAATCCCATCACACCATGGCTATCTGGAAATGGCAAGGGAAGGCTAAAATCCATTGCTAAAACCCAGAAAATCCATGCCAATGACAACAAAATAACCAAATACCAACCCGCACATACCATGAATGTCTAAACCAACTAGGAAATCATACATGCAATCTGTTACCTATAATTATTCGTGCTGAAGCTACCTAATCCAAATTTTCCTTGCTTGATTCTTTCTTTCCTTTTCCTTCCTTGTCCTTCATTTTAGTGCTTTATTTACTTGTCCCCTTGGTGCTCTTCTCCTCTTTAAAAACCAACTCCAAAGCTGAACTCAAGAAAGGCTACCAGTTGATTTTCTGAGGTCTTTTTATTAATTGATATGAAAATGGAGTAAACTTATCCTTCCTAAAAATGATCATTCACTGACGCTTTGCAAGGAAAAATGAATCTTTAATAAAAAAAATAGGTTTTTCAAAGGTCTCTTCAATTTATGAGTTAGTTTTCACATCTAAAATTAAACATAAGAAACATATCATCACATAACTCATACAAGAATTCATGAAGAGCATAAAAAATAATTTGGCGATGGATTTCACCCCTCCTATGCTACATCTACGGGCCTACAAACATAGCTAGACCGCACCATATATTTAGTGGAAAAGGAGTACATAAGTTTGCTGATAAAATAAGTGGCTATTTCCCCTTCAAGGAAATGTTCTCCAGCAAATAACTCTCACTATAAACATCATGACAACCTACAATCAGTCATGAAAATATCAGCAACATAAGGCGTATCCTATAAAGACCCTATACTTCATCTGAAAATGAGCATACATGAGCATATAAGCACTTCAATTCCACATTGAAGGAAAAAAAGGAAGCTTTCATCAAAAATACATACTAAGAAAATAATAGATGAGTTGAACCTTGCAAGTAGCAGCTACTGTAGTAAACTTATGAAGGTAAGAAAACCCCTACAAGGCCTTCTCCATGCTCAAACACCTTCAAGAACTGCTCCAAAACACTAATTGATCCATACACCCAATAACTTAAACCTAAAAAAAAGTCTCTTTAGATATGCTCAAATAAAAAATAGAGGCCACCATTGAATCTAGGTCCAAAAACCCCTAGGTAGACTCTTCTTGAGCTCCAAAAGGCCCAAAAATCCTCAAGTTATGGCTCTACAAGATATGAATGAAGTTTTGTTTTTATTCATCTTACAAATCGAACCAACAGTCTAACTATACTATAAATCAACCCTATTTTCCGCTGCAGAGGTGACAATTGTTCCCTTCGATGGTGCATTTTGTTGGATAATTAAATTACCCAATAACTCATTAGCATCAAATTCTAAGCCTCGTGCTTGGTTATATGGCCAATGTAGCTCAGGTTCAGGCTAACCACCTGCCCCCACCACTTCGAACTTGTCTCTGCAAATGGTGATCACATTGATTCATAGGGCTGGGGGGCGAGCTAAAATCCTACCCCCACCAGTGGTGCCCAATACATGCATCGGTGGTTACGTGGACACCCCTAAGATAAGGGTCAGTCCCTTATCTTCCTGTGCTTTCCACCACATCTCTCATCCCTATGTAATTGTTCCAATGGAATGACATATGCCCACGAGCTAGGGCCTTGAGCTATCCCCCCAAATTGTAGGCTCCCAAACACCTACATATTAGTCCTGTGCTATTGTATATGGTCATGGGATAGGGCCTTAAGCCATCCCCCCAATCCGTTTGCACTCTAGTGGATCCTTTTATGGCCACGTGAGGGTCTTGTGACTGGGGTTTGGGATAAGGTCCCATGCCGCATAACATTTTGCCCAGTTTTATGTGGTGCATCATGATTGGGGGCCGCCGTTGATAGCCCGACCCCTCCTCCCATTTTCTCGCCTATGAAAACATAAAAGGTGTTGGTGCCATAAGGTGTTAAGAAACACCATGTAGAACAAATGGTAATGTGTTAGGCTTAAACAATGTAAGTCACATGTTTGAATCCTACCCAGTCTATCCAACCTCTAACCAAATTTTTTCCAACCATGGGGTGCCACATGGAGGCCTCTAGTTGAGCCACGCAGCATACCCTAATTGGTCCACCACAAAAATATGACCCAATAAAAAATAGACCCAAACTGATGAACCACAAATTGACACTTAGAAGGACCTGATTGGTCCATACCTACACAGTCATCCTATATGATGTTAGCAGTATGAAAACCCGCTCAACTACCCAATCATTTTTTAGTTTTTGGGTCGAATGATCAGAACGAGATAACTTGATCATAAAGTGTCAGATTGAGATGAAACAAACACCATTGGATTTAGAATGAGGAGCTCTTCGACTTGACACTAGTTTCAAACATTTCTAGAAACTTTTATTTTTGAGCTAAAATTTGATCATTTGATTATTAATGAGGCCTCTATTTTCTTCATTTTCAATTATTTTCCTTCATTTTCCTCACATGCAACTTGTGAAATTTTATCCTCCTTTTCTCCCAATTTCCATTATTTTCATAAAATAAATTCCGAAGTACTTTTTCCCTTTTCAAATCCTTTCCATTTCCTTTGCCAATTTCCCCTTAGCCATAAGCACAACAAGTGATGCCTAATAGGATATTTTTCCCAACATTCAGCTGGGAATAAGTGTCCCTTGACCATGGTCTTACTTTTCCTTTATTGAATTTTATTACATGAACTTTTAACTCGGGGCTCTTACATTCCCCAACTTTTGTAAATTGTGAGACACCTCTAATTCCGAAGGAAGTACCTATTATTCCTTTTGTTCCTTGTCCTCCTCCTTTTCCAATACCAATTTGTGTGCCTCACTGTGATAATGTTGAAGTTGGGAAATCTAAAAATCAAACTCCTAATCCGTCTTCCCAAGCTTCTCCCACTTTCGACGACTCAGATTCAATGGAGGAAACCATGGAATGGTTTTTGGATCTCAAGGTGAAGGTTAATACCTTGATTTATCAAAATGGAATTGAAACTCAAAACTATAGTCTTAAATCTGATTTGAATTCATGAAATCCTCTATCATATCTTTCTCATGATCCCTTGCCCCATGATTTTCCTAATAAATCTATTCCAAATCCAAACAGTGATCACGTGCAAGGTAGTCACTCATCATAGGTAGAGGAGTAGGAAAGTGTGGATTATTTTGATCTTTCATCACTTTTCCAAAATTCTCTGTGTCAACATTATGTTCTTCCATCCTTGGTTTATTTTGAATCTAACAATTTTAGTGACGAATCAAATGAAATTTATTTTCCTAAAAAATCTAATGTATTGGGAAACCATCATTGTGAATATGTTTATTCTATTTATCTACATGGTGATGAATTCTCGGCCATTTGATCTTTCGATTTCTCAAGAATATCTTTTTTTGGAAGGTTTGACTTCAAACTTGGTTCAGTCCAAGAAATTTTTCTTATGGAAACTTACACTTCGCCTCGTTATCCCCTGTGTTCTACTTTTTGTAATTCATTAACTTGCATGGAATATACTCCATTCTCTTCAAGTTCATCATCTAATGAGTTGTATCTTGAAATGAAAAAAGGTATTGAGGTCATCCATGATGAAGAAGAAGGTAATAATCTTATCGAGTATCCATCCCATTCCTTATCATTTCCAATTTTTCATGAAGACAAAACTTCTATACATGTTACTCATGAGATTTCTTTGATTTATCCATATTTAGATCTGCAATTAGAAGAGTATGTTGACTTGGGTCATTTTTTTTTGAGGATGTGAATTTTGATCAAATCATTGACGTGGATGGCTTCCATTTAGATAATAGTGATATTGTTCAAATTATTGATGGTATTTGTCCATACACCATGCATGACTCGATTCAATCTTCAGAATGAAATTCTATAATTCTAGAAAATTCTGGGACTCATCAGGGAGCAGAGTAATTCAACTTTTGTTCATGGTTATCTCAGGTTCTTGTGACTCTGGTAAGATCACTGAAATAATTCATACCTCGATCTTCTCACAGAATTATTTTATTTTCATGGTTTCACTGAATCCAAATTCCTTCTTGAAATATGTTTGTTGTTTTGAATTTATCTCTTTCAACTTTCAAGATGTTGTCTTTGATCGATCTAAATATTATGTTACAATTTCTCATTCCTCTGGTAAATATTTTGTATCAAACTTGAGTTTGGAATGTATACCTTTCATGGATGAGCAAATTTGTGAAGTTGATCATTCTAAATATTATCTTTGGCTGCAATATTCATACATGTCACATTCTTTTGAAAGTAATCAACTCCTAATGCTTCTTGTGAATTTTCTAATGCTAATCATTTTCATTTTGGCACCCAATATCCTCTTGAGTATTAATGGATGTTTGTGTTATTTACTGAATCAAGTTCCTTTTTTTCATCTAGTACGTCTCAACAAGTTTCATGTGTTTTCCATATTCAAATTTATTTTTAATGATTATGATGTCAATCCTGGTTGTAGCTAGTCACAAGTAGATGGTTTGTCACATTCAACATATGAGGAAGATGATTCTTTGATTAGAATCATTCGTAAAGTTGTTCAAACCAATTTATCTTTTTTTTCTCCCCATGACGAATGTTATTCCTTAATCAACCCATATTATCATGGTTCTTGTTCTAACAACTATCATTCAATTGATAATTTCCCACTAATGTACCTAATGATGCTTATTTTACATGAGCAGATATTTATGGTTTATCATCTCAGTTTCCAGATACTTGTCAAGAATTTGAGACACTTCAACCTCCACTAATCGTTATGTTAGGTCCTCACTATCTTGACAAGCTTTCTAAATATGATCGGGTATGTTCTCCCTTAGAATATTCTCGTCCGGGTTCCATGCCATTAATTGAGAAATTATGTTTTCAATGATTTCATTTTTATCAAGAGGAATTTTTTGAATTTCATGATCCAATCTAAAATAATTTGGAGGCATCTTACCTAGAAATCCCATTTTCCAGAAACAAGTTTCGATTTCTCTTGATGTTTTCTCAGGAAGAAAATATAATTGAAAGTGCTTTAACAAGGAGTTGTAGAGGTTTGTATGATTTTTTTTCTTCTCGAAAATGTAAGGTTGCAAGGTGGGTAAAGATAGGTAATATGGCACATCTTTATTTCTTTAAGAAATACCTTCTATTTTTTGTGCAATATATTAAATATTTTATTTTTTTCTTATGCACATTATCATATATTGGTTTTCGTTACTCGTATCTTTGTGATTGTAGGCTCGGATAAATTATGCTAGCTACATTGGAAATATCATTACACTTAGCCCTGAACTCTAGCTCATTAGGCTAGGAGTGGGCTTATTTTTATTTATTTTACTCTTTCATTTCATCCACCTTCTTTCCCGATCTCCATCGAGTCTCTACATTTTTATGTTTTCTTATTATATATTATGCATGTTGGTTTATGTCCGATTATACAATATTTTTTCACACTACACTTTGTGTCGTCATGCCACCAATGTCACAAAATATGTTCTGCATCAAACATGCCTAGAACATCCTTTAAGAAGTGAAAGAAGACTTGATTTAAAAATATTCTGGAAAGCTTGTCAAAAAACCTGTTTTACAAGCCCAATGCGCACTGCACCGCTACTAACTGTTTACACAATTTTATGTCTTAAATTGTTCAACATAAATTATCAACTAAGGTTTATAATCTGATGAAGTGTGGTGTAGTATATGTACTTAGTTAGCCTTTTTCTTACTTCATTGTCTGTATTTTTATGTTGTTTCGGGAGATTTTGTTCTTTATGTATAAATGTTAATCTAAGAAATAAAGACTATGTAAGGAATTAACTGAATCTAGTGAAGTTTAAAATGTGTAAAACTAACTTTGAAAGAAGGAATAAAAGGAAGTGTTCCTAAGTTAAACTAGTTTGCATAAAAATGAATAAAAAAATATTGAATGGTCAGAATCTCATCTAAAAATAGAGTGTCTTCTTTAATGACTTCTAATTTAATGTTAGTCCTATTCCATGAATATGAGTCTTATAAATGAAAATTAATATTACAATGCTACTCAAGATGAAAACAAATTCAAAGGAAAACAAATAATGTATGTTCAATCACTCCATCATTCAATATGGAAGTATGGTGTAATCACCCTCTTGAAATGATGTACAAGCAACCGATTATACTTTAGCTTGAAAATTTAAGTCTAGGAAAGCAATTAAAGCATGTAAAGGAAAACAACTAAGGTATGTTCAATCACTCCAGCATTCAATATGGAAGTATGATATAATCACCCTCTTGAAATGGTGTGCAAGAAACCGATTATACTTTAGTTTTGAAACTTTAGAAAAGCATGTAAAGGAAAACTCAATAACTGCATAGGTTAGACATTCGAGAACCCAATTTGGAAGTATGACAAGCCACCTTCTTGGCCTGATCTTTTGGAACACCCAATTATACAATTGACTAAGTATATTAATCTAGAAAACAATGTAAAAGCATGTAAAATCGAAGCTCAATGATTGCATACATTGAACATTCAAGCACCCAATTTGGAAGTATGACAAGTCACCTTCTTGGCCTGATCTTTAAGAACATCCAATTATACAATGAACTAAGGATTTGATCTAGGATAGTAAATAACAGAACATTAAAGGAAAATAAACAACTATGAGCTCTATGGCCTCAAACTTAATCCAATTGGAAAATAGATGAATCTACCTTCTTGAGTTGTTTTAGGAAAGAAAATATTATACAGTCATTCTATCATTGATGCTAAGAAAACATTAATGACTTAATTCTATGATACTAGTTTAAAAGTTGCAACAAAATATTTATCTACTCTGGAAATTGACAAAACAAAGCAAAGAATTAAACTAAACCAATTAACGAAAAAATATCCTCCTTTGTAGGGGCCCTCTGCGACAGAATTGGTCGAGATCCTAGCTGATTATATGCGCATTAAGAAGATACTGGAACCATGAAAACGATCCTTGTATTATGAAAGGAACAGAGTTTTAAAGAAATACATAGTGTTTCAGAAATCACCACTGCCTCTTGGTCATTGCATATCAGGTATTTAAATAAAATAAAACGTAATTCTGATGATCCAGTTATGCCTATAGATGGCTATTCTAACCAAAACATCGAATTTGATTCTAACTCATTAACACTTGATTCTCTACGTCAGATAAAATCAAGAGTTCTTCACTCTCAGCTTATGTCCTTTGACCGGACTTTGACCACGATCACAACCATCCTTTTCTGTCGATTTTGATCGAGTATATAGGAAGAAATCCATGTGCGAATCATTCTGGAGATTCCAATGTGGCTCATTCCTCTATTTTCTCCTTGGAACCTGTCAAACCACAAAATTAGCTGTGGAACCAACGATTAGCTGTAGAATAGGGTGCATTCTATAGATAAGTTACAAAAATCCATTCAAATAACAAGAACATCAGAATATAACATAGAAATAATTCAAACTCATTCCTTGAAATCAAACATGACATTTATGATTGATTGCAGTGTATGGAATTATGAGAAAGTAAGAAAAAAGGATGATAAAGGATGTCAGAGAAAGGACAATTCTGAGGTTCAACATACCCCCACTAAGAGGTCATTACATGTCCTCATGAAATTTACCAAAAATGTGAACTTTCCTTTCCTACTACATTTGTTCAGACACTTCTGCTAATACATCCAGTTTTATCCTTTTTCTTTTCTTTGATGTGATTTCCATCTTGGGCTTTCTCATAAGGAGCTTGTATTTGAGATTTATGACTGCCTTCTTTAGTGATTTATTATTTCTTTTTAACTTCCCGTTATTTTTTTACCATATTCCTAAGTTCAGGATGGTATTATCACTAATCACTTTCTCCAATTTGTTCTGCTACTTCAAAGCTTCATTCTCATGTTTCATATGCCTATTCAATATCTCTAGTTCATAGATTTCCTTTTTAAAAGTATCAACTAGAGGTTCTTGTGGATTGATAGGAGGTTCTAGATTTATTGTTGCATTTTTCTTCTCTAGTGACTCTATGTAATCATATATGTCTTGTTGTACTGGGTCTATGCCTGGAGATCTTTTGTTGGGACTACCTTCAAAATTATGTACATGAGAATTTTCAGGGCTATGTAGAGGAGAAATATTGATAGGAGATGGTATTGGAGGTTCTTCCTCTAAATTTACAAACTCTGTCTTCTTCCTTCTACATTTTCTAGTATTGTCTTCTTTAGGCTGCTCTGGTACATCTTGGAAATAGTTTTTGATAAGAAAGTTCTCCCAAGAATATGCTATACTTTTCAAATTAAATTCAAGAAGTATTTTTACCAACCCATGATGGTGCATAGTGTTATCTATAAACTGTATTCTATTCTGTACATTTGTAGAAATTATTTTAAAGCTACTCAGTAAAAATAAGGGAAGATTTATTTCACCATCCTCTATGAAATTCATCAACAATCGAATATGATACACATACATGCTGCCAAATCTGCCTTCACAGGTGATAAATTTCTGCATAATTAGAAGCATGTTCCTCCATTTGTTCTTGAGTGCTGAGCTAGGAATACCCTTTCCGAAAACAGAACTATTCATACCTGGATTTTTGAGGAAAACCTTCCATGATTCACTGTGAAATTTTTTTTTTTTGAACCACCTTTCGCCAACCCTTGGGAGCTCTGTGGTTTCAGCTATGAATGCCTCAGTTACTGAGAACTTGATGTCTCATATTTCAAATTTTGTCCCATCAAAATACCTCGCAAAATATTTAGTGATATCTTTGGAAAATTCATCAAAATTTTCTATAAAATTGAGACATTTAGCTTTTTGCAACCTCTCCCTGATCTGAGGATATCACTCCATATATTTTGTTCCCACTGGTTCTGATCTGACTATCAAACCCATGCCTTTTTTGTGAAGATTCTAGACTTCAGAATTATCCTTCTCCATTATGAATTGAATTGGATTATGAATCTGATGAAGGACGTTGAGGGTTTGTAGGAATGAGTGAGTGAGATGGATTGGGTTTTTGAAGAAACATAGATGGATATGTTACGACAACAAGTCATGACTGTTAATCATAAATGGGGGAGTCCATTATGGATTGTTATGAAACATAATGCGGATGATGTGGCCAATATATGACATGATAGGAGTCCCAATCAAATGAAATGATGATATGTCAAGGTAGCATATGCTTATCTACGTTATACATGCTAATGTTTTGACCTTGTTATTAAAATGATTTTTTGCAACTTTACCTTTAGAACTAACCTTTTGTTGTCATTTCTTTGGTGTTGATTCTTCAATTACCTTTTAACATGGTGGTCTTCAAATGTAGTCCTTCAATTTCCTGTATTCATCATTTTTTTTAGTAGGCTGTACAAATGTGTCAGTGCTATAGAATGGAATGTACTTGTAGAAATGGAATGTAGCTACAGAATGTGGAATCAACTACAAAATGGAATATCAGCTGCAGAATGGAATATATCTATAGAATAGAATGTAGTTTTGTACTACTTATTATTGGAGAAAATAAAGGAAACAAGGATTTCTGATTTATTTATTTATTTTAGAAATGGAATGGAAAATACAAGATGTCAGAATTTCTGATTTTCATCTTATATTTTTTGTATAAGGATGCCAAACATTGATTAGTTTTCGTACTAATAATTTTTTTTTTATGGATTATATATATATACATATATTAGGATAGGAAAAATAAAATCTAAGTTAAGGAAGAAGTAGGATTATTCTTCACTAACTTCATATTAATATTATCTTGGAAAATCTTGATAAAATCTTCTCTTTAAATTGGCTTATGATATACTTTCAATCGATGTCCATTCACAAGAAGAGGTACCTTTTCTTCATCAATTGTCCTTATCATGATTGCTTCATTGTCAAATAATTTTTCAATCTCATAAGGTCCAAGCCAATGAGTCTGAAAATTTCCTTGAAAGTCTTTGAACTTTGAATCGAACAAAAGTTCCCAATCCCTTGCTTGAAACTTTTTCTCCTTGATATATTAATCATGCCATTTGGACCTTTGTTGTTGAACTATACTGGTTCTTTGAACTACATCTTGCCTGATTTCATCAAGCTCATTAAGTTGCTCCAATCTATGCTTTTGAGCTTATGATAAATGAAGTCCCAATTGGACTGCCATCTTGAAGGTTTGAATCAGAAATTCTATAGCAAAAAAAACTTGTTTCCCATAAACATGTTCATAGGGAGTATGTCATGTTGTATTCCTCCATGTAGTTCCGTAGGCCCATAAGGCTTCAAGAAGCCTTTCTGCCCAATCTCTTTTATGTAGATGTATAGTCTTAGTGAGAATTACTTCAATCACTTTATTGGTAGACTCTACTTGACCATTTTTCTTGTGGATGATAAGGAGTCGATATTCTATGTTTGATATTGTAGTTTTCCACAAGATTTTCCACCAACTTGGATGTAAAATGTGATCCATTATCTATCACAATTTCTCTTGGAACACCAAAATGAGTGAATATATCCTCAAAAATAAATTTAAGTACAAAATTCTCATTAGCTAAAGGAAGTGCTTTAGGTTCTACCCATTTA
Source organism: Pinus albicaulis (assembly GCA_034641835.2). NCBI lineage: Eukaryota > Viridiplantae > Streptophyta > Pinopsida > Pinales > Pinaceae > Pinus > Pinus albicaulis. The sequence continues at coordinate 410,570,337 of CM076576.1, forward strand.
GTGACATAATTAGTACATACCAGGATATAATTATTTTGATTAGATGGTGGATTGATTGGTTCAACAAAATCCAAGGCCCATTTTTCAAATGGTTCGATGAGTACTTGAGGTTGTAATGGAATTTCATTTGAAGGAACATGTTTTCCCATTCTTTGATAGCTATCACACCTTTTGATATATTCTTTGTAATATTTAAATATGGATGGCCAATAATATCCTAAATGAAGGATTTTATAGGCCGTCTTCTTATCAGAAAAGTGTCCACCATATGGTTCATGATGACATGCTTTAAGAATCTCAGGAATTTCATCTTCTCGAACACACCTTCTGATAATGAGATTTGGACCTGTTTTATACAGTTCATCATTAATCCATGAGTAATTTTCACTTATTTGAATAATTATTCTTTTCTCTCTAGGCAACAAGTGTGAAGGTAACTTTCTTGTGACTAAGTAATTAGCAATATCTGCAAACCAAGGAAATTTAGTAGTTATTGCAAAAAGGTATTCATTAAGAAACTTATCCTCAACTGGAGTATCATTTTTGAAATTTTGAATTCTATACAAGAAATCAGTAACTTTGTTTTGTTTTCCAGGTCGTTCTAGAATGGTGACATTGAATTCTTGCAGGAGTAATAACCATCTTGTGACTCTGCCATTAGTAACATATTTATTCATTAAGTATCTAATTGCAAAGTGATATCTATGAAAAAAGGTTTCATAGCTGGTAATATAATGTCTAAATTTATTAATAGCATGAACAAAAACTAAGAATTATTTTTCAGATACATTATAATTTAACTAAGTGGGAGTCAAATTCTTTCTTTTGTAATAGATGTCATAGGGAATAAAATCATTTTATCCTAATACAGCTCCCAGAGCTATATCTGAAGCATATGTTGAAATATGAAAAGGTAATTTCCAATTTGGACCTCTTAAGATGGGTGCTTTAGAAATTTTTGTTTTTAAAGTTTCAAATGTCAATTGGCAATCAGGATTCCAACTGAATTCACAATCTTTGGTAAGTAACTTGAAGAGTGGGGATGCTATTTTTGTTAAATTTTCTATAAATATCCTATAATATCCTGTGAATCCTATAAAACTTCTAACATCCTTTTGACAACTTGGAATTGATAACTTGGAGATGAATTCAACTTTATATGTGTCAACTTTAATTCCATCTCCTGAAATGTGATTTCCTAAAACAATCCCTTCAGTAAACATCATAAAGCATTTTTCATGACTTAATGAAAGATTTGCCTCTTTACATCTTTTAAGAACCTTTTCCGAATTCTCTAAAGATCCTTCAAATGAATTCCCATAAAATATAAAATCATCCATATATACTTCTTGTAATATTCCTAAATTTTCACATGATAGTTGGAATATTCGAGTTATTAATTTTCTTAATTAATTAAGTAAATAAAAGGGTGGAGGGACCCATAATCCTCAAGGATGAATAATATCCACTTTTGATGTGTGAATGTGGATTAATTTAAGATAGATCCACATAATGGATTAGTGTAGTAGCTACTAATGTGAAAGGAGTGGAGATCATGTCTCATTAATGATATAGATCATAGAGGTAGAAGCAGTCAACTGAGATCATGGAGGGAACCTAATGTAAGATCATAGAGCATTCATGATGAAGTGACGGAGCAGGTAGTGCAATTAATGCACACAATATGGATAGGGTTCACATCACATGTAGAAATGATGGAGGACTTCGAGAGACAACGTAGTCAACCATGGAGGATTATGCCCACATGAACAACACAGTTTAGAGGTGGGTCAAGGCTTGGGAATGCTCACTTTGTATATAAAGGAGATGAAGGCAAGATTGGAGGTATGCTTCAGTTTACTATTTTATGATCTTTTTAGATCTATATTTTTCAGATGACATTTCCATGCACTCTTATGTTGTTTATATAAGTTTGCAGTGCTATTTAGCATAGGGTGTTCCCTAGCGGGAATCCCACCCTTACCCAAGAAGGAATTGTGTGCCTACCGTGAGAAGGTTATTCTGAGCTTTCATTCGTCATCATGCATTGGTACCACACCATTTCCACTCTCTGTAGAACACATACCTTTAGGAATTACACAATTTATGAAGATCAATTTGGGAGGAGGAGGCTGTCTTTAGTATTTCAGCTGGAGAACTGGTGAAGGATTATTCTTGACCTTGAGCTTCAATATCAGCATTCCCTGGGCTTCATTTCAGATCTGGCATCAGGCCAAACATTATTGACCTCATATTAGCAGTAGTCCCATCAAGGATTGCATAGTCCATCATTGTAGATCTACAGGAGGAAGGAAGTTCCTAGTATTTCAGCTAGGAATCTTGTGAGGGATCATCCCCTCACCTTGCCATCACTATTTCCATCAGCCTCGAGTTTATTGGAGAAAATTTCAGTAGGCATTGAGTCTCACCCTCTTGTACAATGCATTTTTCCCAGTAGCTGCATTTTCAGTTGTTGCATCTTGAAGGAGGAGGAAGAAGAGACAAGATCTCAAGCTTCTAGATTGGAGATATGAAGGAGGGATCAACCCTCAAAGCTTAGATTTTTTATAACATATTTCAGCCATATTTGAATTAGATCTAGCTTCAGATATACATAACCCAGTAGTCAAAGGATCAAACCCTAGGCAGGTGATTCTCCAAACTCATAGATCTGGAAAATCCTTTATGGGTTATCTTGGGTTCCCATCACATTGGCTAGATCTTGAATCTTGGCATCATCAGAGCTCTTGAGCTCCATAGATATGCATTTCCCTTTTCAGCAGCTATATGCACATCATCAACAGAAGGGACAGCGTAAAAGGCTCAGCTTATCTGTATATTATGTTGCTTCATGTAGCTCTCCAGTTACGCAGTGCTAGTTGTATCATGTTTACAAGGTCATTCTAGGCCACTCCTTTGGTTAGAGTAGCTCTATTTTTACACTGTTGTAACTGTAATCCATATCCAATGAATAAAATGGCTCAACTTATTTGTATATTTTGTTTCTGTCTTTAGATTTATTGTTTATCTTGTTGCATTTCTCAGATTGTGTTTGAGTATTACTTCATTCTCCCTTTTGGGATATTATAGTGGTATCAGAGCATGATCTTTGGCTTAACTTGTGGAAATTTTTGACAACATATGAAAAGCAGATAGTAGAGATCTACTATAATGGAGGAATAATTTTTTCTGCATCTTTCTTGAGAACTATGAATGGTCTCTCGATGGAGATAAACGAAATGAAGAAAGAAAGGAAAAGATAAACCTCAAGAAGGTTTCAGGATGAAGAAGGTCCCAGTACTTCTTAGTAGTAACAAAGAAGACTGGAGAATAATAGATCTCCTCATATATCTACTATGCCCACTTTCTTTGAAGAAGGTGAATGGTATAGGAATGAAAGAAGAAGAGAACCTGAGACTCATGAGACCCTCAGTCTATATCTAGAAGAATACAAGGCACAGTCTCTAGCATTCAAGGAGAATCTAACTCTCCAAAAATTCTTCAAAATCAAAGAAGAAAGAGGATCCTATAGCAGAAATATAAGAAAGAGGCACAATAGATTCTATCTGCCTAAATTTGATGGATCTTCCTCAAGCACTGTAAATTCTTGGAGGAAAGAGATAGATACATTTCTCAGGCTACATCCTGTAGCTAAAGGAGAGGTTGTTCAGATTGCAGCACTTCATCTTTATGGTGAAGAAAATGATTGGTGGTTGGGTCACTTGGAGCATGAAATGGTGACTAAATATTTAGATTTCTTTCACAATTTGAGAAAGAATTTTGATGGAAGAAAAGCATAGATGCTTCACAAAGAGACATTTCCTGAGAAGTCAAAGTTGGATGTCATTATTTTCACTCTAGACAAAGAGTCACTACATTCACCACTAGCTAAAAAGGTTCTTGTATCCAGAGAAGAGACACTTGCATCTTTGCAAGATAGTCTTGAGCTCTTGACATATAGAGTCCTGTGCATGATCCAGGATATGCATGAGGAAGAGGAGGTTGATTCCAGTGCTAGTACATTGATAGAAGAGCAACCATCACTCTTACTAGCAGTTGGAGATATCATTACACCGGAAGAGGAAACTCTTGTGATCTTGAAAAATGTTTCTGAATCTTAGTTGATCCAAGAACAACATGCTAATTTGAAGCAGCAACATATCACTATGCAGAGGGCCCTTGATCTAATCAAGGAGATGAAAAACTATCCCATTTTTTCATTATTAAACTACATTCAACCCTTTGAGTTGAAATGAGTAATTTCAGAATATGGGATGAGCATGATCCTATGTACAATGGTTGGTTATGAGATCAACATTGTGCCTTTCTTTGAGACAACATGTACATCATCTTGCAGATCTAAAACAATGTTAATGAGTAGCAGTGAGAAGAAGAGGACCCATTATTTATGGGAGCAATCATATGGCAGCTTCACTCATGAAGCAATGGAGAGAATATGATAGATGGTAGACATCTTGAGATGGGAAATATTTTCCCGTTTCAATATGAATCTTTCTCAGTGAGCATCCCATAGCTCAAAGAGGAACTTATACCTATAGCAGATCCAAAACCTTATTGGTTTTGGAGGGCCATTGATGAGAAGAAGGTCTCATTAAGAAATCTCATTGGAGGTGCACTTCAACATGTTATGGAGGGCAAAGTTATTCATCAGTTTGGAGAGAATGGTATTCTAAAAAGGGAGGATACAATGTTTATGCAAAACATCATTTATCATCCACGTTGGGATGAGTGGGTGAGGATGATAAGAAAGGGGTTGCATGACCACTTGCAGATATATGACATGGGCCAGCAAGAAGCTTGGATATGCTAGTTTCTCTTGGGTGAGTTTGCTTACTACCAAGAAGCTCCTATTTCTTTGATCCATGCCTTGAATAACACTAATGAAATGAAGAAGGAGGCATGGCTGTGTTGGCTGCTCTTGGGTGAGTATGGTTACCACCCAATAGCTGATATTTTCTTGACTCATTCCTTGTGTATCAATGATATGTGCAACAAATAAATGCATGTTCATTTCGGTTGTTCTTAAGAGTGTTTGGCCATCACATGACATCTTCTATGTCTATGTGTTTTGTATTGTGTAAAACTTGGCATGGTACTCTCATGATGTGTATTGATGGTGTTTGCTTTTATTGGGTTGATGTGACATCCCACATGTCTATCAGTATGTTTTTACTCCATGATACACATGAGGAGGTGAAAAGGCAACAATATCTCTTGTAGCTTTGGTTGCTTTTGGGGGATTTTGGCTTATCCATATGGCATGGTGGAGATGGAGGATGGAATCAAAATGCCCTACTACGGTGGTTACTATTGGGAGAATATGGTTTGACATCTTGGTCTACCCATATATCTCTATTTATTCTTTTGCATAATGTTGGAATGATGCTTGGATCCAACAAGGAAAACAGGGCTAAATATGAGGGCATGGAAATGCTCAATATACTTCATGAAACATGGGAGAATAAATGCTTTGTGTAATATTCCCAAATGGGAAAATCATGAATATAGTGCAAAATGTTGGAACAATAGTGTATAACATAATGTAAAATAAAGAAGCCAATATGGAGACCTTGTATTCATTATAACAACAAAAAAATATGCATAATAAATGGGCCATAAGATGTAAAATAAGAAATAATAAGCCTCCAATGGATAAAATCCCTCAAAAGAGGTGTTGCTACTATATATAAAGAGCCAGAAGGCTACTACAGTGTTGTTTAAAGGACACTGCTATAGAAAATGATTACACAACAGATCTGAATCAAAGCCCTAGGGCTGAAGATTCACTGTAATAAGTAGATCTAGAAAGTGTGGATGATCTGATATAAGAAATAGTGCAGCCTCCTCCAATTGATCTCCTAGATGAAAGGAAGATCCCCTTCACTAGCAAGCCTTCTCTCCAAATGGTGTGCCAAAACCACCCTGCAACGCCTCCCACAAAATAATGCAGATATGAAATAAAATTCTCTGTAGGGGCAGATAAATCAATGGCCTGAAGCCAAGATATGAAAATAAGAACAAGGTCCTTCCTTAATATCCTTCTAATGGAAAGGAAGCCTTCTCCTCTGAAAATAAGTAATGAAATGACCCAAAGATGGTCTCCACTACTAAAACCTGCAAAAAAACTCAACCCTCAACAGGATTTGCACTATAAATGAAAGATGAAGCTTGGCCTTAAGCTTGAAAGTGGACAATGTAGTACAAGACCCTTCCAAGAGATTCTCAATGGAAGAGGTGGGATTCCCGATCAGGAACACCCAATGCTAAACAACACTCAATATCAACTAAACAGCTACAGAAAGATATATGTCTAAATAGACCATATATTCAGAAATATAAAATACATAAACACAATAAATATGGCTGCCATCCTATTCCTTTTATAATATATGAGCTTCCAAAACCTAAGCCCCATTCATTTATGACCCTACTTCCATGCAAATCATCTCCATCTAAAACTGCGTTGTCTTTCATTGATGGCCACTCCTCCTTGACAGCATTGTTGATTTGGTCAAACTTGACCCAGTCAAGGTGTTCCAACCCCTTTTCACAGTTAATGGTGCTCAATTAAGCTGCCAAGATCTATCCTTTTCACATTGGCATTGACTTATTCATTATTAAGGAGAATTATCGACCTCCATTTTCCTCTTATTCATTAAACAAGGCAGCAAAACAAAATTTAATATTCCAAGTAGCTCATGGCTAATTGGGAATATTACATTTTGTGAGATGGGACTTTTCGTTTATGGGAAGAACCATTTTATTTTATGTATCTCATGTATTGATGATGATGTTGGATAGCATATGTTTGTCACTTGGCACTTATTGGAGAAAGAAGGGAATCTAACTATACAGTTTGAGGTCATTCTATGCATTCTTGACAGAAAACTTTGGAACCAAACATGCATAACACATTGCAAAAAATGAAGGATGCCTTCCTTATGTGGATTCCATTTGGAGGGAAATGGATGGATTTGCATCTACTTTTGCAGTTTCTTGAGGACACGCAACATTTTTCCAGGGAGGACTGTAATATTCCTAAATTTTCACATGATATTTGGAATATTATACTTCTTAATTTTCTTAATTAAGTAAGTAAATAAAGGGGTGGAGGGACCCATAATCATCAAGGATGAATAAAATCCACTTTTGATGTGTGAATGTGGATTAATTTAACATAGATGTACATAACGGAATAGTGGAGAAACTACTAATGTGAAAGGAGTGGAGATCATGTCTCATTAATGAGATAGATTATAGAGGTTGAAGCAGTCAACTGATCATGGAGGGAACCTAATTTAAGATCATAGAGCATTCATGATGAATTGATGGAGGAAGTAGTGCAATTAATGTACACATGATGGAGAGGGTGGACATTTCATGTAGATATGATGGAGGACTTGGAGAGACAATGCAGTCAACCATGGAGGATTATGTCCACACGAACAACACAGTTTAGAGGTGGGCCAGGGCTTTGGAAGGCTCACTTTGTATATAAAGGAGATGAATGTAAGCTTGGAGGTATGCTTTAGTTTATGATTTGATGATATGTTTAGATCTAGATTTGTCAAGTGACATTTACATGCACTCTCATGTTGTTTAGCTAAGTTTGCAGTGTTGCTTTGCACAGGGTGTTCCTGAGCAGGAATCCCACCCTTACCCAAGAAGGACTTGTGTGCCTACCCTAGGAAGGTAATTCTAAGCTTCCATTCATCATCAGTCATTGGTTCCAAACAATTTCCACTCTCTGTAAAACACATGCCTTCAGGAATTACGCAATTTATGAAGATCGATTTGGGAGGAGGAGGTTGTCTTCAGTATTTCAGTTGAAGAACCGATGAAGGATTATTCCTGTCACCATGAGCTTCAATATTAGCATTCCCAGGGCTTCATTTTAGTAACATTCCCATCAAGGATTGTGTAGTCCATCATTGTAGATCTAGGGGAGGAAGGAAGTTCCTGGTATCTCAGCTAGGAATCCTATGAGGGATCATCCCCTCACATTGCCATCACTGTTTCCATCATCCTGGAGCTTATTGCAGCACATTTTAGTAGGAATTGAGTCTCTCCCTATTGTACAACACTATTTTCCCAGCAGCTGCATTTTCAGTTGCTGCATCTTGAAGGAGGAGGAAGAAGAGACAAGATCTCAAGCTTCTAGCTTGGAGATCTGAAGGAGGGATCAACCCTCAATGCTTGGATTTGTTTGTATAACATATTTCAGCCATCCTCGGATCAGATCTAGCTTCATATCTGCATAACCCAACAGTCAAAGGATCAAACCCTAGGAGGGTGATTTTCCAAACTCATAGATCTAGAAAATCATTTCTGGGTTATCTTGGGTTCCCATCACATTGGCTAGATCTTGAATCTTGGCATCATCAGAGCTCCTGAGCTCCATATATCTACATTTCCCTTTTGACAGCTATATGCACATCATAAAAAAAAGGGATAGTGCATTATTTCTTCCTGTAGCTCTCCAGTTACGCAGTGCTAGTTGTAGCATGTTTGCAGGGTCGTTCTAGGCCACTCCTTTGGCTAGAGTACCTCTATTTTTACACTGTTGTAACTGTAATCCATATCCAATGAATAAAATGGCTCATTTTATCTATATATTTTGTTGTTTTCTTTAGATTTATTGTTTATCTTGCTGCAATTCTCATATTTTGTTTGAGTATTACTTCATTCTCCCTTTTGGGATATTACACTTCTACACAATCATGTATTAGATTAGAAAAAATTCCTAGTTTCACCCTTTGGAATGTTGCAAGTGCATTGCACAATCCAAAAGGAAGTACTCGGTAGGCATAAGTTCCGCATGGAAAATTTAATGTGGTTTTGCCTTAGTCTTCAGGTGCTACCTAAATCTGATTGTAACCACTAAAACCATCCAAGAATGAGAAATACTTTTTAGCTACTAATGTATCCAATTCTTGATCTATAAAAGGTAAAAGAAAATTATCTTTTAGGATGGATTTATTCAACTATTGATTTTCAATGCATACCCTCCACTTACCATTATTTTTTGGTACAATCACTAAAGGGGAAACCCACTGACTATCTGAAATTGGGTAAATGGAGTTCACATTCAACAACTTTTTCATTTCTTCTTTCACAATTTCCCTAAGATTTGGATTCATCCTTCTTTGAGTTTGTCTGATAGGTTTACAATTTTCCTCAATGTAGATTTGATGTATACAAGTCTTATGACTAATTCCTTTCATGTTAGTGTACTCCCATGCATATGCAGAAGAATGAAGTTGTAATGTTTTGATTAAAATTTCCCGTTTTAATCTTTCCAAGTTTTTGTTTATGTTCAAATATTTCCCTGGAAAGATTTCAACTGTAGAGCTACCAAATTCTTCCATAGAATATAGAAACATCTGCCTGGATGACAAATATTCAATATTGCATTGTTCCTGAAATTGATCATGTTCATATTCTGAATATGTGTCAAAGTTTTATATTGAATTTAAGATTTGACTATCTTCACTAATGCTTGAAATAGTAAAGAGAGGTTGTATATCATTGTCATCATCAATCCATTCTTCATCTTCTAACTCCGTGATTTTTTTTTCTGGAGGATATAGAGTAAATTTATTTGTTGAGTTACCATCAGAGATGTACATATCACTAGATCTACAACTAATGAAAGCATCACTGTAGCCAACCAAGGTCTTACTAATATTAGTGGATGTCCTCCTAGATTGTTCTTAGGATTTAAGATCACAAAATTAACAAGATACTCCCAAGAGTCTAAGGATACTGAAATATCTTCTCATACACCATCTGGTTTGATTACAGATCTCTCTTCTAATTAGTAATGTAGGTGTATACAAAAGGTTAGGAATTTTGAGTTGTTCCATGGTTTGTTTGCTCATGATGTTTATAGTTGCTCCTAAATCAATCAATGTATTTGGAATTTCAACAGCATTGATATGTGTTTTTACAACAGGACTTCCTGGATTTAAATGATCTTGTATGGTAATTTTTCCCATCATTATGTTTGCAATTTTTCCTACCAGTTGAATTCTTTTTATTTCTTTTGTTTTTCTTCCTGGTTTATTCACGCGCACCTCTTTTATTGTTTTGTCTAGAATTTTCATTTCTTTAATGGCCTGTAATAAAGGAATTTTGATATAGGAATTTTTCAATTCATCTATAAAATCATAATTGAGCAACATGATATGCTTTTCTACCCCTTTATCAACATGTAATCTTTCAGGAAAAGGACAGTTAGAAGTAAGTATTGATGGTTGCTCTATGATAGGGGTTGAGTTTATTTGTTCCTTTTTTTGTCATTTTCAGAACTTAGGTTTTGAAGCGACGTTCCTTCCTCAAATCTTTTATATGGCTGTAGAGAATCTTCCTCAAAATTATCTTGTTCTTGAATAACTACAGAAGGATTTTTATTTTTGAGTATCCTACCGGATCTAAGTTGGACATCATTAAGATCTAGTGGAGTAATCATGTAGGTTGGAAATTTTTGTCCTTCTATCATGTAACTATTTTGAGGATTTTTATTCTTGGGGTTTGGTAATGGTTGGGAAGGTAGTTTATTTGGTCTTTGTGGGAATGGTAATGAAAGTTGTGGATTTTGGTTTAGGAGTTGGGGTTGTTGATTTTGTTGAATATTTTGTTGGGGGGGATAGTTTGGATATGATGGAGGATATTGGTAGTATTGAGAGTATCTACCATAGGGATTTTGCATTCCTTGTGCCCAAGATTGAGATTGAGGCCAATGTTTTTGCCAAGAATAGCAATTTTTTTTGGGGATTGAGTGTACATTTGATTGTTAAAGCCTCGAGTTTGTGGCCCCTATCATGGTCTTCTAGAGACAAAGCAAAGAGATTCTGTTGGATTTGAAGTTGTTTCTTCTTGAAAAATAGCCTTAAGACCTAGAATTGAAGGGCAACTCTTAGTTTCATGATTTTATGAACAAATCAGACAGGTCTCTATGACTTTTGGATCAAGAGGACATTCTCTTAAAGCATGCTTCTTTTTACATTTAGGAGAGAAAATAGCTAAAGCATCAGTGTCGGCCTTCTGCTTGTTTTCCAATTTAAGGGTGTATATTTGTTCACTAAGACTCCCTAATATATATGTTTTAAATTCATCAAGCATATTTCCAATTTCTGCTCTACTTAATGTTCCATTTTTAGATCTGTTCACTTTAGCAAGAGAAGGATCTCTTGGACTTTTCCATTTTTTTCTTTTCCCCTTGAGAGATGAATACATAATTCAGCAATGTCAAGTAATGGGAGTTGAGAGATATCTTCCTTCCCCATCATGTTGAGGATATATATTCACTCATCTCTAATGGCTTTTAATAAAAGATCTTTTAAAGTCTCTTGATCTAAATTATCCATTTTAGCTCTTTTTATTTTATAATTGAATCTTTCAATTAAATCCTCCAAATTCTCATTCTCTTTTTGCATCATTTTGAATACTTCATCCTTATGATTAATGGGTATGCAATAATCCAAATATCTTTCTAAAAATTATTTCTTCATGTCATTCCATTCCTAATAGATTGTGTGACTAAACCCATGAACCATTTTAAAGCTACTCCTTTCAATGTTGAAGGAATAAACTTAAGTTTCTGAGATTCTTGTAAATAATCATAAGTTCTACACAAAAATTAAAATTCAAACAAAAAGGTTTCAAGATCTTCACTTTTTAATCCACGGAAATTTGGAAGGAAAGAAGACGAGATATTTTTCATTGTGTAATTTGTATCTCCATCAATTATAAGAAATACAAAAGAGCTATCAATTCCCCTATTTCTTCTATTTTCTTCACCTTTTCTACCTCCTCCTACATTCCCTCCACCTCTTCCTCCAAATAGTAGATTTTCTCCATTTAGAACTTCTCCTTCTCCTTCTCCTCCTTCTCCTCTTCTTTCCATTATGGATTCTTCAGAGCTAATATAATGTTCAATATGTAAGGTTAATTTCTCTTCCTATGGTTCTTTTATTAATGGAATGTTGAAGAAAGCTTCTTCTTCTTCTTCTCCACTAGGAATTTCTAACTCTTCAGCTAAAATATGTTCCCTTGTAGAGGTGAAAAAGGTTACTCCTTCTATTGGAGATCTAGGATCTTCTTCCTCTAATACTGACTCAGTGGATGAAGTAGGAGATCCTCCTAATTGGAATTTTTTCTTGAATACTTCAGGAAGTCTATGTCTACTGAAGTATGGAATATGAGTTTGAGATGGTAGTGTATCACTACGTGGTCTAGCTGGAGTGAGTGGTGTTGTAGGAATTAAACTTCTGCCTCTAGCTACGAATCTACCCCTAGAATCTCTTTCCCTATACATATCATTTTTTTTTTATGTAAGAAATGAGGCTACATAATTACACTTCCCCGGCAACGGCGCCAAAATGTTTAGGAAATTTAATGTCTTAAATTTTTCAACATAAATTATCAACCGAGGTTTGTAATCTGCTAAAGTGTGGTGCACTATATGTGCTTAGTTAACCTTTTTCTTACTTCATTGTATGTATTTTTATGTTGTTTTCGGGAATTTTGTTCTTTATGTCTAAATGTTAATCTAAGAAATGAAGACTATGAAAGGAATTAATTGAATCTAGTGAAGTTTAAATGTGTAAAACTAACTTTGAAAGAAGGAAGAAAAGGAATTGTTCTTAAGTTAAACTAATTTTTATAAAAATGAATCCAAAACTATTGAATTGTTAGAATCTGATATGAAAACAGAGTGTCTATTCTAATGACTTCTAATTTAATGTTAGTCCTATTCCATGGATATGAATCTTATAACTGAAAATTAAAATTGCAATGCTAATCTAGATGAAAACAGTTTCAAAGGAAAACAACTAATGTATTTTCAATCACTCCACCATTCAATATGGAAGTATGATGCAATCACCCTCTTGAAATGATGTACAAGAAACTGATTATACTTTAGTTTTGAAAATTTAAGTCTATGAAAGCAATTAAAGCATGTAAAGGAAAACAAATAAGGTATGTTCAATCACTCCAGCATTCAATATGGAAGTATGATATAATCACCCTCTTGAAATGATGTACAAGCAACTGATTATACTTTAGTTTTGAAAGTTTAGAAAAGAAATTAAATAATGTAAAGGAAAAATCAATAATTGCATAGGTTAGACATTCGAGCACCCAATTTGGAAGTATGCCAAGTCACCTTCTTGGCCTGATATTTTGAAAAACCTAATTATACAATTGAATGAGGATCTTAATCTAGAAAAAAATTTAAAAGCATGTAAAAGAAAAGCTTGATTATTGCATAGGTTGAAGATTACAGCACCCAATTTGGAAGTATGACAAGTCACCTTCTTGGCTTGATCTTTAGGAACATCCAATTATACAATTGTTGTCTTGAAGGGTCCTAACCCAGGTTCAGAGGTTAAGGTTTGCCAAAAAGCCCATATACTATTGGCCCTTTCGGCAATTACATACTTGCGCAGACCAAGGTCTCACCCGAAGTAGTATGGGAGGGTGCTGGAACCAGGTTTCCGCACCCTAGGAGAGAGTAGGTAATCAAGGCATATTTGTGTTCACAACCTATCGGATTCACACAGAATAGGTCTATTCGCGGGTTATTTAATAGTATAATCTACGGTTAATCATAACAGAGCTATTACCATGCACAGATCTAGTTAGTACCTTTCCATCCACGTGCGTATCAATAATTACTAGCACATAATATCATAAACGCATCTATAACATATCACAACTATACTTTATACCATAACGCAGATACATTCGCAACATAAGAAAAATAGCGTAGATGTATTCGTAGCATCAAATAGATTCCAAAGATTCGCATCAACGGTAACACATTAGATCCAGATAACACAAAGGTATTCCACTATATCCACCTATATTAGCATCAAAAAACCCAGTTACAACCCAAAACACAGCTTGTGCACACAACCACCAGGGTCCCCACACAGCAGGACTAAGGATCTCTGTGCAGACAGCCAGGATGAGTCCTTACCCAAAACAACCCAAAACAAATATAACAGTTTGCATGTAGCATCCGTCTCAATTCATGCCTACCTCTAGACTCCAACTATTCATCTATTTATATCAACATGGCCTAGCTATCCCATGGTCTGCAAACCATGGTTTGTGGACCCTAGGTCTACCCTTTGATGCATTACAAAACATTAGGGCTTTGATCCACCCAAAAACCCCTATGCAATACTAATTAATACAAAAATATACAAAATTCGCAGCTTAGGGAGCCCCATTCCAACAGGCCCCTAACAAAATCTTGTGACTCGTCCTGAGTCACTGTGGCCATGGGGTCTCCACCTGCACCTACAGTAGCCTGATTTCCCCAACCAGTGGGGGTAGTAATCCTTCACTTTGCGTAGCAGCGTTCTGAGAAAAATCCACCAACTTCTGTAAATTTGGGCCTTATGTAGCAGCGGTGACGCTCTTTGAAGTCTGGTTCAGTTGCAACGTCTTGAGAGAGCTTGAGGGCTTCATCATCCCAAGGCTTAAGGTGGTCACTAAGAGCCTTCTTTTTTTGGTGAAGGTCATTTATTTCATCCCAAAGGGTGTGACTAGTATGCAGTCGTGCCAATGATTGAGAAGGGATCAGAGTAGGCATAGTGGCTTCCAGCTACTCAAATGATTCTTCCTTCTGGCATAGCTCCTAGTTTATTTCATGCAGGAGAGGGTCACACTGCACCTTGGTCCATAACTGCATAGTTGTTTCCAACAGCTCGGAACCCTGAGCGATCTGAATTTTAATGACATTAGTAGCCTCTGTAAGAAGCACAACTCACTGGGCTCTTACCTCTGGTGGCATCTTCGGTTGCAACTTGGCCTGCAAGGCTGCAATTTTCCATTCCATATCTATTTTAACTGCTTGGATATCAGTCCTCGAAGCCTTGAGTGCTGCAAAAAGCTCCTCAACCTTGGCTTGGGGACTGGTCGAGGCCGGGATATCTTCAGTAATATCTACGCAGAACTGACTGATAAGGCGTACCAATTTTGTCTAATGCACAATAGTGAGGGTACATGCAGCCTGCACTTGGGATACCTCAGCGATTTTCTCCTCAATTTTCTACTTAGCTATACTAAGCTGCTGGTGCACGCGATGGTCTTTGTATTGAATTTCATCGAACAGGGAGGCATGGAGGACCTGCAATGATTCATGTGTCAACCTGGCTAGATCGAGTTGTACCTCTGCACAGGATTGGGCTTGTGCTCCCAAGTCGGGTGGAATCATCACGAGGGCTACGCCTGCCAAGGGACAAAGGTGGCTTTCCACTGTAACGAGTGTTGCACTGCTGGTTGCTAAGGGCAGTCGTGCCTGAATCATACTTGTTTGTAGTGTGTCAATTTTTAGCTGCAGAGTTTAGAGCTCAGCCTAGAGCGTAGTGACCATGGCCTTTTTCTTCTCTTATAGAGTCATCCATTTATCTTCTGCAGCAAGGGTGACTACGTCCACAATCTTCTCTAGGTCATCTTCGGTCAAAGTGACTCCTGCATCCCGTTCTGGCGGGATGGCTCGCTGCTTCTTTTGTGGTCCCTTAATAGGGTCACCAGTCCATTTTGTACCCCGAGAGGAGTCAGAACCTCCCGCATCTAGACCTTCTACACCTGGATCCTACTGTGAACCCTTCTGTGATGCTGGTTCCATACCCTGCTCTGCTGTGAACCCTTTTGCAATTTTGGGTCTGCTTCCTTCCCCATACCCTTGCCTTATCCTCTGGTTTCTTTGGTAGTGTCAGGCAGGGTGACCTTTGTAGTGCTCATCCTTGTAGTGCCCTTCGCACCCGATTTGAACCAAATCTTCCATTGTGGAGGCCACGTCACGATTAGGCAGTCAATGTCCTCATATGCAACCATGTATGGGAGTGAGACCCATGCTGGATCTTTGCAGCCTCTGATTTTGATGTTATGCATAGTTACCTAAAACACTGCGATGCTCTTGTATTTTTCATACACTGCAGGTGACAAGCGTAGCCAGGAATTGATTGATGCTACAAGTCCACTCTAAAAGAGGACCCAAAAGGCTTTGTTATCCTCAATACGTTGTGCATCCTTGGAGTCCCAAAAATTCGCGTATCGCGCCCATTCACACATATTGGGTGTGATCTCAGGGAGGACCGAATCTTTTAGGGCTTTCCATGTGACGAACATAATGAGAAGCAACAGCCAGGAGTAACAAAATGCGTGCCCCTGGTCCTAGGCTTCACGTACATTTCCCAGAAATTCATTGCACAAATATTGGGCCCAATTGAAGCAAACCTCCTTTTCGCATCGGCCTGCCAGCTGAATTACATATGCAGGGATGGTGGCAGCCTAGCATTTGAACATCAGCTTGCACGCTAGCAACAAGGTACCCATCTGCGTACCAAGGTCATTGATGGTGTTGATCATAAAACCATGAGTGTTCCGCTCCACACGGTAATCCTCGCGCACCTTTTCGGTGATCTTTTGCTCATACTTTTTTCCAACACGCAACATAGGGATGGTCCATCTATGGGGAGGCTAGTAATTTGGTGGATAAACACGGCATCAATGGGGATTTTATCCTAGATCCACAAGTTTCTATCATGGACTAGGGCAAGCAGCTGGTGCACAAGTCGGTCTGCAATATTGTAGTGGAAAAAATGAAGCATTCTTAGCAGGTTTAAGAGCCAGGAACTAGCCAAGTTGTGCACCCATTGCATGGGGACTATATTTATCCCATCGTCTTCCAATACCCTTTTGAGGTATATCTCGGGTGCTCGCTCAGGGAAGGCCTCCAAATTGGCAAGGTCATGGTCATCGAATTTTACCTCATGGAGTTTTCCAAAGGCTTCGCAAATGATGGGGCCCTCACCCACAGTCAGCGGCATCTTCAGATAGGTGCACAAGCCATCAAGATTCTTCGGTGTGCGTGTCGAACGCCTGCGGGGCCAAACAAAGGGTGGTATCCAATTGATTGGTTCATCTATCGGGGTCTTTTCCTGAGCAGACAGAGGTCTCTTTACTTGGTTGGGCGTACTCGTCTGGGTTGTCGTCCGCAGGGATTTCACATTTCGAGGAGAGGTTTGGGGCTTTACCCCAGCTCATTTCACAGGTTTCCCTAACCCTTGCGCTTTTTCTTTCCCCTTCTGATTTCCCTTGCTTGGCGTAGACATAACCTCCTCGACTTCGAGGTGGACTTCCAGTACTTCCTTAGATTCTTACTCTGTCGAGACCATTGTCTGTGAGGACTCAGCAGGGTTGGTTACTGTCATTCTGGCATGGAAAATGAACTCAGGGTTGCTACTATCAGAGGTTGTAGGATGCCCAGACATTAACGAAGTACAATAAGCACAGACTTTCTCAAGGCGAAAACTTGCAAAGCAGAAACTATTCAGGAGATACGGAACCCTCTTCTGAGTTGTACCTCTATTTTTATAGCCGCTAGGGTCAATCAATGTGTGGATGCAGCTCCTTAGAAACTTACCATCATGTAAATGGTAAAAAATCTTCGGAAATCACCTCATTAAATGCTAGCCACCCACTCCTTTCACCAGTAAAATTTTCTTTTTACCTAGTTTTATTGTTCCAATAGCTAGTTTTCGCACCTCCTATGTGCCCAACGCACCGCTATGCTCCTAGCACACCCCTACACTCCCAACGTACCTCCTGTGCCCCCAGTGCAGCCCTGCGCTCCCATCACACCTCCTGTACTCCCAACACACCCCTCTATTCCCAACGCACTCCCACAGTCTTCCAGACCTGCGACCATCCCCTGCACGTACTTCACCTCATACAGCCTCTCCAACCATATATTCATTTGATCCTGTATGGTTTGACCTGGATACCATTGACATATCCTTGTACCATATCACCTCACAGGGTGGCTAACCGGACAGCTCCGCCATCATTTTTTTCCTTTACCATATAGGGACCTAGTCAGTGCTAACAGAACTTCCCTGGGTGCTTCGAAAAATGGCTATCATAGAGGAGGACCAATTCTCCCTTCGAGAAAATATTTTGCCGAATATGTCTGTCATGCCATGCTTTTTCTCGGGCCTTTTGAAGTTTCTATTGGAAATTAGCAATGAATCGATCTTCCTCCAAAGATACAAGCTGCGCTAAACATTCCTCCATGATATCCGGTACTACCATATTCGTAAAGGCTGTGATATGCAATCTAAGAACAATATACTCCATTGGCATGATGGCTTCCTTTCCATAGACCATCCAGAATGGTGTCTTTCCTGTCAGTTTCTTGCATGTGGTCTGATAGGCCCAAAGGACTGATGGAACGCGCACGTCCCAGTTACCACGATTGGCCTTGCAGACCTTAGTTAGTGCCTACTCCAAGATTTTGTTGAAAGCTTTGACAACTCCATTTTTCTGTGGATGATATGGGGTGTTTTTCACATGGTGGATGAGAAATTCTTCAGTCAATGCTTCTATGGATGCATTAACAAAATATGTACGTTTGTCGCTCATCAAGATCTTTGGGTAGCCAAACTAAGTCAGAATATGCTCAAAATGAAGTGAGCAGCGATATATGTAGTGAAATCCTTCACAGCTTCTGCTTCAGCCCATCGAGTCACATAATCAGTCGCAGTGATGATGTAGCATGCACCTGTCTTCTTCCCTGGTGGATTGATGGGTCCAACAAAGTCAATGGCCCATTTTTCGAACGCATGCAAGGCCATCTGCGACTATAATGGCATTTCATCTCTGCGTGATGGTCTTCCCATCCTTTGGAAAGTGTCATATGATCTACAATAATCATGAGAGTCACTATGCAGCTTAGGCCACCATAGCCCGACTCGTAGGATCTTCTACGTTGATGCCTTTCCTGCGTAGTGACCTCCTGCTATGCCCTCATGAGCTTTTGCTAAGATGGTGTGCTGCTCATGCTCCAAGATGTATCTTCAAAACACTTCGTTAGCTCCCAGCTTATACAGGTGACTTGCAATAATGGTAAAATCTATTGCGCGGGTTACCAACTCTTTCTGTTGTTGTACTGAATACTCTGCAGGTGTCATCCCCATAGTCAAGAAGTGAATGATGTCGGTGAAGTACGCATCCATTACCTTAATAGTGAAGAGTTGTGCCTTTGGTAGTCCTTCCTCTAGGTTGGTCAGCTCTTCCCCATTTTCGATATGGGATAGGTGATTCGGCCCAACATTCAACTTTCCCAGCTTTACTATGATCTCATAGTCATATTCTTGAAACAACAGGAACCATCGACATATTTTCCCCACCAACACATGCTTATTCACTAGGTACTTCAAAGCTGAGTGATTGGTGAACATCTTGAAGTGCCCACCTAATAGGTAATGCTGATATTTCTTTAAGGCATACACCATGGATAACCCTTCCTGCTTAGTAGTGGAGTAATTACGCTCCGCACTAGAGAGCTTTCTACTGGAAAACACAACTAGATGGTCAATGTCCCCTTCCCCTGGGTATGTTAGGATAGCTCCCAGGGAGATCCCTGAAGCGTCGACATGGACATGAAACACCTTCACCCAATCAGGAAATATGAGGATAGGCACAGAGAACATCTTATCCTTGAGTAACTCAAATATTTTTTGACACTCGTCGTCCCAGTAGAATGATACCTCCTTTTTTCAGCAATTTTTCCATAGGTACGGTGATTAGTGCATACTCGTGAATAAAATTCCTATAGTAGCCTATGTGTCCAAGGATAGAGCGCAACTGCTTCTCAATTGTAGGGACTGCAAGGTTGATGATAACTGCCACCTTGGCAGGGTCGACCATCAGCCGTTGTCGACAAACTATGTGACCCAATAAGATCCCAAATGGTACGCAGAATATGCACTTCTTGATATTCAGGGAGATTTGGTGTTTTCTGTAGGCATCCAGCATCATGCATAGGTTCGATACATGACTATTTACTAACCCAAGTATAGTCCAATCATCAAAATATACCTCCAAGAACTTATGGATAAACTCCTTAAATACTGCAACTACTACCCGCGAAAAGTTGGCAAGGGAATTCTTGAGTGCAAACGGCATAACGGTATACTGAAATGAACCCCATTTAGTAGCGAATGTGGTCTTGCTGCGATATTTAGGTGTGATCCTGATCTAATGATAGCCCAAGAACCCATCAGTGAACGAATATGCCTCTTGCCCTACTATTCTATCAAGGATTTCATCTGAGAATGGCGTAGGAAAGGGATTATGTACGCAAGTGTCATTCAATTTGCACAAATCAACACAGATTCGTATCTCTCCCTTAGTATTTTTCTCTGGAACCACCATAGGACTTACCCAGTCGGACTGTTCGATTGGTTCGATGATAACTACGGCGAGCATTTTGTTAATTTCTTCCTTGACTTTCTATTTATACTTGGGGTTCAACCGATAAGGGCACTACTTTACTGGGCATGCGTCTAGTTTTAAAGTGACATGCATGACTCCTAGGTCCCCTCTTATCCCCTTGAGCTCCAAAAATTTCGTTAGGAATAAGTCCTAGTATTCTGTGAGGAGTTCTACAAATTTTCCCACAGTATCATCATCCCTGTAATCCCCAATTTTAGGTAACTTAGGTTGCGCCTCCGTTCCAATGTTTAATTGTCGTATCTTCAGAGGCTTAGTGGCATTGAAAGTCTGTAATGGGGGTCCAAAAATGGCAAGCTTTTCCTCCGACTCTGGGAGAGAGACATTTTGTGGGCCGTCATTGCACTCTTTGATTGATAGATTGCGTCAGTTGGCAATATCCTTCATCTTCGTTTCCCATGTTGGTGCCCCATGTGCTACACACGGGCATGATTCATTGAATAGTAAGGCATCGATGTCTTGCAGATCTTCTTTGAGTGCCTCTTTTCCTCCTATCAACTCGAATGTCCATACAAACTCATCCTTCATGGTTTCCCAGTGGCGGGTGCGCTAGTGTAATTCTAGATCTAGATACCATGCAGTCGGGATTGGCCCCAAGGCATAAATGAACAGATGGAACCATTCCTTTTTAGTTATTTCACCACATTCCTCCATCGATACAGAAAAGTGCTCGCGCGGGTCCTCTAGTCCCAAGAAAATATTTACACATAGATGAGCCATAGGTTCAAATCATAAGATCATCATGTCGTGACATTCCTCCCAACCCTGGAATGCCCTCTTATGTGTGTCCCACCACCTCGCAGGAGTTGTGCGCATGGCGAGATTAAGGACCCATAACCTTCATTTCCTTGGGAATTCAGCTTCAAAGGTTCACAAAAACTCCTTTATGCTACCAGAACCATCAAAGTATGGCAAGTCTCTTACCTCTGAGAAAATACACTGGAAGCTCTTCATGATCCTAAGACAACGCAACATAGATACATCATGTAACTGATTCTTCCAATTTTATACCTCCCCATCAGAGTTAGTGAAACATTTGTTGTCCTTTTCCTAGCAGAGCACACCCTCGGCTATAGGATTGATCTAATCTTTGTCCAGAGTGGTTAATTTATAGATGTGATCCACATCCTCTTCTTCACGCACCATTTTTCTATACCACTCTCCTTCCGCAAGATCTAACGGGACTATCACTCGTATACCTTCATTCTAAAACACCATGCTTCTTTTCTTTAAGTTGATCATACCTCCCATATCTATAGCCTAATCCAGCCCCAGAAGCATAGGGTAAGGATCTGCATCATCCACAATCTGGATTACTTCAAAGTCGACATGTACCTTAACTCTTGCAATGTCTACCATAATTTTTGACAGCCTCCACAATGGTATAATCCTCTGTTGGTTAGCCATGCACAACTGTATAGTGGACCATTCTAGCTTTGGTTCTCCCATCCACTACCACCTATGATTAGGCGGGACATTCGCATCCGACCCTAGGTCTCAGATGACCTGATCCATCTCATAGTCGCCAATCTATACAGTAAGCCGCATTTATCGACCAGTGTGTCTCTTATGCTTGTACAGTTTGTTCACATATTACTTAACTTTCATGAAGGGTTTAGCTTTTAATGAAAAACTATCTATTAGTACTTGAAGATTTTCTACTACCTTATGGTTGCGCAGTAACTTCATACAGACCTGCCAAAATGGTTTGACCTCCTTGTCTGCTCTTAGGTTTGCGGGAGCATGAGAAGTAGATGCCTCATCCTTAGTAGATTTTTTGTGAGCTGCGACAATGGTTTCCTTTTCCTTCTGTAGGTCCAAACCTTCTTGTTTGACAGGTGCTCTTCAGATAAGAGGTTCAGTCGCGGATTTCTCCTCATCTCCCCCAGTAGCCATGCCACTGTGCATTATGAAATTAATGCTTGGGCCTTCATCACGTGGTTCAACCTAAACCATCTACACATTCTGCGTAGGTGTTTGCTGCTTTTCCTGCATTTTTGTTATCAGAATTGGACAGTCTTCAATCACATGGTCCAACTGTCTACAATACCTGCAATATTTTCTTGCAGGGTTTGGACAGTCCCTCACAAAGTGCCCTACTTTTCCATAGTTATAACATATCAGTTGTCCTCTTCCCTGACCTGTGCCTCCACCCCTCCCCCCTCCTCTGCCACTAGCTAGGGAGCCTCCTCTGCTCGAGGGAGATAGAGGTGAAAAAGGGTCAGCCTGTAGCCGATATATGTTACCTCGGTCAATCATTAGGTCGTATGTCTGATATTTATGTTCGTCATGTCCCACAAATGAGAAAAATCGGCACCATTGTTGCTTCAACTCTAGAACATAAGCAGCCAGACGAGGGTAGTGGTTGGTATCATTCAATCCCGCTACGTGGTAGTTAGTGCACCATAAGGTCAGACCACTTGGTCTCGCAGCTTCCCTAGGACATAATGGGCTGGGTCCCCCAGCCTGCATGTAATCTTCCAATAGAGGGCACTGATCCTTGGTGTGCCCCGACACCCTGCATCTTATGCACCATACATCTGGGCTGGCTTCTTTCCCTCACTCCTTGTGTAAGTTCTGGATTTCGAGATGCATGGCATGCAGCTGCCCTTGGATCTGATGTACCCCCAACTGAGCATCATCTCTTGGTGCGAATTCTAAATTCATAGAAACCTCCAAGGATTTTTCCTACGAGTCAATGGATTTTTGACCCATAGGTCCATTCAGGTGAGGCAGTAACATAGTGATGAATCATTCCTTATGCTTTCTATCATCATACAAAAATTCCCCCTCTCTGATCCCATTCTTTAGTCGCTGGTCAGCCTCCCATACAGAATCAGAGGGCCATTGTTTGAAATATTTTAGGTCATTCACTATTTGAGAGTAGGACTTAGGCTTCCGAAACTGATATTTTAGGGCATCCTTAACCTCTTTAATAGTTGAATTTGCATGCTGAGCTACGTATCCCATATACTAGTCCAAGGATCTTCCTTTGAAGGCAAGGGATAGTTGCGCCCTCTTTACAGCATCGCTAGCCACATTTTGCGCAGTCCATACTGACTTTGTGACAAGCCAGAATCGGTCCATATCTTTGTCTCCTACACCTTTGAATGTGGGTAGCTTCATGTGCGTGGCGATATCTTCTTCTGGGGGTGGCGATGGTGGCAGAGGTGTGGGGGAGTTCTTGCCCTTATGTGGATTCGAAGGTTGTGTCGTAGGAGGGCTATTTCCTGCGTGTGCAGCCAGTTCTCTTAACGGACTATAGATGAAACTATCCCCTTCTTGGTTGACTCTGTAGCACTTACTGCTTTGAGTTGTACACTCACTCTAATAAGAGCTCATTCACTCAATGTGGCTGTAAAGAATTCCCTTTTCACACAATAATTTTTTAATTAGAAATGGCAATGTTTTCAATAACTTACCCTGGAAACCTTTGAAGAAACTTTGTTCTACTTTAGAATAGGATACAGACTAATCAACTACGAATTCTATCACAAATCCTCCCAGCATGCTATCCACCCAATGATCTACTGTACGAGTGATGGTGTTGTCAGTATTCTCCAACTGCTGGATCAACTCTGAGGTCCACTGCATGACCCGCTCATCCTTCCAACACATCTAGAAATATACGAGCCTCGCTAGCCACTCCTACAACTCGTGTGCAAAGGTTACAAAGAAAATTTCATATACTTAAGTTAAAATATACTTATTTCTCAGTTGTCAACTTCATGCTACAATTCTCTGTTACAAAAAATTCCTGAACCTGTCTTTTGAACCTCTCTTCAATTTCCGCCCTCTTAGGTCTCCAATGACATCATGGCATTACCCGATCTCTCTCTCAAAATTCTCCCGGTCCCAGCAACGGAACTATTTGTTGGCTTGAGGGGTCCTCACCCAAGTTTGGAGGTTAAGGTTTGCCAACAAACCACTATACTATTGGCCCTTTCAGCAATGACCTACTTGCGCAAGCCAAGGTCCCACCCAAAGTAGCATGGGAGGGTGTTGGAACTAGGTTTCTGCACCCTAGGAGAGAGTAGGTAATCAAGGAATATCTATGTTCACAACCTATCGTATTCGCACAGAACATGTCTATTCAGAGGTTCTTTAACAATATAATCCCTAGTTAATCATAACAGAGCTATTACCATGCACATATCTAGTCAGTACCTTCGCATCCACGTACGTATCAGCAATTACCAGCACATAATATCATAAACACATCTATAACAGATCAGAACCATACTTTATACCATAACACAGATACATTCGCATCATAAACAGATAGCATAGATGTATTTGCAGAATCAAACAGATTCCAAAGATTCGCATCAACAATAACACATTAGATGTAGATAACACAGAGATACTTCAACTATATCCACCTATATTGGCATCCAAAAACCCAGTTACAACCCAAAACACAGCCTGCACACACAGCCAGCAAGGTCCGCACACAGCAAGACTGAGGATCTCCGCACACACATCCAACAGGAGTCCTTACCCAAAACAACCCAAAACAGATCTAACATTTCGCACGTAGCATCAGTCTCAATTCATGCCTACCTCTAAACTCCAACTATTCATCTATTTATATCAACATGGCCTAGCTATCCCATGGTCAAAAAACCATGGTTTTCGGACCCTAGGTGTACCCTTTGACCCATTAAAAAACATTGAGGCTTTGACCTGCCCCAAAACCCCTACGCAATACTAATTAATACAAAAATATACAAAATTTGCAGCTTATGGAGCCTCGTTCCAACAATAATGAATTGAGTATTTGATCTAGGAAAGTAAATAACAAAACATGAAACGAAAATAAACAATTGTGAGCTCTATTTCCTCAAAATTAATCCAATTGGAAAATAGATGAATCTACCTTCTTGAGATGTTTCAGGAAAGAAAATATTACACAGTCATTCTATCATTGATGCTAAGAAAACATTCATGACTTAATTCTATGATATTGTTTTAAAAGTTGCAACACAATATTAATCTACTCAGGAAATTGAAAAAACTAAGTAAAGAATTAAACTAAAACAATTAACGAAAAAACCTCCTCCTGTGCAGGGGCCCTCTGCGACAGAATTGGTTGAGATCCTATCTGATTATATACGCATTAAGAAGATACTGGAACCATGAACAAAATCCTTGTATTATGAAAATAATAGAGTTTTAAAGCAATACACAGTGTTTCATAAATTACCACTGCCTCTCGGCCTTTGCATATCCATTATTTAAATAAAATAAAACGTAACTGTGATGAGCCAATTACGCCTAAAAATGGCTATTCTAACCAAAACATCGAATTATATTCTAACTCGTTAACTCTTTATTTTCTACGTCAGAGTAAATCAAGAGTTCTTCGCTCTTGGCTTACGTCCTTTAACCAAACTTTGACCACGATCACAGGCATCCTTTTCTGTTGATTTCAATCAAGTAGATAGGAATAAATCCATGTATGAATCATTTTGTAAATTCTCATGTGGATCATTCCTCTATTTTTTCCTTGGAACCTGTCAAAATACAAAAGTAGATGTGGAACCAATGATTAGCTGCAAAATAGGCTGCGTTATGTAGCTAAGTTACAAAAATCCATTAAAATAACAACAACATCAGAATATAACATAGAAATCATTTAAATGCATTTCCTGAGATAAAACATGACATTTATCATTGATTGGAGTGTATGGACTTATGAGAAAGTAAGGAAAAAGGGTGAGAAAGGATGTCATAGAAAGTACAATTCTGAGGTTCAACATTGACCCACACTTGTCACCTTTTGAAAAACACGTGTCTAGTGTTCGGAGCATGACCTTTGTCATGAAAATATGGTCTGGTCCTCTGCAGACAGTTCTTCCCAAAATGGAGGTGAACCTTCCCTTAATATAAGCCTTGAGAACGCCGATGTGGTTTCGACAGGTTGTTGATCATAGGAGCGAGACCTCCCTTTGATGGCCATGGATCATATTTCCATGGATATTTCCCTTAATATTTGGAACTTCTCTCACCTTTTATGGATCCTCAACTCCCTCTTGTTCCTTATAAATGAAACCCTTACCATGCACTAATGGTTGGTTTCCATCCTATGAGCTAAAGCATACCCAATAGGTGCATATTTGTGAAGGAGGAAGTTGTTTGAAGCATTGAGGATAGGACTTGGAGTCTCACCTGAAGGAGGTGTCCAACATCAAGGCTTCTGGTTGTATTGCTCCCTTTATCATTATATTAATAATAAATTGTGTGTTTCCTTTCTATAAATGTGTCTGTTTTGACATGTTTATCGTAGTGCTCCTTGATCTTCTACATAGCTTATCCTATAGATTGTTATGGTTTGTATCTTTTT